>WOXC01011525.1:600000-960782 GCA_011680675.1 Gymnobelideus leadbeateri | reverse complement strand
TCTTGTCAAGACTATAAATAAAGGAGGCTGCCCGTGTGTGTGTGTGTGTGTGTGTGTGTGTGTGTGTGTGTGTGTGTGTGTGTGTGTGACTGCTGGCATGGTGCAGTCTGCTGATTTGCCCAATCTTTCTGGCAGAGGCAGGGCTTCCACTGGGACCAGATTGGCACTAGGTTAGTAACTCTCTTGGAGGTCCTAAGATCATGTGGCTGGCTCTAATTCTTTCTGTAAACCAAAGGGATTACTCACTCAACACCTGTGTTGGGTCTACAGGGCCAAGGGAAATGTTCTAAGTATTTGAGAAAGAAACAAAAACCAACAAGGAGAAAATCCTTACTCCCACCCCCACCCCTATCCCTGTCTGGCAAAGGAATCGTCTTCACAGAATCATTGGATTTCAGAGCCACTATCAGGGTCAACCCAGACTCTGGGAGGACTCCATGAATTTGTATGGGAAAATATTTAAAAATCTTAATTTTCATTAATATCTAATGGAATCCACAGGATCCCTTAACCAGAATTCCAAAAGGCTTCATGACACACACACACAAAGTTTGAGTGGCCATCCAGCCTTTGCCCGAATGCCTAGAACAAGAGAGTTCTACTCCCCACCTTCAGAACTGGCCCATTCCACTTTGGGATGGCTTTCATGGGCCCTTCCATCAAGTTATAATCTGAGTCTCTGTAGTTTCCACCTGGTTCTGTCCTCTGTGGCCAAACAGCACATGTCTAATTCAACTTCTACACAACAGTCTCTGAAGGACTAAGAGACAGCCATCTTGTTCCCCCTTGAGCTTTCTTTTCTCTAGGGTATGTCCAGTTCTTTCAACTGACTCTCAAATGCCATGAACATGAACCCTTTTAATATCCTTTCCAGATGAGGGGTTTAAACCAGTGCTATTTCCCAGTGGCTATCTGGCACAACATAGATAGGGATCATAACTAAAGAGTATCAACCTACTTTAGATTCAGGAAACCAAAGTTCCAGTTTTAACTCCATCCTTAGTGGGAAGGGTGACCTACCTAGTACAAGACACTTAACCTTCATTTCCCAGTACTATACTATAGTTTTCATACTTGGTGCAATAGCCGTCTTTGGGACACAAGGCAGCGTCAAAAAAAAAGACTTGAGGACAAATGACTTGGGTTTGAGCCTTCACTATGGCATTTGGTCATGGTTTCTTTATCAAATAGGAGCAAAACTTTTGTACCACCTACTTCATGGGATAGTTGTGAGGACATGTGTTATAAACTATAAAGCCCCTCTAGATACATGAGTTATCAGGCCACTGGCATTTTCCTGCAATTAAAATGTCAAGCAAGTCTAAGTGATATGGCATCTGAGGACAAAGAGAGTCAGTGAAATTCAGAAGAAAGAAAAAAAAGAATGAAATGGCAAAAATGAAGGAAAAAAAGAAAATCCAAACAAGGAAGAAAAGGAGAAGGAGAGAGGAAGGAAAAAGAAAGAGAGAGAGAGAGAGACAGAGAGAGAGACAGAGAGAGAGAGAGAGAGAGAGGAAGGAAGGAAGAGAAATAGACAAAGACATTGTGATGGCTGCTAACCCCCGAACAGATCCCTTTTCTGCTTCCTGTTCTGGCTCTGAAATAGTTTTCATTTAAGCAAAGTTTCTCTCCAGTCCATGGGCCTGTCAATAAGAGATGCCATGGAATACATAAAAAGGCTGTGGCCTCACAAGGTAGGCTATCAATTTGTTGCTCATTAAAGTTGTCATTAAAGGAAGCGCACCCATGTATGCTTCATTCTCAATCAATGACTGGCTAAGGACGGGAGATCAAAGAAGAGTATGTAAAATGTTGACCTGAGGTCCTTTTGACTTGCTTTTCTCGATATTTATCCTGATCTGACCTGCTTTCAAATGGGAACTCCAAGATGAGGTCTTTTGATGATGCATTGAACGGTATCTAGGGGCAGCCCTCTGGCTTCTCTAAGCATCGACTTGGCTACATCTCAGAGAATCCCTCTCAGTTTATTTAAAAAACAAAATCCTTTCAGTTTCTCTAGCAGTTAAGGACAAACAGACTGAACCTTTCTCTAATTGGGGAAAGGCTGGCCTCAGGCTTCTGGATTTCAATCCAACAGGCACTTGCTGAGTCCCTATCATATGTCGGGCATTGTGCTGGGCACTGAAAAGACAAAGACAAAAATGTACCAGCCCTCAGAGAACCAAACCCAGGAAGAAGGGGCCAAGAGTGTTTTACTGGTCCCCCCGAGCTTGCCTCGACTCCTGCTTCTCCCCTAACTCAGCTTAGTCCCCCACTAAGCTATATGTTCCTTCAGGGGCAGTGACTGCCTCCCTAAACCTAGCATGGTGACTGGCAATAGTAGGCACTTAATACATGCTTGCTGATCAACTCTACTGAGGGGAGAAACAACATGTGATCCAAAACAGACCATGGATGAAATGTACCAATGTCTAAAAAGGAGAAGCGATCAGAACACAATGTTCCTTCAGAAAGTAATACTATTGCTGCCATTATTTTTCTCCACACGTCTGTTGTGCATTAAGTTTACAACAACCCAATTGGATATTCTTTTTTTTTTTCTTTTTGGAGGGCAATTGGGTTTAAGTAACTTGCCCAAGGTCACACGGCTAGGTTTTTGTTTGTGTGTGCATTAAGTGTCTGAGGCCGGATCCGAACTCAGGTCCTTCTGACTCCAGGGCCGACGCTCTACTCACTGCGCCACCTAGCCGCCCCTCCAATTAGATATTCTTATGGATGGCCAAACTGAATACATGACTTACCCAGGGTCACACAGTTAGTAAGCGCTGGAGTACTCCAACACGATCCTTGGCTCCGAGCTCCCTCCATTCCCACCCCTGCCAGTGACCTTGAACTTGGTCCCCACACCTCATCCCTCACCAGAAGTCCATGAGGCTGGTTGTGCCAATTTTATAATCTCCATTTTAGAAATGAAAGAAACCATAGGAGACAGGGTCAGAGTTGGGACTGTGAACCACACCTTCTGATTCCCAGTAAGGTATCCCTAGCTCTTAGTATTTCAGAAAGCCCACTTCCAACATAACCCACTATTTAGAGCCCAGAATGGTGTTGTGGAAACATAGGTAGAAAGCAGTGGAGTCAAGTGACATGGGTGCTAGGTCTGGCTGACACAGTAGGGAAAAGAGCATTGGACTTGGGGGGTGGATAAGGATCCAGGTTCAAATCCCCACTCCAGGCCTGTCTAGCTAGCTGAACCTGGGCAAGACATTTGGTCACTCTGTGCCTCAGTTTTCTCATCTGTAAAATGAGTTTGATGGGTCAGTCAGTTGATGCAGGACAAGACACTTGGTATCAATGATCTGAGGCCCTTTTCTGGCTCTTAATCTCTCATCCAAATACTATGTGTGTGACCCCAAGGTAGACCCAACTTTCAGTGCCTAGGCACCTCTAAATGTTTATCTCAGTCTCCTTGGCTGGTATCCCCCTGTGCTCTGCCCTAATAGGCAACTACACTTTTCTCTTTTGGTTTAATTATGACATCTATGCCAAGGATTCCCAGATCTACATGTCTGTCTGTCCAGCCCCCTCTTGGGAAATACACAGATCTGGGAATCATTGGCATAGATTGAACCTTTCTTCACCAGTCACCTACTAGACATGGCACACTGGATGTCCCAGAGACATCTCAAACTCTACATGTCTAAACTCCAAAAGATTCATGATGGAAAAGGGCTATCCACATCCAGAGAAAGAACTACAGAGTCTGAATGCAGATTGAAGCAAACTTGCTCTCTTTTGTATTTTGTTTCATTCCTTCTTTCTCCATATTCACTCCATTGGTTATAATCCTTCTTTACAACTTGACTAACATGTAATGTGAAGGTGATTGTAGTACCTATATTTGATTGCATGCTGACATGGGCGGAGGGGGAAAGAGAAAGAGGGGGAGAAAATTTGGAACTCAAGGGATTGTGGAATTGAATGTTGTAAACTAAGAGTAAATAAATTTTAAAAACAACCCTACATATCTAAAACTGAACTCACGATCTTTCCTCCACATCAACACCCCTTCCAAACTTGCCCATTTCCATGAAAGACACTGCCATCTTTTTGAGTCTCCAGATTGGTAACTTTGGCATTATCCTCAATGCCTCACAGTCCCTCACTTCCCACAGCCAATTAGCCACCAAATTTGGTGTTTCGACTTCCACAAGCCCTTTTGTTCTCTCCTCTCCCACAGCCACCACCTTAATACAAGTTCTCATCCCTTCACCTACATTGCTTCAATAGTCTCCTAACTGGTTTCCCTGTCTCACATCTCTCCCTGGTTCAGTCCATCCTCCAGTTGCCAATTGCTATTTTCTTCTAGTGTGGATATGACCTTATCACTCCCCTACTCAATAAACTCCTGTAGCTTCCTATTGCTTCTCAATCAAATAACTATAATCTCCTCAAGATTATAGTTTTTAAACTTTTAAAGCTCTTCACAATCTTGCCTAAACCTACTTGGAAAAAATGCTCAATTTCAGTTGAAGGTTAGTGAAAATAAAGAGTCTTTCCCATCCAACTTCAGAGACCCCTCTGAAATCTATCCATGCACCTTCTAGGGGTCCATAGACCCATGTTAAGAGCACCGGAGTCAGAAGAACACAGTTCTGGCTTATGTGATCATCTGGATCTTTTGTTCTGAGCACTGCCAAAGAAGATAAGAAGGTGACTAGGTTTCTCAGCTACTGATTTTGAGAAAAGACAATCAGTAAACTGAGATCAATCTCTTTCTCGTCTCAACTATATAATTAAGTTAGTGCTAAGAAGATTTTGGCAGTTAGAATTTTTATCTTAATCTTTGTTTATGCTCTTTGGAGCTGACCTTAAGAAGTTTGATGTTTCCAGCCTCAGGCTTCAGTTCTTGGGACTTCAGCCTTAAAAGGAAGGTCATCTTTATTCATTTATTAATTATAGTCTTCTGTTTATTCCTGTGTCCCTTGGATTTACCTCCCATTGCTATTTATAACTGAAGGCCCAAATGGAGCAGGGTGAGCTCACCCCATCCTCCACACAGGGACCAGTTGGGTCCACTGTCCTTTTTATCATTCACTCCTCTGTTCTCATCCAGAAGTGGGAGGGGTGGATCCTGCTGGTAGCTTTAGGTGTGGCCAACCCTTTGCAGTTATTCTCTTAAGAAAAGGCAAGGGGGCAGCCAGGTGGCACAGTGAATAGAGGACTGGCCCTGGAATCAGGAGGACCTCAGACACTTAACACTTACTAGCTATGTGATCTTGGGCAAGTCACTTAACCTCAAGAGATGCCTTGCCCTCCCCCCTCCAAAAAGCAAAAAAGAAAAGAAAAGGCAGGAAGGCCCTGCAAGGGGGCTACCTAGGGGCCTATAGACCCCAAGTTAAGAATCCCTGCAATAGATGGCCTTTGTTAGCTGAGTGACCAAGGTTAGAAGCAATGTGCCCTTCCACAATGGAGCTCCTCTGATAGAACAGATAGGCATTTCCTCACTTGGCCCATACCCAAAGCCTTTTCAGCTTTTCCCATATCTCACTCCATCTCCATACCTCTACCTTTATTTAAAGGAATTCCTGGAAAGCAGGAATCCAGCTCAGAGAATTCTAGTTTTCCACTTGCACAGAGTAGGTGTGTGATAGATGTTTGTTGGATTGAATCCAGGAGAGTGATCTGTAGATTTTCCAAGTCTATTTGAAGAATCAAACCAAAGAGGTTCTTCTAATCCTAAGGAACATGGAAATGAGTGGGGAGCACAATGATTAAGCAAAAATTCCAATTTTTAAAAAAAGTCTTCTTAGTACAAAATCAGTTACATTGTTGACATGACACAGGTCGTGTCAATTTACTGATAGGCTTTTCTCAATCAGTGGTGAGGAGAGACCTGGGCAATTTCCTATCTTCTTCCGCAACACTCAAACAAAATATCCAAAAAACCACACCAGCCGGAAATGTGCTTTTTAAAGCCGGGATTCTTAATTAGGGAGGTCCTTGGGATTTCCCAGAGGGTCCATGGGTAGATTTAAAATTTAATTTTCACTAACCTCTAATTGAAATCAAGCATTTTCTTATTATTGGAAGGAGTCCATAGGTTTCACCAAGATACCAAAAGGGGTCTGTGAGACAGAAAAGGGCAAGAACCTTATCCAAAGCTAGGTAGCAGATGGCTAGGCGAAATGCTGACTTGACTCTCTCACAAATCCACCTACTCCCTAAATCTCTCATCCCTGATATACGTTCAAACCCAGCTTCACTTAACTTCCTACTCACGTGATCCTGGCCAAGTCTCTTAATTTAGATCTGCCTCTGTTTCCTCATCTATAAAATGGGGGTCATAATAACACTTCCCTCTCAGAATTGTTAACACATAAAATATTTTGCAAATCTTAAAGCCCTATAGAAATGTTAGTCATCATCATCATCATCAACAACAACAACAACCTATAATTTCTGTGTTTAAACTTTTAGGTTAAAAAAAAAGCCAGACTTCCTAACCTTGGCCCCTGTGTATTTCTACCCAGAAAGTTTGGGTCTCTCTTCTTTACAGAAGCAGGGGATTAAGGGTGTGTAGCAGTTTATACTGCCAGGCTCAGTTAATGGGCTAGTTCATTTTGCTGAACTGCTTTCCTCCTCCTCTCTCTTTCTATTCTTTATTACAGGGGACGAAAGTGGGAGAGGATAGATAGATCAGAAAATGAGGGTAATGTGCCTAAGAATTTTTTTTTTAAAGGCTGACTCTTATCAACATTTTATGGGGCTTTTCCAGATTCACTTTTTCCAAATGTTAGTGTTCTCCTGGCCCCACCCTCACTGTATAACTGTACTTACTTTGCATGTTTTCACATAGTTTCCCTCCGGTAGAATACAGGCCTCTTGAGAGCAGACACTGTCTCTTTTTCACATACCAACTACCTAGCACAAAGTCTGGCACATAGGAAACCCTTAATAAATGCTTGTAGAATGAATGAGTGAATGAATGAATGACTGTTCTGGCATTGGAATTTGGAGGGAGGGGGCAGCAAGCATACAAATTGAAAAGAGTCTCTGCCCTCAAGGAATTTATATGGGGAAGGACAGGGGAGGCAGCACAGAATACTATGTGTACATATAAATTATACAAAATCTATACAAGTTAATACAAAGTAATTTCAGCAGCTCTTATCTCTAGCCCTAGCCACTTGTTTGGGGCACTAAGGCGTTAGTGCCTCAGCCTGTGGTCGGTCATGTAGCTAGTATGTGTCAAAGATGGGATCTAGATCAGTTCTTCCCAACTCCAGCCAATGCATCATGCAATCTCTAGCTCCAGGGGATAGGGGATCCCGGATCTGGAGCTGGAGAAGACTTCGAAGGCCAAGAGTACAATGCCCCCCTTTTAACAGATAAGGAAGCTTAGACTTAGGGAGTTAAGAGACTTAACCAAGACCTCACAGGTTGGAAGCATCTGGGATGAGATTTGAATCTGGGTCATCTGACAACAGATCCCATGTTGTGCCAGTAGCCTAACACTCAAGGCATCTGACTACAATTTGTGAAAACCTGGGGCACATATGCCATTCAAAACAGTTGAATTCTCTTGGATGGAGGGTCCCCTCTATCTGCAATGTACCCTTATGCAATACTGCCTTGAATTCTGTTTTGAGCAGAGGGTGAAAGCATGTACCCCTGGCCTGAGCCTGGGCTCACTCATGCCTCCAACCCCACTGCTCTTTGTTAGCTCGCCAGCATCCCTTCCCTCGGACATCTGTTCCATCGATTCCACCAAGGAGCCTCCAGAGTCCATGCCCAGACTGCCTTGCCACCTCCAGCAAGAGGCACATGTCCACTCTGTGCCCCTCTCCCTAGCTATTTCCTTCTCAACCTCTGCCTCAACAAGTGTCCAAGCCCCACACAAGCTGTCAGGGACAGATGCTACATGAAAAGAGGAAATTGGAACCAAAGACGCTACAGCTTTTTTTTTTTTTATTGAATTCAAACGCAAAGCCAAATAGTGAAGCATGAAATGAATCCTGATTGCACAACACCTCCGGCTTTCAGGTTAACAAGCAACTTCTTAGTTTTTAACAATACTCATCCTTTTTTTTTTTCTTGCTGCAAACATTCATTACTCCGCACTAGAAAATAACCTTTTCCAACAGCGAATTAGCCAACTGACTTTTCCACCGGGTTTCCTCTTAAGCCTTCTCCAGTACCTGAGCTCTTGGCCAGTGGTCAGTTTCTTTCCAGCTAAGAACTATGGGGGCCAAGCCAGTTCTTTCTCCTCTCTTTCCCCTGCCCCTCCCCCCAACTCC
This sequence comes from Gymnobelideus leadbeateri, assembly GCA_011680675.1. NCBI lineage: Eukaryota > Metazoa > Chordata > Mammalia > Diprotodontia > Petauridae > Gymnobelideus > Gymnobelideus leadbeateri. The sequence goes on along the minus strand of WOXC01011525.1, from coordinate 952,521 downwards.
CATCCCTCCAGGCTCCTAGAGTTCATTGTACCCCATTGCCTCTAGTCATCTCTGAATTTTTGATTCTGATTTCTTTTTCTTCCCCTCACTTACACTCTTGTTAATTAAAGACCAGCTGAAGGCCCAGCTGCTATTCACACTTTAAATGGCTGAGATTTTAGTCTATTATAGAGAGCTTTGGGGACTGAGAGAGAAAGGCACAAGGATTCTGAGGGGAAAAAAACTGAACACTTCAGAAAAACAAAGGACAGAAAGAAAGCCTTGGGGCTGAAGATAAATTAAATAAAATCGCTCCAATCTTTATCAGGGGCTCTTCACTTGGAGTTTATGGACCAGGGTGCTGCAAAGAGATTTCAGAGGGAGGGCACATGAAGTTGGAGAATGAAAAGAAAAAGACATCTTTCTTTTCTCTAACCTCTCACTAAATTTAGCCTTTTCTCCAATTATGAATTTTTAAAACACACACATTATTCTGAGAAGGGGTCCCTAGGGCTCCCCCAGTCTGACAAGATGGTCCATGACACTGGAAAGGTGCTGAACTGCTCACATGTGAATACTCCAATCCATGTCCAATATCTTGCACAGAGCAAATACTTAAGAAAAACCTCCTGAACTGAATTCAGTTGGCTCAAAACTCCTTTAAAAATCTTTAAACTTGGGGCAGTGAGGTGGTACAGTGAATAGAGCACCAGCCTGAAGTCAGGAGGAGGACCTGAGTTCAAATGCAGCCTCAGACACTTAACACAAAACTAGCTGTGTGACCTTGGGCAAGTCACTCAACCCCAACTGCCCTCCAAAAAGAAAAAAAAATTAAAAATCTTTAAATTCTCTCTACAGCTGCTCTACCGTGGAGGAATTGCCCCTGGTTCTTTGAAATCTCTGATGAACATCTCCCATTTTCCATTTAAGCCAATTCAACAAACATTTCAAGTGCTTCATGTGAAAATGGCGCCATGATGAGAAATAGGCATGGAAACACAATAAAACAAAATGGATGTGCAGCATTCCTAGAGATAAATAAATACAAGGTAACTTGAGAATGCAGCAGTGACAGCTGGAAAAATTGGGAAAGCCTTCTCAGGGAAGGAGGCGCCAGGGCTGGAACTTGAAGGAGAGGCCAAGGTAGGAAGTGGGTTCATCATAGGCATCAGGGCACAGCCTATGCAAAGGCCCAGTGATGGGACATGGAATGTCAAGATAAGCAAACAACTAACAAGGCTGGTTTAACAGGAGCATATGGTATGGGAAGAAGAATGACAAGAAATAAATCTGAAAGGCAAGTTCAAGTCAGATTCTGGAGGACTTTAAGACTCAAAGGAGTTGAGTTCAGATCCTACCTTCCATTTAGTACCTGTATGACCTTAGATGAGTCTTTCAACTTTAAGAGGTTGTCAGTTTCCATAACTCTAAAATGAGTTGATTGTTTTCAGTGCCCTCTAAGGTCCCTTCTTGTTCTAGACCCCATGAAATGCCAGACTGCGGAAGGGGCAATGGGGACTCACTGAAAATTTTCAAGTAAGGAGTAATTAACAACAACAACAGTTTTAAGGTTTATGGAGCATTTTACAAATATTATCTAGTTTTATCCTCACAGTAATTCTGGGAGGGTGATGCTATGAGTATTCCCATTTTGCAGAACTAGAGCTGAAATGTGAATTCACTTGTCCAGGGTAACAGAGCTTACAAAGATCTAAGGTAGCATTTGAACTCAGGTCTTCCTGCTTACACTTTGATCACTGCACCTAGCTCTCTCATTAACAGAATAAGGCAGCATTATGTAAAGGAAAGAGAGCAGTAGACTTGAAGGCATGAGGCCTGGGTCTGAATTCAGCGCTGATGCTTCCAGTGTGGGATTCGAGGTGCTAAAGAGGGTAGAGGGCTGGGCCTAAAGTTAGAGGGACTCATCTCCCAAAGTTCAAGTCTGGCCTCAAACATTTACTCGCTATGAAACTAGTGGCAAGTCACTTCACCCTGTTTGCCTCAGTTTCCTCATCTGTCCCATGAGCTGGAGAAGGAAATGGCAAACCATTCCAGTGTCTCTGCCAAGAAAACCCCAAATGGGGTCACAAAGTATCAAATATGAGTTTTTCCACCCGCCATGCCTACATCCCTCAAAGGGAAAATGAGCTCCTTTTTCGAATTTTAATGAATAATTTAACAAGCCCAAACAGCCACCTTTGATGCACAATGACTGGAACATGGAAGGCACTTGATGAATACTTACTGTCTGAATGATCATCTCTCTCCACCTTTCCAAATTTCTTTTTTTTTAATTTAATATATTTTCAACTTCTCCCCACCCCACTACTCTAAGCCTTGCAATCTGGGCCTGGTTAAACCATTTTCCAATATTTGCTCTCTTAAAAGTCACTAATGACATAGTATATTCTCAAAGGCTCTATTCCTCTTTGGCCTTTTGACCTTATCAACTACCTTTCCCTTCCCCATACTTTCTCTTCCCTTGTCTTCCAAGACGCCACTTTTTCTTGGTTCTCTGTCTCCATTTTTAACTGTTCCTTCTCTATCTCCTTTGCTGACTCTTTGTTCTTTCCCCAAATCATTAAGGCAGATGGTTGCCAAAGTTCTGCCATTGGCCATCTTTTCTTCTATTTCTACCCCTCTCCTTAAAAATCTCACTTGGGGGAGGCTAGGTGGCATAGTAAATAGAGCGCCGGCCCTGGAGTTGGGATGACCCGAGATCAAATCCGGCCTGAGAAAATGAGCACCCACACATAAATAATGACTAGCTGTGTAACCTTGAGCAAGTTACTTAACCCCAATTGCTTTTTAAAAAAAAATCTCACTTAGTCTCAAGAATTCTGAGCACCATCTCTAAGTATCTGACCTTTCTTCAAATCTCAAAATGAGCACCAATTAATTGCCTAAGGTGATCTGACTTCACCATTTCTGTAACTCTCCCATCTCCTTCTATGTACACACTTTTCTTTATAGATGACCATCACCCAAAAGGCACACAGTGGGTGTGAACTGGATTCAAAACCAAAAATTCTATTAGAGAAGAGTCAAGGATGTCTACAAGGACACAGGCTATTGAAAGAGAGGATTACCCAGTCTTAGACTGAGTCTGACTGATAACCCATTGACAACCTGTTTGATCCACTGGCATTCTTTCAGTATAACTTAAGGAAGGCTCCCAGCACATTGGGCAGACTATTATGAAGAACTCATGGGAAGATACGGATGAAGAGTTAGAAGACAGAGAGGGGTGGATGGGCTGCAATCTGCATTATTAGAGGGAATGTCCACTCCAATGAAAACAGCAATAAGTAGAATATTGAAGGAGTAAAACCTGGGTTTTATCCCTTAAGTAGAATGTAAGGTCCTTGAGGGTAATGACTGTTTTCTTTCTTGCCTGTGAATCCTCAGCACTAGCACTTTCCTGGTAGGCACTGAGTAAATGTCTGTTGAAATGAAATATAAATGTCAGTTCTTATTAATAACCCCAAACACCTTCTTTGTGTTGTCTAAGCACAGAGCAGATCCAAGCACAGGAGGTTAAGTGCCAATCCCATGAACACATAACTGTGATAAGCATTGGAGTGTTCCTTGGATGACATCCACAGTTTAATCATGGCATATGGCATTTCTTTAAGAAACATGCATGAAGAAATTCCAGACTGAAATGTAAACAGGCAAATGCAGAGAGTTTGAAATTAATCTAAGGATAGCACCCATCACTGCAAAACAGTCAGGCAAGAAATTATCTGATGGAATTATCATTATCTCAGCATCCCCAGGCCAGTCAGAGAGGACAAGGCTTAAAGCAGAATGTGACTTATCATATATATATATATATATATATATATATATATATATATATATATATATATATATATAATATGAATTAACATGTGTTTGGGTTTTACTACACAGTTTCAATACATCAAGCAAAGCTCTTTGTTCATGCATTCAGTCAGAGTTTGGGGTCCTATAAGGCAGTATGAATCTTCTAGAAGCTTTGAATGCCTTCATTTTTGTAAATGGGACTTAATCAAGGAGAAAAGTATGTGCTGAAATGAGCCAAAATAACCCGAATACGATGTTTACTGAGATGGATTATCTCCGACAAAGCATGATGGGAAGATGTTCATGATTCCATTGGTAATCTTCAAAGGTTAGAGTGGGAGGAGATGACAGATCTCTTGGGGAAAATGTCCATCTCCATCTCCCACCTCTTCACCACAAGCATTTCTCCAACCATGGTGTAACAATGGATTTGAAGTCAGAGCACCTGGGTTCAACTCCCAACCTACTAAGTCACTAATATTCTCTGGAGTTTCCCTCCTTTGTAAAATGAGGTATTCGTGGGAGCAGCTAGTTTGCTCAGTGAATAGAGCACTAGCCCTAGAGTCAGGAGGACCTGAGTTCAAATCCAACCTCAGTCACTTAACATTTACTAGCCATATGACTTTGGGCAGGTCACTTAACCCCAGTTGCCCTGCCTTTCCCCCTCCAAAAAGCCAAATTGAGAGAGAGAGAGAGAGAGAGAGAGAGAGAGAGAGAGAGAGAGAGAGAGAGAGAGAGAGGAGAGAGAGATTCATACAAGTCTCTTCCACCCTCCAAGTGAGAACATGGAAGCCCACTACCAAGTCATTTCAAGAGAAGAGGCAGCTCAGTAAAAAGAGGGTAGGAGCTGGCATCAAAGGAATCAGTTTGAATCTTGCACTGCCAATTTCTCCCTGGGTGACATGGAACAAGTCTCTTCACTTCCTGTGATCCCATTTTTCTAATCTCTAAGAGGGGGATACCAGACTAGAAGACCTCAAGAGCATGGTAGCATTCCTGCTCACCTGCCCAGATGAATCAACGGAGAGGATTCTTGGGCTGCCGGGGAGATCCAAGTGGAACACTAAGGGCATCTATCTTCCATGGCTCTACATGGAGATTAGGGCCTTTACAACACTATAGTACAGGCGCATTGGGCCCTGAAGTACCATAGGAACAAGGTGGCTATGGGGAAGTACCTTCTGGCTCCCCCAGAATGGATTTATAAACAAATCCTTGGAAAACAACCTATTGGCAGGTGGAGGTCATCAGCATGATTCTTTTCCCTATTGTCACATAGCTTTAGGAAATCTTGGCAAAATTTAATTAGTCTCGGGCACCATTAGATGCTGTCGAGATAATGTGATGATTTCAGGGTGTGGAAAGGACATCTTGTTCTTTAGAAGGGGAGGAAAGTTCAGACTTGTGTTGGCAACAGTGGAATCTGAGAATGCCTCCTTTGGAGGATGATGGCGGTGACAGTGAAGAAGATGATATGGACCATGCTGTTGATGCTGCTGACAGCATTTTATTGTGCTTTAAGGTTTGCTTATCTCATTTAATCCTCACAACAGCCCTGAGAAGTAGGTGCTACTCCTTGTGGTTGTTCAGTCTGTTTTCAGTCCTGTCTAACTCTCTGTGATCTCATTTGAGGTTTTCTTGGCAGAGACACTAAAGTGGTTTGTCATTTCCTTCTCTTGCTCATTTGACAGATGAGGAAACTGAGGCAAAGAGAGTGAAGTGACTTGCCCAGGGTCACACAAATAGGAAGTATCTGAGGGAGGATTTGAATTCAGATCATCCCAACTCCAAGCCCAGTACTCCATCCACAGCACCCCCTGGTCCCTTCTTGAGCACAGTTTGTTCCCCAGATTATAGGATCCTAGATTTAGATCTCAGAGATCATTTACTCCAACGCTTTCATTTTACAGTGGGGGAAACTGGGGCTCGGGAAGGAAACTTGACTTATGCAAGGTGGCACAATGGCCAAGCCACCATTCGAACTTAGCCCTCTCTACCAAGAGGACAAAGCTTAAGCCTTAATGCCACAAAATCTTTCAAACACAATCTAACTTTTTAATATAACATTTCTAAAATGTATGAAACATTTTTGTTTCTAAGTAAATAGAATGCAGTGACTGTAATGACCCAGAATTGTCCTTGTGAATACATAATAGCTCATAGGAGAGGGTTACAGAGATGCCTTAGGGTTGGGGGAGGGAACACAGGGGAACTTGTCCTTCTGCTTGACATTCCCTCCTCCCTGCTCTAAAGCTCTCCTAGAATTGGTGTATGGCTTCCAAGTGGGCAGTGATGGTGTCCAAGGCTACTGGGACATGGGGGGAGAATAACTGCCTGGCACTTCAGAGCCCTTCTCATTTTGTTCCGTTTCCTTCTTGTGACTGGCTGTCCCTTCCCTGGGCTGTCAGAATACCTACCAACTGCTTCCTGCTCCCATCATCACCAATAATGAGTGAGGCCATCTCTGCCATCCCCCACCTCTGCTAAAGCAATAACTAGGAATGATTTTTCTTGGGCCCAAACCAGTTTGTTTGCTTTCAGGAGGAGGAGGGAGCTGTGGGGATGGTAGAACAAGGGAGGGTCTGACCCCAGGGACAGTCATGCCAGGAAAGATGGCATGGCAACCTCCTGAGAGTTAGGCTCCCTCCCACCAAAGGTTGTGGGGGGGAGGTGGGGGTGGTCCTACCGGTGATAGGTCTCCAGGAGTACTAAGGAAGAACTGAAAAGGGTGACAAGAGTGGGCAGGAAGTATGCTATGCCCCCCACTGTCCCACCATGTCAGCACCCTGAGCAAAGGCCCCAGACACACTGCCCTGGGCCAAAGCTCAGACCCCTGCTATTTGCTGCTCCCTCTGTCTTCACGACAACTCTCTGTATTCTTCAATAGTGCTAGAATTGACCAATGAGAAATGTACCTCTCTTTTGGTTCTGTGAGCCAACCAATCACATTTTGCCATATATGTTAGCAGCTACTTAAACATTCCCAGTTTTGTGCTATTGTAGATGATTAAAGCCATCATAAGTCATAGGATAAAGGCTTAGCAAAAACCAGAGTCCAGCCACCTCATATTACAGATGAGAAAACTGAGGCCCAGAGATGTTAAATGTCTTATGGTCACACTGCTACTAAGTATGTGAGGTGAGATTTGGACCTAGGTCTTCCTGTCTCCAAGCCCAGTTCTCCATTGAGAATGGTAGCCCCTCTATGACTTATACTCCTAAGTGAAAATGCAGATTTGCACAACAAATGGATGTGAGGAATGATCATTTATCTACAAAATGACTTTTTCCCTGAGAAAATGATTTACTATAAAATTCTTTAAAATAGCAAGTTTAATGCCCAACTCTACCTACTTCCCCCTTGAATTTACAACAGAATGCATTTTATAAAATTACATTTTCAGACAAATGTTCTGGAGCCCATCAGTTGCAAAGGCAAAATATGCCTCTCTTATTACTTGGCATGCTGATGAAAAATGCTGCCAGGGTATTTTAGAGGGAAGAGTTGGACAAAACTTTCTGGTTGCTATGGGAAGTGTTAGAGCAGTAACTATGGCCATCAAGAGAAAGGAAAGAAGAAAGGAAGGATGGAGGGAGGGAGGAAAGGAAGGAAAGAAGGAAGGAAGGAAGGAAGGAAGGAAGGAAGGAAGGAAGGAAGGAAGGAAGGAAGGAAGAAAGGAAGGAAGGAAGGAAGAAAGGAAGGAAGGAAGGAAGGACAAACAGGCCAAGAAACATTCTATGTGAGTGGTGAAGAGGCAGTGATCCAAGGCCTCCTCTTCTCCCCAGACCATCTCTAACGCAGGAGGGGGCTTTCAAAACAAACAGAAAAGCAAAGAGAATGGATGATTCCTGGCACAGATGCTTTGACTTGGACAAACGAGCTGCCATGCATTATCAGCTCCACCTTGAAGGGCCATGGAAATCCTGACGAGGGAAGCATTCCCTCCCTGACACGTTCTGTCATGCAGCTTCTCAGGGTGCCCAGAGGCCCAGCCACCTCCAGAGTTTACCCATCAGGCAGCAGTCAGTCTTCTGGATTTCCTCATTGCCCCAAGCAGGCACTTGGCCACCTCCTTTGCTGAGACGGCAAAAGCAGGAGAGTTTTTGAACAAATGACTTTCTGGCTGCTCTGACTCCTCATACAGAAGAAAATCTCTTGCAAGGCCAGGTTAGCACCAGTCACTGGTGAGCTATAGTAAATCTGTCACCCTCTGCCTCTCCACCAAGGGGAGGAAAGCAGCTAAAGGCACTATCCCAAGCCAAAGGTGTTTCCCAAATGGATGCACAACTCATTCATACCACTGGGCAGCCAGGGCCATTAAGGGCTCTTTTCTTGCTGGAAACCAGTAGCCAATGCTAGCAGGAGAGGGAAAATAGATCTATGAGCTCTGGCTCTGGAGTCAGAAGACTTAGGGTTAAATCTCATCCCAGACACTTATCACCTGTGTTACCTTGGACAAGTCTCTCTATTTTGCTGGGCCTCCATTTCCTCATCTACACTAAATGAGGAAATCTTAACAGGTCCAAGAGCTTTTAAGAATTCATGGTTTTTTCAGCAACATTGTACAATGAACAGCTATGAATGATTTAGTTCTTCTCAGCAATATAATGATCCAAGACAATTTCAAAAGACTCACGATAGAAAATGCCATCCACATCCAAAGAAAGAACTGATGGAGTCTGAATGCAGATCAAAGCAGACTATTTTCACTTTATTTTTTCCATGGTTTTTTTTGTCTGTTTCTTTTTTCACAACATGACCAAAATGAAAATCTGTTTTAGATGTTGCACATATATAACCTATATCAAGTTGCTTACTGTCTTAGAGAGGGGGTAGGGGAAGGAGGGGTGGAGGTAAGAAAATTCAGAACTCAAAATTTTTTTAAATGAACATTAAAATTTGTCTTTATGTGTAATTTGAAAAAATAAAATACTATTAAAATATATTTTAGATATATACGCATATGCTTTGATTACTCTAGTTCAATATAATTTATTTCTTTTGTAATTCTATGTACTTTATTTCAGGCATATAAATGCATGATTCTGAGAAGGGGTTCATTGGCTTAGCCAGTCTATCAAAGGGGACCCAGGACACAAAAAGGGTGAAGAACCCCTGAGCTAGAGAGCCTCTGAAGTTCCTTTTATTTCTAGATTTATATCTTTAGAATTTTAAATTATGACTCAAAATGTATTTTTTTCTATAGAAATAATGTTACAAATGGTGGTTGAGTTCCCAGGTTAGCCCATAAACACATATTTAATTTATAGTTAGTGTCCTATTGAAAAAAATGTTGCATTTTTAATGTTAAGTCATTTTTCAGCCATGTCTGACTCTCTGTGATCCCATTTGGGGTTTTCTTGGCAAAGATACTGGAGTGGTTTGTCATTTCCTTCTCCAGCTCATTTTACAGATGAAGAACTGAAGCAGACAGGGTTAAGTGACTTTCCCAGGGTCACATACCTAGTAAGCATCTGATGCCAGATTTGAACTCACAAAGATGATTCTTCCTAACTCCAGGCCCAGCATTCTACCCACTTTGCCACCTATTTCTATTAGACTTTTACTTAAATAGCTTTAGCCCAGTGCCTGGCACATTGTAGGTACTTAATAAATATTTAATGGTTGATTACTTATTGATTTCGTGCACTAACTAGGAATCATAAAATCATTTCTGTGGGGAAAAATATCTAAACAACTGATTCACAAATTTTTGAAACTCAGCACATCTGTAATTCAGAGACCCTGTTTACAGCTGTGATCATTCTCAAGCTTGGTCTTTCTGCAAAGTTTCAAAACCCTGGGGCAAAGGAATTTCTGCCCATAGATGAAGATAAGGGAAGCAGGGGAAGGGGTTGTTATTGAGAGGAAGGTCATACTGGCCACCAAAGAGCATCCTGACAGCTTTAGTCTTTCTGACTTCCTCCTGCCTTCCCAAGGGATCATCTGCCACTTTGAGGAACAGGGTAACGTTAATATCCTGGAAGAGTTAATGAATTAGACAGCATCCTGTTTCTAAGGAAACCTGTGCTCACTGCCTATACAAATGCAGTATCTTCCCACATCATTGTAAAAACAACAACTGAACCTCACAGGACCACAGAGACCCTCTGGGTGGTTCACCTGCAGTGGGGCAAGCCAGTGGTTGGTGTTCAGGAACAAAGATGGAAACATGAACGTGGGATCTCTCACTGAGTAAAAGTAATAGGGGTTTTCTTGTTTTCTTCACTAAAAATAGCGTTTCAGTGAAAAGGCTGTATTTTTACTTGCTTTCTTTCTTAACCCAGAATCCACCCTAAGCAAACTTGACAAATGTTTCAGATAATAAAATGTCCTGTCTTTTTCCTGTTTGATGAACATTTAGAAATCTCCCTGATTTTTCCTATTGCTTTTGCAGCAGAGTAAACCCCCTGGGGAGCTAGATTTGGAAAGAACTCTCCTTCCATCTAGTTTGGGGGTCATCTATTTAGTCCAGAAATGCTTGATCAGCATTTGAGGGCTCATTTACCTGGAAAGTCATACACCCCTTTGAGGATGGTTCCAGAAGCTATGTCCTGGTGCCCTTAACCTGTAGCCAGGAAAACACGTGGACACCCACCCTTTTATGAGCATCAGAGAGAAAGTGAAGCCCTGGAGGGCACAGATGTGGAAGATGATTGAGGTAGCGCCTAGGGCAGCACATGGCAGATTCCCAAGAGATGTCCTCACAGAGCCAGGACTATAGTAATAGCTCCAGGAAGGGGCAACAGACTCCCCTGGCACTTCCACCAAGAAATTTAGGGAAGGCAAATGATGGGAAAAGGACTGGTACCTCTGGGATCAAACCGACACATCCTAAGAGGAGTCAATGGGGATTATGACCCTGGGGAGAGATGCATTTATGGTGGGAGGAATGATCAAGTTATGGTATTATCCAGGGTGGAGACCTGAGTCAGCTTTCCTTGTCGCTGTGGTGATTAGGGACAATGTGGCTCACCCTGCCCTTGATTCCACATACATTGTTCACTAGAGCAGAAGGCAGAGCAAGAGATGATGCTGAAAGCTGCCATCAGATCCAGCCTAGAACCACCTAGCACAATGGAGCCAGTGGTGCTCGCTCCTGATGTCTTGGCTCTAGAGAAGGGGACCTGGAAGAGAGCCCAGGACACATAACACTGCTTGTCCTGCCTTCGTGGCAGTCTTGGCCATATCTGCAGAGAAGACTCCAGAGTCAGGTGTAGGAGCATCAAGCCAGAGCTGATAGGGATCTCAGAGGCCATAGACTCTAACCCCTCATTTCAGATGAAGAAACTATTCCCAGGCAAGATCCTTCATCCCAGATAGTAAGTCTCAGAGGTCAAAGTTGAGCCCAGGTCCTCAGACTCTCAGCCGGATGATAGAGAAAGAGAATACATGGAAATGAACCCTCCTATTACCCATGTGACTCTTTAGAACTTGTGCCTCTAGATTTTCTAGACCTCAAGCCCTCAGACTAGTTTTCCCTTAGAAAAGGCAGGTAGGTGGCACAGTAGATTGAGCACTGGGTTTGCAGTGAGGAAGACCTGAGTTCAAACCCAGCCTCAGACACTTACTAGCTGTATGACTCAAGGCAAGTGACTTCATTTCCGGCTGCCTCAGTTTTCCCAACTGTAAAGTGGGGATCAAAGCAGCATCTATCTCCCAGGGTTGTTGTGAGATAACATTTGTAAAGCCCTAGGTGCCTAGTGCATAGTAGACATTTAATAGATGCTTGTCCTGTTTCCTCAGGGTGGAGGACTGGGTTAATATTTTCTGAACCTTATTAGGCAGTTATATTCTTCATGGAACAATCCCTCAACTGCTTTAAAAATAATATCAAGAGTGTTTCAGATCCCCAGCCTCCCCTTGATTTGCTCACAGGCTGCAGACTAGTCTCCCTCTTTCCATATTTGGCAATCTCAGGTCCTAAGTGAGGCTGGCACATGATGCTCCTAACTCATAACTTTTTAATTTGTTCTTATCTGGCTGCTGTGACAGCTTCTTCAGGGCTTTGATTAGTTCAGGGAAAAGTGAGTCACAATCAAGTGAGATGATTCTGAGCTCAGAAAATCCTGCTGGAGTCGCCACACTGATCGATTGAAAATCAGAGTTAAGGGATACTGGGGCAGTGAAAGCATGTTGCTCAAATCACCAGCAGAGTAGCAGCTGCTCCTTTATAAAGATATCAGTAAGTGGGAAGGTGAAAAAAAGTACCGATGGCTGGCACTGAGGGATGGAGGTATTCAGGCAATGAGGGATTTATTCTACAATGCTCTGAAAAGCATTAGGAGAAGGAGGCAGTGCTACCTTTAGTTTCAACCAATAGGCACTGAAGGGTAAAAAGATCCAACCATCACTTGGCTCCCATTTTCTTCTGGTTTGCCATCTCGACCCAGGAAAGAATGTTCACAGTCATTGCTTAAATCACAAAATCACAAACAAAGAGCAAAGGGGGTCAGTCTGTCCAGCTTCTCCTGGTGGAGAAATCAGATGTCCAAATGGTAAGCAGAGCATCACACTGAGCAAAGGTGTAGACGTAGGCATACAGAAACATTAGACACACCTTAGGGAGAGTTCAGACCTGCAAAGGGCATTCTAACCTCCCAATCTACATAGTAATCCAGGACTGCTGTGATTATGGCTGCAGAGATTTCCTCAGTAGCATTGGGTCAATTTCTGGGACAGTAACAATCCAGTGTCACTCAAATCCTTATTGAGGACCTACTATGTGAAAGGTACGGTATGACCTAGTGGATAGAATGCTAGACCTGAGAGTCTTCCTGACTTCCTGAATCCAGTGGCAGCCTCTAACACCTACAAAGCTATGTGACCACAAGCAAATCACAAACCTCCTTGAACCGCGATTTCCTCATCTATAAAATGGGGAGATACCAACAGTCTTTATCTCAAAGAACTCTGTAAGGCTCGGATGAAACAATGCATGTAGTGTCCTGTGCAAACCTCAAGTCTCCACAAGAATGTCAGCTGCTGCTATCAGGCTCTCATTATCCAGGATGCAACAAGGTAAAGTCAGTGCCTTCTGGGAGCTGAAGGAGGGTAGCAGGAATCTCTGCCTAACATCACAAAGCACTATAGGACATAGGCAGATGGATGGCAGAGCAGACAGAGCTCTGGACCTGGAGTCACGAATATCTTTGTTCCAATTCCACCTCAGTCATGAGGCAGCTCAGCCTCAGTTTCCTCATCTGTAAAATGGGGATGATACCACCTCCAAAGCACTTTGCACATCTTAAAAAGTTCTACATAAACTTTAAAGAATAAAATCAGAAATGTTTTTTAAGGTTCTATATAAACGCTATCTGTCATTATTGCAGAGGGCGAGAGCCTTAAAATCTGAAGTGCTTAGGAAAAGAGGCAACACCCACCCTCCAGACAATAGCTGGAGTGCCCAGAGCACTTTGCAAGCTTCTTCAGACTGGTTCTTTTGTTTGATTCTCACAACAAACAACTGATCTTCTTATTCCTGTTTTACAGATGAGACACCCAAGGCTTAGACAGGCTAAGTAATTTGCCGAGCAACACACATAATAATGAAGGCATCAGACAATAAATAATAACAAATGCCAAGGACAGGATTCAAATCCAGATCTTTCCTGGATCCAGGGTCGGCACTCTTTCCATTGTACCTCAGGACCAGATCTTAGGCCTCAAAGGCCAAGTTAAATTTCTCCTCTAGTTAATGGTGTAGGCACTGAAGGTTTCTGGGCAGAGAGTAGCAAAATGAAAGCAGGACTGTCATAGCAGATCCATCAGGATGAAGCTGAGATGAAATGAGACTAGAAGATGGAAGGTCATTCAGGAGAATGTCAATCTCGACATGAGCTGAAAAAGTCTAGAAGCAATGAGACCTCTGGGAGATTGGGAAAGACAGGAGCCCAGAGAGGAGCCCCTGACCTGCTAGAACCTCGGGGACTTAGGGAAGCTTAGTGAGGAGGGGGGCATCTAGAAGAGAAGGCAAAGATAACTCTGAGGCTGGTTAAGAGAACATGGCTGGGGACTCCTTGTTGTGATAGGGCCATGAGGGAGGGCAGCAGTGGCCCCAGAGAATTACAGAGATGGTAATGTTGCCCTACTCTTTCCATCACAGGGGAGCCACAAAGGCCAGCTGCAGAGGGGTATGCTACAGCAAGCCCAAGTGCCATGTGGAAGGGGCACTTCCCTCACACAGATCAAGGGCACCAATAGCCCCCTGTGCAAAGAAGCTGAGACCAAGCTGTCCCCACCCACCTCGTGCCATGAGAGCTCATGGACCATTCTCCAGTGTCCCTAGTAATGGAAGCCAAAGAGAATGGGAATTAGGGGAATCCACAAGCAATGCAAGCTATTGCTTCTTAGCTCAAAGTTTCTACATTTTTGCTTCATTAAGTCTAATTTCAATGAATAAATATTTATTTTCTCACCCTCCTACCCCCACAAGGGGTGGGGAACCTACAGCCTGGAAGTCACATGTGGCCCTCTAGGTCCTCAAGGGCAACCCTTTTCCTGAATCCAACAGCCGCTCAATATGCCAGGTGACTATATCATGGACCAAGGTACAGATGAATGAGGTACATTTTTAGACTTAAACGTTCTCTATTTCTCTGCCCAAATGGAGTAAAGAGCCACTCTGTGGGCCAGTAAGTTCAGTGGCTTGTATGGGCAGAAATCACGTGATTTCCAGTCTCGCTAAAAAAGTGAAATTGAACCTGCTCCTTCTCGTGAGTCTGGGATTAGCCCCAAAGGTCCCTAAGAGTTAAGAGAGTCCACAGCAGCTGCGCATTCTCAGCTGGAGAAGGCAATGTAGCCACAGGCAAACATCCCATCTTCAAAGTCTCCAACAAATCAGAAAGTGCCACAGAAAAACCTTTCAGCTTGAGAAAATAGGCTTAATCACTACCTGTTTGTTTAACAAAACTGGCTACAAACACCCTGAGGATTCTCAGTGAGTCAATCTGGGGGTGAACAGGACACTTTCAAGTCAAGGACAAGAACTGACTTTAGCAAAGCAGGATAAAAAAACAAAACAAAACACTTACAGGCCCTTTAAGAGACAAAAGAGATACAAAAGGACGTGGCAAACGAGGGTGACCAGAGTGCCAATCCCGCCCTGCTACTTCCTACCTGAGTGATGTGGGCAAGTCACTTCGATCTTGGGGTCTCAGGTCCCCGTCTATAAAATGAAGGAGTTGGACTCTCGATTTCCTCTCAAATTTTTTCAGATCAAATTTTTTCAATCTCGGATGCATATAACTGCCTGGGCTTCAGTTTCCTCCTCTTCTGAATGAAGGTGTTAGATTACATTACGTCCAAAGTCCCTCCCCAGGACCAACTCTATGAGTCTATGAAGAATGGGCTCCCTATGAAAGAAGTAGACGTTTCCCTAACATTTTCAGTAGAAACCATTCCCCCTCCCATCCCGCCCCATTCCATCTCTATAGAGATTGAAGCCTGAAGCCATCTTTGTTCTGCATTTCTAGTTCCTGAAGTCTGGTTTATTTTAAGTCTCCTTCCACCGGCTCCCAATGGTTCAGGAAAATTATCAAGATTATTCACTTCAGTACAGCCTGTGTCTCTGGAGGCAAAAGCCTATAATTAGCAAATCAAATTAGAGTATGTTTTTAAGAAATGTTGTACCCATGAAGTAGTCTTCTCTTTGAAATTTGTACCTGCAAAATGTGCATCCAAAAAGCTGCTGTCCCTGTTGGAAAGGCTGGAATGCTTTCAGTTTCTCTCTCTCTTTTTCCACCACCCCATCTCTGCCTCACTTACTGCTTCTATTTCTGTAACCCTCTTTCTTTCTTTGCCCCCCTCTCTGCCTTGTGTGATGTCTCTCAGTCACTCTTCTTCTGATTCTCTCTGACTGTCCCTCTGCTTCTGTGTATGTCTCTCTCTGTCCCTATTTGTGTATATCTCCCTCCTTTTCTTCCTTCTCCCCCTCCTCTTCTGTCCCCCGCCCACCCACACCTCTACCTTGAAATCTAAATTACTTATGAAGTGGTAAGTAGAACACCAAACATCATATTAAGGACTCTGGTATCCCCCGGAGGGAATGCTTTTTACCCTCAAATTAATGGCACAGAGGGGCGGCTAGGTGGCGCAGTGAGTAGAGCGCCGGCCCTGGAGGCAGAAGGACCTGAGTTCGGATCTGGCCTCAGACACTTAACGCACACACAAACAAAAACCTAGCTGTGTGACCTTGGGCAAGTTACTTAACCCCAACTGCCCTCCAAAAAGCAAAAAAAAAAAAAAAAAAATTAATGGCATAATGGAGGAAATACAGGAGACAGAGGCAGTAAAACTTGGGTCTAGCTACTGCCTCCTACACTTACTAAAAGTGAGACCATGGGTAAGTCACTTTACTGAACTCCAATTCTACAGTTTCATCTGTAAAATGCGCAGAAGACTGTGTGCAGGACCTGCCTCAAAGGGTTGTGGTAAGTCTTAAAATAGATAACAGATATAAAGTGCTTTGAAAACTTCAGAGAATATGCAAGGGTCATTTGCTAATACTCTTGCCATGGAGAGGAAGGTGAGAGGAGGTCCAATCAGGTCTAATTCTACATCATTCTACGCTGCCCCCAACACCTAGCTTAATGTGAATGGTGTTAGGGGTAGGGAAGAATGTTTTATATACCACACGTATTGTATCACATAGACATATATGTATATATGGATGTGTACGAAAAACCTTTCCTGATCCCCTCCCTAGCTACCTTGGATCTAATTGCTTAATATTTGTATTTTATTCTCTTCACAGTTATTCTGTGTGTATGTTGTTTACCCCATTAGGATGTAAATTCCTTGAGGGTGGGAATTGTTTTATTCTTTGACCTAGTATACCCACTTCCTAGCACATTCCCTGGCATACAGCATGTGATTAACAAATGCTTGTTGATTGACTGAAATGAACATCTCATTTTTTGCCTTTGTATCCTTAATACCCAGCATTATGCCTGGCATATAGTAGGTGCTTAATAAATGCTTATTCATTGTTATTGAATTAAACATTCCAGAACCTCCTGGTAAAATAACAGGACAATATTTGCAACCAGGAAGAAATATGCTAGGCACAGTGGTGACTAAATTTGAAGTCCTAACTAAATATTTAGCTTTGGAGTTGTATAAAGCCCTGTACTACATAAGTCAATAATCCAGGCCTCTGCTCTCTTTGACCTGAGTGGGGTTATGAGATCTGGTTTCTGTCGCTGGTCGGATGCCATCTTGGCTGCTCTGCTTCTAGGAATATCATCCAAAATCTACTGGCCAAGATGAAGCTTCTGCAACCCTGGCCCATGCTGCTGGCACTGCTCTGGCAAACCCTCAGCATTTTTTGAGGTTCAAAAGATTTTTGGGTGAGAGAAACACTGAATCCATCTTTAACTGTTCCAATTAGGGAGACTAGACATCAATTTTGGTACATGGATGTTCCAAGTTACAGAACAATGTAGGGAGGCTAAAGATCATTTAGACATACATTTGGGCACGTTTCCAATCTTCTAGGGGCCACCAAGAATGTGGCCAGCCTAAGCAGTTTTTTCTCAAATATTGATTGCTCTTTCTATTGGTGCCCTCATTCACTCACAAATCTCATCACCACCTCTACACAGATGATTCCTGAATCTCCATATCCAGAGCCACCATGGGCTCCAGTCCTGCATTTCCAATCTCTTTCTGGGCATCTCCATCTGAATGCCCCTCCATCTCAAAGTCAACAGACCACAAACAGAATTCACCCTGAATACCTGCCTTTCTGATGAGGGTCCCACCATTCTCCCAGTGATCCAAGTTCATAATCTTAAAGTTTCTTCCCTTTCCCTCTCTCTATACCCAATCAGCTACCAAGTCCTATCAATTCTGCCTCCTTAACATCCCTCTGTAATGGAAATGCAAATTTAAAGATCTTCCCTGCCCCTAGCTTAAGTGCACCTGGAGCTTGTGGTGGGAGGCTTGTTTTTCAGGAAAGCCCACACCTTGATACTTTGTGATTGGGCAGTGGGTCAAGGAGGTTGTTACAATCTTTGAGCCAGGAGAAGGCTATATAAACTCTGATGAGAGGCTTTGCTTTGGGGCTCACTTTGAGAAGTGTTGTGTGATTGACCAGATGAGACTCTGGGAAGCCATTGTTGAGAGCCCCCCGGCTTTGAAAACCCAGATGTTGATGTTTCCCTCTCTGGTAACTGTGATTTGGTATTGATATAATGGTTGGACAGTTTGGAAGCCTATTTGATCTGTCTGTATACTTTGAAGTTTGGGGTGCTGACCTTTTCCCCCTGAACTAAGTAATATATGTTTGTTTGATTAAAGTAAGCTTGTTAACTGATTTTGAGTTGCTTTCCTTTACAAAAGCAGATCTAAGAACCTGTGTTGGCAGCCACTCTGGGGATGCTGGGGTGCTTTCTGCTACACCCTCCAGTCACAGAATCAGAGATTCAGAACTCAATGAGGTCTGAATAGGCATGTATGTAGTACAGCCACCTCACTTTAGACTAATTTTTTTTGGAGGGGAGAAGCCAAGGTAATTGGGGTTAAGTGACTTGACCAAGGTCACATAGCTAGTAAGTGTCTCAAGTGTCGTCTGAGGTTGAATTTGAATTCAGGTCCTCTGTTAATGGGATTTAAGATCTTCCCTACCCATTAATAGGCCTTACTGGAAGCTTGCTTAGGGGAGGTTTGCTTGAAGGAAGATTTTCACACCTTTTGCTAATTTCTAATTAAGCACTGAGTCAGGAGGGCTGTGAGGACTTCTGGCTCTGAGAAGCATATATATACTCTGAATTGGTATTTTGCTTTGGGGGCACACTCACAAGAAGAATCTTATGAGTACCTTTGTTGAGATTCTGAGTGGCTGTATGTTCAGAACTCCCCAACTGCTCAGATGTAAAGGCTCTCTCAATCCAGGATGTATGTAAAGTGTACAGTTGATTCAGGCAGTCAGAGCCCTGTCTGTTGGTCTTTATTTCCCTGCTTGTATTTTCTCTGAAGTTCAGGGTGCTGACTTTTCCCCTGAATTAGTGAATGTAATTGAAAAAGACTGTTGACCCCTTAAACAGCTACCTTTCCTAATAAAGCAGATCTAAGAACCTGTGCTAGCAGCCATCCTGCGGATGCCAGTGTGGTTGCCACTACAGGCTGGTTCTCTATTCACTGTGCCACCTAACTGCCCTTTAGATGAATTTTTAGGCAGAATTTGAACCCAGCTCCTCAGACTCCAAATCTAGTGCTCATTCTTCTGTCTCACACTCCTATTCTTCCCTCTCCTTCTTCCACTTCCACTGTATCCACCCTAGTTCATTTCTTCTCACCTAGACTACTATGCTATAGAAGGCTAGCAGACTGGCATAGGTGACGAGGATGTTCACTGGGGCTGATTTTGGGTCATATCAGGACCCACACTAACCTAGCCCAGAAGAAGCACCAGAAATACTAACTGTACAAATTCCCATTTTCCTCCTTAGTAGCTATGTGACCGTGGCCTAAATGGAGGGGTTGGACATCAATGCCATCTAAGGTCCCTTTCAGCTCAAAATCTTGTGATCAGCCACAAGAGTTTTATAAAATATAAGAATCAGTGATGCTGACGGAAACAGGAAATCAGGGGCCTGAGAGCAGATGAGCACGGAATCAGGAGACAGAACCAGAAATCGTTGTTTATCAGATGCAAACTACTTCCCTACAACTCTGGGCTTTTATTCTGACTGTTGAATTCCTGCTCTGATGCCTGGCCATGGGCAGAGGGCAGTCCTCCTGCCTTCACCCATCTCCTTCATTCCAGCAAGACCAGACTGACCATTCAGACAAGAACAGTCCACCTTTTCTTCCTATCTCTGGGTTGTTGTTGTTGTTCAGTCATTTTTCAATTATATCTGACTGTGATCACATTTGGGGTTTTCTTGGCAAAGATACTGGACAGGCTGGCCATTTCCTTCTCCAGCTTATTTTACAAATGAGGAAACTGAGGCTAACAGGGTGAATAGACTTACCCAGGGTCACACAGCTAGGAAGTATCTGAAGCCAGGTTTGAACTCACAAGTATGGGTCCTCCTGACTCCAGACCCAGCATCATATCCACTGCACCACCTCACTGCCCAACCACTTCTCTTTTAACCCCTCTTTGATCCACCTTTCTATCTTTCCATCATCTGAGTCATCTTCCTTGCATACTGATCCCATTACTACACATTCGAATCTGAAGGGACCTCAGAGGGTATCTACTCCCACCTATAATTGAACAAGAATCCTCTGTCTACAACATCCCCAAGTCTAAAGCCTCTCTCCCTCCCCATGCCAGCAACCCCTTCCCCTCTGCAAGCACTCCAATTGTTACCATTCGGAGCAGCAGCCCCACATCACACAAGGTCTACCACTGAGCCTAGATGGAATCCCTGCTCCTTCCAGCCCGGGCTCCTCATTTGGGCTTTGGGGGCTAAGCCAAACAAGTCCGCTCCCTCTTCCATGCAACAGTCCTATTGTTCAAATTAGCTCCATTTGCTCTTTTTTGTAAAGTCATCCCACCTCTCCACTTGTTCTGGTCCTACAGTATTTTCTCTGATTAAATTCTAAAACAGCTAAGGGGCGATCAGCATGGGCAATGGACTCTTTGCTGGTGTCATGTGGCATTATTACATGCATTTCTTTTTGTAACTTAAGAGATTAGCTTCCCTATCCTTCATGACTGCCACTTAGAAAGGCCATTACTCTGCAACCAAAGTATGACTGTGTATCACATTTACTTGATCCTGAGTCAAAGTTCAAGATGGAGTCTCTCTGCTGTCCCTCACTCCAGCTAGGTAACTATCAATTTTGAAAACTGTTTATGTTAAAACCAGACTTGAGTAACTTTCAATTGAATATCAGACTTAAAGTTGGTACTTCTTTCTTTTTTTTTATTTTTTATTTTTTTAAAGCAATTGGGGTTAAGCAACTTGCTCAAGGTTACACGGCTAGTCATTTTGATTTATGCGTGGGTGCTCATTTTCTGAGGCCGGATCTGATCTCGGGTCATCCAAACTCCGAGGCCGGCGCTCTTACTCACTGCGCCACCGCCCCTTTAGGGCAATTGGGGTTAAGTAACTTGCCCAAGGTTACACGGCTAGGTTTTTGTTTGTGCGGATTAGGTGTCGGCCGGCTCCGAACTCAGGTCCTTCTGATTCCAGGGCCGGCGCTCTATTCTCTGCGCCACCTAGCCGCCCCGGTACTTCTTTCTTACAGATTCCTACCTCAACCTGGAGAATATATGAGCCAGCTCTTATCTATGCACACTAACAATGGTACTTGAAACTAGGAGAATGGAGAAACCAGCCCTGTCCAAATGCTCTGGAAATAGATGCCTCTCCTGAGATATTGGTCCCAGTTACTGGCCAGACTCCAGTTTTCTCATCTACAAAACAAGGGAGTTGGGCTAGATGACCACTAGGGTCCCTTTCAGATTGAAATTCTAGAATCCTACAAAAATGACCAACTTCTCTGTGGCCAAAACTCCCTTCCCTAAACCGTGTGTGGATTTTGATGTAACCTCTGTCTGTCCAGAGCCAGACTCATCAAAGTACAATATAGTTAGAGATATGTTCATGTCTTTCTGAGAGAAAATGATTGGCCAGTGGATGAGTAACTCTGTAAGGAAGGAGTGGTGAGGAGATAAGATGGGGACATTGTGATGTGGGACTATAAAGTTGAGGAAGTTAGAGAAGTTAAGGATATGCCAAAAGAGACAGAAACAGAGAGAGGAGGAGGGGGAGGAAGAAGAAGAAAAGATAGAAGAAAGGGGAGGGAGAGAGAGAGAGAGAGAGAGAGAGAGAGAGAGAGAGAGAGAGAGAGAGAGATCCCATTGTAGTGGAACAAGCACACTGGCTTTGTACTTCTGCTGATTTCACTCATACAATGAGGAGTCTGGACTGGATGGTGTCTAAGGTGACTTCCAGCCTTATATGCCAGATAGAGGGAATTTTGAGGGCAAGGAAAGCCCAGAGAAACTGAGTTTTGGTTGAGAGTAATTATGGGACAAGACCCCTGAGGGCCTGCCCAGAATTGTTTGCCCAGGTGTCAGTAAATAGAAATGAGAAGTAGGTTTGGAGCTCAACTGAAAGGAATGGGATTTCCTGCCGCTCAAGAGAGATGGAAGGAAGCTCTTGCCCAGCTCTAAAGGTTAAATTGGGAAAGGGAACTGGAAGTCACTGTTAAAAGCCTGAAAATCCAATGTCAAAGGTGTTCATAGTAACACCTGAGTTATAACTGTTCCAGTAATTTATCTGTTTTGTATAGAATTTCCAGCCCTCCCTCACTCAAATCAAAGTTAATTGCAAGTCATGTTGTCCTCTTTGAGAAGGAAGGACAAAGCATACACATAGAGTTTGGACCTAGAGAATCACTCTATAAAATCCTTTGATTGGCTGGCTTTTAAAGTCCAGTCCCTTCTTACCTCTCTAGACTTTTAATACCTTAGTCTCCTCTATAAGCCCTAGATATGACCCAGTGACACTGACCTCTTTTCTATTTCTTGGACAAGACGCTCCTTCTCCCAACTCCAAGCATTTGCCCTGCCTGTGCCCTTATGCCTGAAATGCTCTCCCACCCAGAATCTCTACCTCTTGGCTTCCCTGGCTTCCTTCAAGTCCCAGCAAAAATCTCATCCTTTACAAGACTTTCCCAATCCTGCTTAATTTTAGTGCCTTCTCTTTGTTGACTATCTTGATTTTACCTTGTCTATTGCTTGTTTGTACATAGTTTCCCCTTGTTAGACTTTGAACTCCTGGAGAAAAGGGGTAGATAGAGTTTTACCTTTCCTTGTATCCTGAACACTTAAAACGGTGCCTCAAACACAGTAGGTGCTAAATAATAGCTTCTTGACTTCACTCTAGAAAAATCGACTGTTCAGGCACTCAGAGCTGACTTGGAGAGGCCACTGTCAGGCTAGGTCACAGAAGTAATAGTCTGAGGGGAAAGGAAACCCACAGATACTTGAGATGGGGGGGAGCACCCCAAAGAAATTCCAGCAACAGTGAAATCTGCCAGAGAGCTTTCTCTCAGGGGGATACTTGAGGCCAAGATTCCTAACATCATTCCATCTCCAATATTTCTGTCCCTGGGACATAGTCCATTCTAAATTGCAGCTTTGACAGTTCATGGTTTATATTTTCCTTCATGCCTGTACAGCTTTTCAAGTTTACAGGAAACTTTTCCTATTACAATATCAGAGGCTGGTTCATATTAACTGGATAAATGAGAACTGAGCCAGACAGACAGTCAGCTTAACGTCTCATTTCCATTTTGGGAATAGTCCTCACGAGTTAATTTCCACTCCCCTTAGAGATTTTCCTTTGGCTTAGAAAATGGTAATCACTTCTGATGTCTTATCCTTCTAGTTGGAATTTTTTCTGAGGAATAAAAAAAATCTGCTTTTCTTTTACAAAGGAACCTTTCACGCTAGGAAGATTCACTTCCACTGGCAAAAATAAAAGAAATAATTAGGCTACAAAGAACTGAGGGGAATTAAGCCAGTCTAAAAAAACAATTACACTTAATCTGATCTGACTTTCTACCTGATTAAAAAATATTCAGCATCTCTTAAGTCCCAATCAACGGCAGAATATGGAAAGGGGAGTTATGTATAATGAGATTGATAAAATTGGTTGGGGCTGTGTTGGGAAGGGTTTTCAAAGGCAAATAGTGATAACACCAAGATGAGTCCAATGTTACAAACCTCAGTGGCCTTGACAGAAATAAGAAGTTAAGAGATGGGGAAAGGACAATGAAAATTCCTGGTATGTCAAGAAGGAGCAGTCAGATGGGTAATAGAAACAGGAGACAGCAGGGTCATGGAAACTACCAAGTGGGGAAAGACCAAGGTTACCCTTCATCTACTCTGAATATAATCTTGTAAGTACATAGCTAGTCACATGGTCTATCTCTTGTTAGAGTGTGAGCTCTCTGAGAGCAAGGACTGGTATTTGCCTTTTTTTGTATCTTGAGCACTTAGCACAATGTCCAGAACATAGCACTTGCTTAATAAATTAATATTAAGGTTGAACTGCAGTACCCATAGAAAGCAAGTCAAGAGAGTAGAGGCATTAAGAGATGGAATCAACACAACTCACCAATTTATTGTTATCAAAAAAGGTAACAAAGCAAGTAACTCACCAGCTTACTGGATGGGAGCACGCTGAAGCATCCCCAGCATTGTCTTTGGCTTTTTTGAAGACCCTCATGTCCAGATCTCTACATGCTAGACCATGTTCATATCTCTTAGCCAACATGCATAGCATGGGGAGGGAGAAGGGAGAAAGGGGAAGCGGGAATTTTAGCACAATTATGATGTAGATCATTAAATAGTGCTGATTTCTGAAAACAGGTTGGAGGAGCTACAATTGATGTCTTTCTGAGGGAAGAAGTACTAGGGAACATGAGATCCATTTCCTTCTGCCAGTGCTATGAAGAATAGCCATGGTGTACATTACCAAGAAAAATGAGCCTTGTGTCCAGAGTCATCAGCCTAGAAAACCATTCTGTTTAATAAAACGCTCTGCTGAAAGTGGAGCTCCAAATGAGACAGCCAATGGCAGCAAATGGGAAGTACTGGGTTGTGGAACCAGTAAATGACTGTGAATGCCTTACAGGGGACTGAAGCTTCAGGAATAACCCAACAGACCTGGGGCGTGGCCTCTGATCTAGATTTACCTGCCAGCTTTTGGTTCTCTTTTTTTCTGTACATTCCAGCAGGAAAATGCCTGTGGTCTAAGATGCTAACTCTGATCACATTGGATAAAAAGATATATATTTTTTAATACAGCCAGAGATACAACAGTGCTATAGACTGAAGTCAGAGGGAGTGGTGGGTTGCAGGGATAGATAGAGATTCAGCTCTAGTGGGGTCAAGCTTGAGGTGGGAGTGGATATCCAAGAGGTAACTAAAATGCAAGCCTAAGAAGGAATAGTGGAAGATACTAGGCTAGATGAGGACCGGAGTAAAAGCACTCAACTCACTGCCAGAAGTAAACAATTAACTGGTGTATCCCCTAAATGGAAAATTATTATGCTGTCCCCTGGAGTAAACAGGTAGCTGATTTTGGAGTTAAGAGGCAAGTCAACAAGCATTTATTAAGTATCTGCTGTATGGCAGATACTGTGCCAAGCACAGGGGCAACAAAGAAAGGCAAAAATAAACCTTAACCTCTAACATGGAAGACGAAGAATTAGGAGGTGATCTCAGAAGGAGGTACTAGCAGAGGGGAGGACTAGGAAAGGCTCCTTACAGATTTGAGATGAGACTTGAAGGGATCCAGGGAAGCCAGGAAGTTGAAATGAAGAGGGAGGACATTTCAGGCATTGGGGGGGGGGGCAGGGAACCAGGTTTAAGTCACTTGGTCCATAAGTTACCCCAGGTAACCACTCTCTAAGACTCAAAGTTACAGAAAAGTTGTGTATCCTTGGAGGGAGTTTCCTTCCCAGGAGTCATGGGTATAATCCAAAATGGTAAAGGGTAAATATTGTAACTTGTGTTTAAAATAAATAAGGAAATAAGGAGTGACTGAATGAAATGAAAAAGCACTTATTAAGCTCTTACTGAATGCCAAGTATTGGTGATACCAATAAAAGGAAAGCCAGCCCCTGCCTTCAAGGAGCTTCCATTCTAATGGTGGAGCTGAGGGACACAGTTTCGAGAATTGCCTACTGGGCTAAATTCAGGGGAATTCTAATGGAGGAGAAAGGACATATGGGAGAGTTTAGGTGCAGATCCAATGGCAAAAGTCTTAAGATAGAAATATCTCCACCTACTTTTGCATATTCATGTGAAATTTTCCCCCAAAATAAGGACACTTCTATTAACATAGAAGTGTAAAAATAATTGGAGTATATCAGTTGAACTCACTATTTAGATAGAATAA
This sequence comes from Gymnobelideus leadbeateri, assembly GCA_011680675.1. Lineage (NCBI taxonomy): Eukaryota > Metazoa > Chordata > Mammalia > Diprotodontia > Petauridae > Gymnobelideus > Gymnobelideus leadbeateri. The sequence goes on along the minus strand of WOXC01011525.1, from coordinate 926,838 downwards.
CACCTTGGGTGTAGCTATAGGAATGCAGGGTGAGTGCTACCAACTGCTCTACCTTCTCTTCCTTCCCGCATCTCTTCCCTCTTTCTAGTTTTGTTAAGTGAAGCTCCAAGATGAATTACATTGCTTTGTACTTCCTGTCTAAGGTATAACAGAGGTTGAAAGAAGCTACTTACCTCAGTGCAAATATTAGGCAGACCATAGGGCTGTGAGTGCCACTGCTGGCTGGGGATAGCTGTGGGTCTTACTCACTAAAAAGCTGAAATAGCCCAGAGGATCTGGGTTGTCTAACAAAAGAGTTTTAACCATTCCCTTGTGGGAAAGAGTCTGCCTAACACCTGTCATTTGGTAGAGAAGTAGTAAGAGGCAATATTGTGGACAAAACAGCCCAGCAAATGACATCAGCAGCTCCATGGGGAAGTGCCAAGTACCAAGATCAGAGGCAGAGAGTTGTTTTGGCCAGAATGCAGCCCTAGGAGAATTGATGAGTCAAAGCTCTAGGTGTTCGCTCTCCAGTAGTGGTGTAGGGAATCTGTGGGAGAGTGTGTCTCTCTAGATTGGGGGGGAGGGATGGGTTCCCTGTTAACTACCTTGCTACTCTGGTCAATTAAATAACCTTACTTGGAATTCAAGCGTCCATTGGTTTTATCTGGTTTGGGTTGGTTTTTTTTTTTTTGTCTTTTTAAGCATCAGATAAGGTTCATAAGCTGCTGTTTTGAATAGATACTGACCCAAAGAATGATTCAAATGTAGGTGTGACTTTTAGGGACACACCTAGAAGAGGGACCAGGCCACACTTACTAAGGATAAGACATAGAGGTATTTCATATATAGGGATCCTAAACACAATGCCTTCTCCATAACAAATGCTCAATGAATGTAAGTTGAATTAAATTGAGTCAGGTTGAATAAGCTAGTTTGTTTTTCATGACATCAAAATTTAGTCATATTTGTGTATACAATTCACCACAGCATAACGCCAAGATGATTAACAAAAATGGAAAGGAGAAAAAACCTGATACAACCCCCAAATTCCAGTTAGAGAAGTATCTGGTACTGCTGTTAATGTATTTTAAGGAAAAAAAACAGCAAGGGAAAGGTAAATTGCATTAGATTGCATTTGGAGGAGGATTCTAGTCAGAAGCTTTCTAACTTCTGGTACTCGGATTGCCTTTAATGGAATTCAACGGAATCAATTTCTAGAAAATGCCTTTCAGATCCTAAAAGGCACATTTGTGGACGATGCCATAGGTAGGTTCCCAAGTAAGGGACTGAGTAATTAGGTAAATCCAGACTATGTAGAGACAAGTAGTCTGTAGAATTGCATCAAGTCCCCCTCCTCATCCAGCCCTGTGAAATGATTGGATGAAAGAAAGCAATAAACCCTCACCTTCTTAAAGACAAGACTGCTGGGGAGTTAGAACCATCCACAGCGGCTGCCTACATTGATCAGCTTCAATAACTAATGGTTTTCTGTTCTTTGCTCCTTCTCTTTGCCTCTGGGACACAACCTCAAGGCTTTAAAGGGTAAAAGCATCCCCTACCAGGTTAAAAAAAAATAGACAACTAAGGTCAGATCCCACGCCCCTCCTCCCTTCAAATCTAAGTGGGAACTGATGCAGGGCTGTCTGGATGAGAAGAACAGCCTCTCCTCCCTTGTTTTCCCTCCTGTCTTTTATAGGAAGCTCGAGGGGGGCGGGGTAAACAGAGCCTTCCCATCTGTAAAGTCTAATTCAATCGACACATGTGTTAAGACCAGAGATATCCAGTCACCTCACAGACCATCTAATCCAACTTCTTATTTTACAGATAAGGAAACTGAGGCCAAGATGTAAACTGACTTGCTCAAAGCCACACAGGTGGTAGTGGGATTTGAACCCGGGCCCTTGGACTCTAAATCCATCGCTCTTTCCACTGAGAAGGTAACAAAGATGCTTTTCAATTCTGGAATTTCCTGGGGCCACAGGTCTTCTTGAGGGTGTCCATCTGAAGCAATTCATAGGGGTCAAGAATCAGAGGAACCACCATGTGACATAAGTCTGTGCGTCCTCCTTCAGCACCCCGAAGGCCCCCACCTCCCTGCCCCAGTGCCCTTCCAGAGCACCTTTGTTCATTCATCATTCACTCACTTGCTCATTCATTCATACAGCAGCCCATTTATTAAGCATCCTCCCTAGCCAGACAGTGCTAGGGGGGTGGGGGGTGGGGGGGTGGAGAAGTGGGGGAGGGGAAGAAATGGAGATGCTGGAGATGCGGTCCTTTGCTTCAAGGAGTTTATAATTTAGCAGGAAAATGGCCCTCCCATGCCCCAAAAATGCAAAGTGCAGAGGACAATGAGACCAGTATTACAATGGGATATCCAAGGTCAGAGGAAGGAAAGGTCATTTCCAAATTGGGGGAGGGGAGGAACCAGAGAAAGAAGCATTATAGCTGAACTGGAACGATAGCTAGAAATGTAAAAAGGAGGGATGTGGGGGGCATCCCAGGCAGGGAATGGAGGGGGGAAAGCATTGGACTCATAAGAGCCATTGCATTTCTCCCAGTTCACCTTCCCTCTGTCTCTGCACTCTGGGCATCGAGTCTATGGCACTGGTCCTCTTTGAGAAGGATCAACAGCAATAAAACAACAGTGTTTATACCAGTAATCACCCACTGTCTCTTTCCATCAACATGGGAGTTAGAGACAGAAGGAAGCTTGGAGATTCTCTATGAAAGAGTCTCCTCAGCCCTCTCCCTCCCTTGCTCCCTGAGCTCACACCGGGACAGGAGAAGTTGGATCTACAAAATCAGTCAATTAAATTTTCTCACTTGATAAAGGAAGATTTGTTACTGTTTGTAGAAACATGTTCAAATATACTCTCTCTCTCTCTCTCCCTCTCTCTCCCTCTCTCTCTCTCTCTCTCTCTCTCTATATATATATATATGCATGTATGTGAGTACATATAGATATAAAAGTTAGCAGTTGTTATTATGGTACACACACACACACACACACACACACACACACACGACAGAGCAGAGTATTGGATTGGATATATGTACAGGTCACTTTGCTTCTCACATATAGCCTTAGCCACTGAACTCATTAAGGTTAAGGAGTAGAATATGAATTCAAATCTCACTTCTGACATTACCTGTGTGTTCTTCCTAGGTAGGTCCATTGGGGCTCTCTGGGCTCCAATTTCCTCATCTATAAAATAAGGGGTTTGAACTCAATGACTTATGACCTCATGCATGCTTTGCCCAGCATTTCACCTTGTACAAGAAATAGGCATAATGATGTAGGTAAGTTACTTTATTTGTGTGCAAATCTGGTCCAGAGAGTAAGCAAGACCCTCAAAAGGCAAGACCAAAAATTTAAAAATGAGTTTAAAGTGGGTCCCCAATACTGATCCACAAGTTTCAACCAGGTTTCATTGTTTTTAACCTCAAAATAACATTTATACATGAAGTGTTATATTAAGCCTTAAGTAATATATAATCAGGTTCTATTTCTGACTGAAATCTGCTTGCAGCCTCTAATTATGGCTCCCACTCTCACAGTTGAAATGCGGCATTCACAGTTTATGTAGGGTATTGTGTTTCCTGCTATTCTAATCCTATGAACACTATGCTGGGGAAAGAAGGCAAAAATCTCTGGTTATCTCTGGTTTTCTGTAAATTTGGGTTGTCCTGACTCTCACCCTGACATACTATCCCTGTACTCCTATCAAAATAACCAATCCTGAATACTATCCAAGGACACAGAATTACTATGGCAAAGAAGACCCAAGTACAAGAGAGATGCCCACACTCCTTTCTAGGCCAGAATGAAAATCATGTGTTAGACCTAGAAATGATGTTAGTTGGTCATCTACCAGCCCTTTCATTTTTAAGGATGAGAAAACTGGAGCCCAGGAAAGGGCTGTCTATGGAGTAGCCCATAAGCTTATTCTCTATTATTTAGCATCCAATCCATTTTACTCACAAGGCCTCTAGGCTTCAAAATAGGCCCAATTCCAACAAAGCTCGCTAGGGGAATGCCCACAAAATGTCGTGTCAACTCTTCTACCCCTGGAGGCCCATATTAGTAAATAATTCTAAGAACAGCTTTTAGCAAGAAGAGGTCTGAGTCATCTGCCCATAATCAGTCCAGAAGATGCTTGCCATGTGTTCCTGGGCAGGTCACTTGACTCAGCTATAAAATAGTACAATGAGTTGCCCCAGATGACTTGGAAGAATCTTTAAGCGCTAATATTCTTGGGTAATTATTTCTGAAAGATTTTCTTGGCTTCTTGGGCACGATGCATTAAAATTCACAGGAATCTGACTTCACCACATGTTCCCAAATGAGAAACTACTGAGTGCTTCTAGCACTCTCCTCAGATGTACACTTCCTTTACATGGATGAACATGACAAGGTTAATATTCTATCTGTAACATTTCAGAACATAAAGCAAAGAAGTTTTGCCACCATTATAGATTTATCAAAGACGGCTCCTTTGGCTCACTTAAAAATTAGGGGGGGAAGCACTTCCAATCCAATCAATCTCCCATCCAATTTTCGTAATGGAGATATAATTTCATTTTTGTCATGTGGGTATGAGGCATCCCAAAGAAGGCTATCAGCAAAGGTGTCGCTACAAACACTGTAAACAGCCTTTTCTCTTTAATCCTTCTTGGGAAAGTCAATTGAATTGTGCTGAAGGCAGAGCTAAGTGACATCTCCAGGGTAGACAGAAGCAAATGGTGCCGGCCCAATTGTTGTGGTCAAATGACAAAAGCAGGAGCCTTCCTCTCATGGACCAGGAAGAAATGGATGGCAGAGGAAGAACTCAGCAGTTTGCAGACTTTCCAAATTGTCTTTCACAAACAGCCTGACATAAAAAATGTATGATTCCCTTTCAGTGGGCTGTAAAATATAGACTTTGGGGGAGGGGGAAGGATATTAAAGTAGGGCTCTGAAAATCTACATCTCTAGTCATGAAATAGAGTCAGTCGAGGGCATGGCAGACATCACTCTTCCCAATCTGCACCCCTTAGCTTTTGTAGCTGCGTGTGGCTCACAAACATCTAAGCATCACCACAGGCAGATGAAGGGTTTTGTTTCCTGGATGTTCATACGGCGACGGACTATTGGTCTGCTGACGATAGGCCAGCCAAGTACAGTTCAGGAAGGCTCATCCCCAGGCTAGTGCTGGATACTCAGATCCTCTGAAAGAATGAGCAAAGGCACAGCTGTCTAGTGGAGAGAGCACTGGATCTGGTGTCAGGAGACACATGCTTGACACTCAGTGTAGTGTCTAGCATGTAATAACTACATGTTCACTCACTCTGTCCATCTGTTCGTCTGTCTGTCTGTCATCCACCTGTCTTAAAGCTAGGTAATCACGGCTAGGTTACTTATCCTTTCAGACCTTAGTTTCCTTTTCTGTCAAATGAGAGTATGATAACAGCACCTACCTCACAGGGCTGTTGTAAGAAAAGCACTTTAAAACCCTAAAGTACGATTTTAAAAACCATATGAGTTGGTTTGATTACTGAGATATTACCTCCTGTGTTGGCACCAGATTCCTGAAGTCATAGAGCTTTTGTCACAAAGAATTTAGAGCCCTATAAAATTAGCTCTCAGAATGCACTGACATTTTGTAAAATGGGCCCATGTGCTCATTTACTGGCACCCACTGCTTACATGGGAGCAGAGCAATGGCTGGGAATGTCCACTGGGGCACTGGTCATCATTTAGGAGAAAAGCTAGGATAACAGCAGCAAGGCTGATTCTTTTTTTCCCCCTGAGAATTCTGCCTTTAATTCTTTGAAGTGGCATCAGACAAAGCCAGAACCAGGGCGGGGTGACTGGGGTTTTCCCCCAGGTGTCAGATTTAGAGAATGTTAACAGCACTTCCCACCCTTTGGCTTGCTGGAGTGAATTCTCCTTCCCCATCCCACTCTGAGGCATCATCCCCAGAAGTGCCTCATTCAGCTCCTCTTAATTCTAGTGCTTTCTCTGCTCATTATTTCCTGTTTATAGCTGGCTTTGAAGATATCTATTTGCTTGTTGTTTCCCTGGGCAAGTAACTTCACCGTGTTTGCCTCAGTTTCCTCATCTGTAAAATGAGCTGGGGATGGAAATGGCAAAGCATTCCAGTATCTTTGCCAAGGAAACCCTAAATGGGGTCAAGGAAAGTCTGATATGACTTAAATGACTGAACAACAACAAAACAAGTAAGGCCTTATTAACTTCACCTAGGTAATAATAACAGAGAGAAACAAGGGTGAATCTGAAGGTGATCCTAGGTTGTGAATGAGAAGCCGCCCACTGTTGGATAGAGTCCGACAAGAACCCAGATCCAGCTAAGTGTTCTAGCAAGATAACAGAATGGATTGGCGAGGGGGAGAACAAAGGTGGCAGGAGGCCCAGTGAAATAGTTCTTGTTTCATGTCACTAAAAAAATCACTTACAAGATAAAGTCCCAGTTTCCTAGCTTGGCATTCAAGGTCCTTCCCCATCTGTCTCCAACCTAGCTTTTCCACTAGATCTTAGCTCTTTCTCTGAATGTATCTTTGGCTCCAGCCTCGGTATTTCCACTGTCTGCCATGGGTTTTCTTACCTCTGCTCACATCTTTTTCCATCACCTGGAATATTCTCTTTCCTCTTTTTCCACTTATATCCCACCACACTGGGCTATTCTTCCCTGATCATTTCCCAGGAATGATCTGTCTTTTACGTTCCCAGAAAACATTGCAAGTACACCTTTCCTTTGTCCACATCTCATGTACATTTTTGTGATTTCTTTAAATACTAACATTTATTTAAATCCTAAAAATGGCTTGTTCCTAGGTCTCCTCCAGCTGGCCTGACCATTTCTTCTCATTCTTATTCATTGGTTTTCTATCCCCCTGTGAGTGAGGGGGTTCCCCCATGGCTCCTTCTCTATCTTTTCTCTCTTGGATACTTGAATACTTGGTAGATCCATCATGGTCCTGCCTTAAGTTTTCACTTTTATACAGATGGTTCTGAAATCTCCAGCCCAAAGCTGGATCTAAGATCCCATCCCAAATGTCCAAATGTCTGTTGAATATCTCTGCTGAAATGCCCCACACATACATCTCAAAGTCAACATGTCCAAAACAGAACTTATCATTTCTCAAAAAAAAAAAGTGGAAAAAATGAAAAAAGAAAAGAAAGAGAAAAAAAGTACTTCCCATCCAATTGGTTACCTAGCCATCAAGCTCAAAATCACAAGGTCACAACCATCTCTGACCCTTCTCTTTGCCCTGTGCCTCTGAGACAAAATGTTACCCCTAGAGTCTACTTAGGAGACATCGCTCCATAGATCTCCTATTTTGGGGTATTCAATTTCTTTGTGTGGGAAGCACATTCTGCTCCATAGAAACACATATCACTTCTTTCCCAGCTGGAGAATATGCCTGTAAGGGACCTCCCTGGTCATTAACCTTGGCTACCTCTGCTCCATAGACAGACACCTCCTATCCCAGCAGTGGCTCTTCTAAATTAACATCCTTAAGGAAGGCCAGTCTCAGGCAAGCATGAGATTTCAAGCACATGAATAAATAAAGAGGGCTTTTAAAAATGGGGGAGGGGAAGTAGAGAAAGAAAGCCCAGAGTGTTTGCATTAGTGGGGTAGGTGCCCTCAGAGGTTTCCTTTTCAGTTTCGAAACTGTTAAATACAAATTTAAAACACCAGGAAGGTCCCTCCTTAGTCTTAACAATAGAACAATCCAGCCTGCCTGTTACACATGGCAGGCTCTCTCTCCTTTGAACCCCGGAGGCACTGAATGTTCAGAGAATGCTCTCTCTCATTGGTTCCCCACTATTTGGGGGCACTATTGTGTGACATTTAAAAATAGATTGGGAGCAGCGATTAGCTACTATTGGTCTCATTTTAATTATGTAATTCTAGGTGGTAAGAATGTCTTGGAGAGAGAAAACGTGGGAATTTTTTGGTTTTATCTAGTTCCATCTGTAACCTTGACTGCAAATTATAATTGCATCTGCTGAGGGACTATGCAAGGGTATTGTATGTAAGCGAAGTCTGGGTAGGACTTTGAAATCCATCAAATAAAGAGCACTGTGAATTCAGGCATTTGCACTTTAAGAAAACCTTATTTACAGAAATCTGTACTTTAAAAACAGATAAATTACGGAGCAAAGGATCACTTGAAGTAAAGAAATCATTGGAATAGTTAGTATTTATCAAGAGCTTTGAGGTTTATAAAACACTCTGCACAGCCTTGATCCTCACAACAACACTGCACAACATCCCCATTTTACAGATATGAAAACTAAGACAGAGTGGTTAAATGACTTGTCCAGGGTCACACAACTAGCAAGTGTCTGAGGCAGGATTTGAATTCAGGTATTCCCGACTCTGAGTTGACCCCATCTCCACTATGCCACCTTGATGCCTCAGAAACATTCTTCAGTTTACAAACAGATTCACTACAAGGATGAATTCTTCTAGTTCATGTAAAATTATTTCAATATGCAAAATACTGATTGACCAACAACTTTTTAAGATCACTTCAAGGACGGAAGGTAACATTTAGAATTTGATTCACTGATGGTCTGCAGCAAGGAAACCCCCTTATGGCACTCATGGCCCTTCTGCTTGGTGCTGAGGTCTTTAACCTGGGTTTTGAAATTTTTCCAATAAATTGTGAGATATATTTAAATGTGGTGGAAGAAAGAGAAGTGACTTATGAGCTCCAGTACTCAGAGGGAATGTAAGACAGTTCTGTGAAGACCTGAAGTCCATCTCAAACAAAGCCCCATCATCTACTCTGAGAAGCGTGAATCACGTTTGGCTAGCAGGAGCTAAACGCCATCTGCCTCATTCCCTTTTTGGCAGAGGGAACCTCAGTGTAACAGATTTTCTCAGACTACAAAATTCTCTCTGAAGGCAATCAAGAAATCCACTTCAGGACTTAAACAATTACTCCCATATTTTTTTTTCTATGACTGCTCTTAACAAAAACATGATACCAAGACTCAAAGAGAAATTATAACGCTTTCTGAAAATAATGAAAAAGTGCTTTAGTCAGAGGCTCTATCTCCTGAATTCAACCCTCCCATGTTCCATAAAAATCCATATAAAGTACAGAAGAGTACCGGTCTGCCTCCAGAGTCATAGATCATGGGCTGTGTTTGGAAGATGCTGCTGGGGCCCTCACTATTTCATGGGAACATCAGAGTGCCTACAAATATTATTGAATGGAAAAGAATTGCTTCCAGCCTGGCCAATTGGGTAATCTATGCTGTGAATTAAATTCTGTGACAACTGGAAGTTTTTGCTCTTGGTTTTCAGCACAACTGGGGTGATGTCTATGTTCACACTGATCACTTCTGTCTGTAATCAATGCAAGCCAACTCACCCTGTCTGGTACTTTCAACCTTTGGGGTACTTGACCATAGAAGGTGATTCCATTCCATTAAGAGATTCTCTGCCTCATAGGGTTACCTGTGGCTCCTGAGATGAAGGAACCTAGACTGTTTCTTCAGGTTGAGTATGGCTCTCCCTTTCAGCACCAAGTAGAGGCAGAGGAAGAAAACCATGAGGGAGAGGATGGAAAAGGTGAAAAGGAAGGAGAGGTAAAGGTAGAGATTAAGGAAAAAGAGAAAGATGGAGGAAAAGGAAAAAGGAGTGAAAGGGAATGGAAATAAAATGGAAATGAAGGCAGATTATAGAGATAGAGATAGATGTGAACAACACTCAGTTGTAAAACTGCACACTTCTTATATTGTAATAGGAAGCCTCATCACCCACAAAAAAGTGCCCCATAGCTTATTTCAAGTATTCAGTCTTGCTGGGCAAGTCACCCATCCCAAATATATGAGGTACAACCCTGTATTTAAAGCACTTGGAATTGAAACTTATGGGGAGGTCCTAGATGGGCCTTATTTATATTGAAACACAAATGCATTTTTTTTCCTATCAAGGTAAGAAATTCTCTGAAATGTACTCATAGACTTTTTTTTTAAATTTTTTTTTTTGCTTTTTTTTTGGAGGGCAATTGGGGTTAAGTAACTTGCCCAAGGTCACACGGCTAGGTTTTTTTTTTTTGTTTGTGTGTGCATTAAATGTCTGAGGCCGGATCCGAACTCAGGTCCTTCTGACTCCAGGGCCGATGCTCTACTCACTGCGCCACCTAGCCGCCCCTACTCATAGACTTCTAAACACACATACACACACACACACACACACACACACACACACACACACACACACACACCTAGGACTTGCTAATGGGAGAGCAAACACAACAACTATGTATAAAAGAGATGTATGCCAGATAAATTGGGGGTTATCAACAAAAAGCAGCATTGAAGAGATTCCAAGTAGGCTTCCTGTGGAAGACATCCCCTAGCAACTCTGAAGAAAGGTGATGGATGGAAGCCAAAGCTTTTTGCTGTTGAGTTCAGTGGTTGCAGACCCAAAGCTTCAGCTGTCTTTCCATGAAGAACCTTCAACAGTAGCTCCAGTTTCCAAGGTGAAACTTGGAAGGAACATCAAGTCAGCTTAACATGTGGTTTCTCTGCCTTGCATCATCACAGGCTTACCAGGTATGCTGGAGTTTGAAGAAATTCCCTGGAAGGACCTATGAATAGCTAATAGGATACGGGACTTTTTAATTAAACAGAAATTAAACAAATTTTTTTTTAACTTTGGCATCATGAGCCCAGACACCATTCATTCATTCATTTGATCTATAGTTACCTTCTGTCTACAAAGGGCTGTGACTGGCCTTTTCCCACCTACAAAGATATGGGAGAGAGCCAAGCTGTATAGGGGACTAGAAGTCTTAGGATAATATAATATCACAGATTTAGACCTAGAAGTGAGATCCAATCTCCTCATCCAACCAATGAGGAAACAAAGGCAGAGATTTGAGTTTTTCCAAGGAAACTGGTCAAATTCTTAAACTTTGTCAATACTTGAAGAGCTTTTGGAATGGGGGAGAGGGGGAAGGAGACCATAGGGGTAATTTGTTAATAATGGGGAATGCTCAAAAGAGCAGACACATCACATGCCTCTGGGGACATGAATTGCTAGAAAGTAATCACCTCCTTCTGGTTACCAGCATCTATTTCCTTAAAATAACGTCTGTCATAAAAATAACGGAGGTTTTCCAGACAGAATATAAATAACTATCCAGAAAGAGGCCTGTGAAATTTGCTGGCATCCCCCATTCCCAAAGCATTCCTCTCATGGTGGGCAGCCCCGGTGGGATGCAGAGCCCCCTCTGGGCAAATCACTCCCACGATGCCAGGAAAACGATGCCCTCCTCTTAGGAGGAAATCCATTTCCTGTCACTGGTGATGTTTTCAATAATGAGGCTACCGATATGAAACTCAGCCTGTGGCATGTCAGGCTGACTGCTTCTGAGACACAGAAATGATGTCTGTTGAAAATAGCTCTATAAAACAGTTTTAAAAATATAAAAATGCTTAATAGTATCTTGTTTCTCAAAGAAAAGAAGTGATTGTGATCGATCAAGAAGAAGAATTTACTGAAGCTTTCCTGGCTGAAAACATAAAAAGACGGGAAAAGTGGAGACAGGTGAGAAATCCAGAGGGACAGCGGCTAGATCAGATTCTAAAGAAAAAAGTGGGACAAGAGGAGGTGAGGAAAGACAGAGGTTTACAACGTTGTTTCACTCTAATAGTGCAGATGAAAAAGGGCTTCGCATTGGCCTCTCAATGATGGCCACATAAACCGTCCCAGGTTTACAAGTCTGTTTATGGGTCCAAAGATAAATTTCCTACAGATCTGTTTATGGGTCCAAAGATAAATTTCCTATCAGCTCACCAACCTCCACCTGGTCGCTGCCTCCTCAGACCTTGCCCCTTCCTCTGCCTCTTGCACAACTGAGTGGGAAGGGTGTGACTCACAGACAGACAGACTTTGGAAGACATACCTGCTACTGATTGCCTGGGACAGAGGAACACACCCAGGTTTCTGGGGAGTACAGTTTTAGGGTGGGAAGGGCCTTTACATTCAGTTTCTGCTTCACATGATTTCATAGTTCCATAATCCTGAGTTGTAAAAATAAATGGTGATGACTGGAAAAGAGGTGATTTGTTCACTGTGGTGCTCCTCTAAGGGAAAGGGAGGTTAGCAAATTCCAAAATCAATCAAACAAGCAAACAAAGAAGACTTTAGTAAAGTTCACACACTGTGCTGGCTGCTGGGTACACAAAAGCAGCGGACGGTGCTGGATGAGAGCTACGAGGAAAGTCAAAGTTCGCTCTGACCCCATTTTACAGATATGGAGACTAAGTCACAGAGAAGGGTACTCATATCCTTTTAATTCCCAGGTCACTATCAACCCATTCCACCAAGCTGCAATTATCTAAGCCCTCAAGGAATTTCTGTTTTATGAGGGGACACAGCAGGAACACCCATCTGAATATATGGAAAATAGATGCACAGGAAAGCAAAGTCACTGGGGAGGCGGGGAAGGAGGCATTTTCAGTTTGGGAGGCACAGAGGGAAAGACCATCCAGAATAAAGGAAAATCCTCCAATTCTCTGCCCAAGTCAAACCAAGAGCCTGAGGTGTCAATGATACCTTAATGTGGTTACCAAACCTAAACCATCTTTTTCCAACTTCCCCTTTATTCCCAAAACCATAGTTCTTCCATGACGCCGATCTCAAGTTCTAGATTGACTTAAAGAAGAAAATGTCCTTTTGCCTCTGTGGTTGAACATCTCCCTGTGTGACCTGGACAGTGCAACGAAATCCCAGAACCATCATCTCAGCCATCTCCCCTCTTTTTCAAAAGGGAGATGTCTTGGTGAAGGTCCCATGGTGCACAAGGCAGTGACAGCACCTAGAGCTTGGCCCAGGTCACTTGACTCCATTTGTGGGATTCATTCCATTTACTTGGTCCCCCTACTAGTAAGTTTCTGGACATCAGCAAGCAGAGTGTGAAAGAAAGGAACAGCAGCTAGTATTTTCCAAGGTAAAAATCCCAATTCAAGGTAATTTTTTTTCAAATAGAAGATAACGTTCATATTTACTGATCTGTTGCCTTTTCCCAGTAGAAGGTAAGCTCATTGAGGGCAGAAACCATTTCGTTTTCCCCTTCTCCCTAGTACCTAATACAGGGCCTTTCACATAGATGTTTAATGACTACTTATGAAATTAAATCGAAATGTAAGTGATTCAGTGAATTTGGTAAACTGAAAATTTTCAACTAGAGAGAGAAGGAAAATGGGGTAGGTAAATTTCATAAATTTAATGGAGAAGAGGGACCTAGTGAGATTGGTTAGTACAAGTCTTCTCAAACCCATTTTACAGATTAGGAAATTGAAGCTCAGTGACTTGGCCCAGGCCGAACATTTAGTTAGTAAACCATAGGGCCAAGGTTCCTAGAAATGCCCTACTTAGGGTTAAGTAATTTAAATTAGATAAATAGATAATATTGTTCTCCACAAAGCTGGCCTTAGTAGACTCACCAGAAGGGGTGATGGAAATCAGCATCCCTTCACATTTGTAAAGCAGCAGACCAGAGTTAGGGGTGTGGTCTGGGGGCCGGGAAACCTAACAAAGCTTACCTGCTGACCCAGAATTGGAATCTGTGACCCTGGTCACTTTGGCGCAGAACTTGAGCCAACTGCTAAGACAGAAAAGGGACTGAGGAAGGGGTGGGGGGAGGTAGGTGAATGACAGTGGAGATCATTTTTTGAAGGCAAATACACTGGAAGGAAACAGACACAGAAAGATAATAGTATGTGGGAAGTCTGAGGTCTATGACTATCCATCATTGACTTCCTCTCTACAAGGCTTAGGAGAACAGAAACCTCTGGAAGGTAAGGTTTGTCACACTTTTGTATTTGTATGCCAAGTGGCCAAGCAATTAATGATTGCTGGTTGATTTGCTAATTGATTGGTTATAGCATCTCAAAGTCAGATCTCAGAATTCAGGTAGCAAAACTCATCCCTGAAAGGGAATCCCCTCTACACAATTTCCAACATGTGGTCATTCAAAGTCCACTAGAAGTCCTGTAGGGAGGAAGAGTTCCCTGAAATAGCCCATTCAACTGTTAGGAAGTTGTGCCTTATGCAGGAGTGTGGTAGAACTGGCTTGTACAGGTTCCCAAGAGCTGGTTGTTAAATTTTCAGAGTGAGCATTTACACATTGGAAACTGGCAGACAAATCAAGGCTTGATTGTCTATAGACTTTTGTTGATTGTCTAGTCAGGTGAAAATGATGGAGAAAAATTTAATAATGCATATTAATTTAAAAGTCTCTTATCCAAACCAGAGCTGGTCACTAAATATTTATCAAAATGCTCCAGCTAGCACCAAGCTTAAAGTTATCTATCTGATTTCTACCCATTCTGTCCCCTGGGACCAAACCTAACCAAGATGCTCTCTCTTCCGTATCACAGCCCTTCAAACACTCCAAGACAGCTAGCTATGTTGAAGTATCCTAAGGCTTCTCCAGGCTGAACATTCCCAGATGCTCTGACCAATCCTTGGATGGCAGGGTCTCCAGACCCAAAAAACCCCCACAGGAATTGAGAGTTGGTTGATAATATCTATCAGGGAAGGTAATGTGGGCAGCAGCATGTTATCATGGAAAGAATACTGGGCAGGTCAATCTCTTTGAATCTCAGTTTCCCTACATAAGAAATAGGAATCATAATGCTTGCTACTTCACAGGGCTACTGCAAAGCTCAATCCAGGTGGTATAAATGAAGAACTCCATAATCACTAAGTACTATATAAATGTCAGCTTTGGAGAAGAGAAGATGGGGGCTGGTGTCACTAGGAGTTGCTATGGGAGTGGGATGGAGTGGGGAAAGTGCTGAATTTAGTCAAAGGACCTGGGTTTGAATCCTGGACCTGACACACACCAAGCGCAGGTCACTTGGCGGTGCCTGGCACACAGTAATCACTTAATCAATGCATGTTAACTTGACTGTACCTCTCTGGGCATCAGTTTCCTCAACTATAAGATGAGGAAGTCTAAATCTTTTCTAGTTAGGAATCTATGAATTGTCCAGAGGATGGTCACTAATTGAGCACAACGTAAAGGAATTGGTTTTCAGTCCAGTGTACGGGACTGAGGTGAGATGGCTCTTGGGATATTTTTCTGGATACAAGCCTGCCTGGCGTGTGCTATGAAAGGAGGGTGTAGAAATCACGCTGTTTCTGCTGATGCTTAAAATCTTGACAGCCTCTTACCTGTCCCTGGTGACTAAACGAGATCCTTATCTGAAGGTGGCAGATGAACTCAGCCCCAGAGGCTTCTTCCTGCCCCAAATTCTAATCTACAAACTACAGCTGTGACACATTTGTGACTTCAAACTCAGATAAAAATAAAGTTCCCCCTCCCACAGCTCGGCATGATGTTGCCCGGGCTGGGGACCATTACTTCCAGCCCCAACTTGGGAAATAAAACAAATTGATCCTTGCAATTGATTCACGAAAATGAGGCACACGGTCTCTCTCTTTCTCCACGACGTTGTGCTTTCCTTTTTAGCAAAACACAAAAATGTTTATCTATGTTTATGGTTGTAATATCCAGGCTGTATGTTTGAAGAGTGTAACGTTACATCTGCTGTATTCAGGGACGTTTGCCATATGGTGTGTGTGTGTGTTCATATATCCTGTCAGTGTGGAATGTTTATAGGAGAGGTGAAGTCATGTGTTGGAACCTTGAGGATTTGATCTTTGTGGTTGTTACTTCTATGACCTTTCTCTAATTGGTCTCTTAATGCATGCTGAGGTCCAACCAAACAGTCCCACTGGCCATTTCTCAAGCTGGTCCCATGCTTTCCTGCTGTCCTCCCACACCGAGGAACCCATAGCACTGCCAGCAGAAATCCTAGCAGCTATTCAACTTGGCTAAGATACCGTCTCTGCCATGAAGTCTTCCCTGATTACGTCCAGCAATCCATCTCTCCTGTTTCTGTGTTTTCATATTATTTTTTCTGTGTTTTCTTCTCTCACCTTCTGCCTTGTGCTATAGTCATTTGGTTTCAGGTCTTCCTTAATCAATCAGGCAACAAATGTTGATTAAGCATCTAACACATCCCTGAGCATCTAGGTGGTGCAGTGGATAGAGTGCCACACCTGCAGTCTGGAAGACCTGAGTTCAAATCTGGCCTCAGATACTTACTAGCTGTGTGACCCTGGGCAAGTCATTTAATCTTATTTGCCTCAGTTTCCTTGGAGTTTGAGTGGCAAACCACTCCTGTATCTCTGCCAAGAAAACCCCAAATGGGATCCCAAAGAGGTGGACATGACTGAACAACAATGTCTTTGAACACCATACCAGGACTAGGATACAAAATAAATGTAAGCTTGTCCCTATTCCCAAGGGGGACAGTGAAGGCCAGGGAACACAACTCAGGTCAGCTGGGCAGCCATAAGAATTATGAACAGAGCCATGGGGCAGTCTGAAAGGCCCTTTTCTAACAAGAAGAATAATTTTAATTTGATTATGACTTTTCCCCAAGCAAGAGGTAAAAAGCAGCTAGGGGAGAAGGGAGGGAAGGAGGTAGATGTAGCCAGATACCCCACTGAGTGTTATCTGGGTAAACCAGCAATCCCACCTTTATTTTGACACTTGGGCAGGTTGGGTCTCATTCGCCCAAGTCTGGCTTCTCCTGTTTCCTGGATTTATTGGAGAAAGGAAGCAGTTTTAGGTGAGCATATGGCCTTAGAACCAAGATCTTTAAAAGACACTAGGGAGGGCCTTAAGGTCTTGTTCTTCCTGCATGATATAAATTAAGAAACAAACAAACATGTCCCTCATGAAACATCCTAGGTTTCTAGCACTACTGAAGTTGTTGTCCACATTCAGAAAATGCCCTTTGGGCTGGTTTTTGGTTTATTTCACCATCAGGCCCAATGGCCTGCTTTTCCACTTGACTATAAAATACGTGAGTCACACACACCCATTTTCTGGCTGTGTCCTCAGATTTACCTCCAACTGACATCATGGAAACTGCCAAAACAGAGACAGACCCCCTTGGATTCATCTGCTCACTTCATTTTCTTCCCCTTGTACATAATAATGGACTTTTGGGGTGGGGGATACTTTTTCTGTAAGATTCCCCCTCCTTTTTTCATGAATCATTTGGAATTCAAGAGAAATCTATTAAGAAGAGACAGTTCATTGTTCTGGGTTTTGGGGGATTTTTATTTTTCATCTCCCCTTGAGAATTTATGTCTCCAAAGATATTTCTAAAGGAGGAAGAATATTTCATGTGTCTTCCCAGCCAGAAACAAGGGGCTACCAGAAATGCAGGCTTTGTCGCTGAAATGTTTTTTCAACTAGAAGATAAGTCATCTTTCTGTGTTAGTTTAATTCTGTCCTTTATTTGTCTACTCCAGTGAAGTGGCACATTGCAAACAGCATCTTAGGAATGTATTAGTAGGGCCCAGCACTCAAGGCTCATCAGGCACGTTCTGGGGATAATGTTTAAACTCTGCTGAAGCTCATGGAGCAAAACAGCCAGGATGGTGGAATGTGGATCACCTGGTCCTGGCCCCCTGGCCTGCTCAGAGTGGGTCCCAGAGGATCACAAAGAATGCCCACTACCCACACATCTGATGCAGCAGGTCCTGTTATCTTGGTGATGTACCTGGACCAGAATGCTCTGGGGGAACTCCAAGACAGGAAATCAAAGGACAGGAAGATTCTGAGTGGTCTGCATTGGTTGTTTTTTAATCCAACAAAAATCTATTAAGACCTACTATGTGATAGGAAAATAGACAACAATGCCGCAGCCATCACTCCCAGGAGATGTACAGTCTAAGAGGAACTGTACCTTGAATAAGGGGAGCATCATTAAACTAACAATATTATCATTTGGACAGAACGATAGGAAAGAAATCTATTTTTGCCTCTCACCAATAATAACAACAACAATAGCAGTTGTTCAATTGTTGCAGTTTTGTCTGACTCTTTACGACCCCATTTGAGGTTTTCTTGGCAAAGATACTAGGGTGGTGGGCCATTTCCTTCTCCAGCTCATTTTACAGATGAGGAAACTGAGGCAAATGGGGTTAAATGACTTGCCCAGAGTCACACAGTAAGTAGTAAGTGTCTGAGGCCAGATTTGAATTCACCTTCCTCTCACCAATAACAAACATCAACAGCACAATAATAATAACTAACATTTATATAGAACTTTTGGGTTTTCAAAGCTCCATACTCTCTCCTTTGGGAGGCATGGAAAATAGAATGACAATAAAAATAATAAGATTTACATGATATTTTAAAGCTTGCAAAGTGCTTTTTGATCTCATTTGATCTTGACAGCATTTGACATTGGAGTAGGTACTATTATCATACCCATTTTACAGAGGAGCAAATTGAGAGCCATCAAACGTCTGAGGCAGAATTCCAACTCAAATGTACTTCCTCACCCCTGCCTTTTAGAATCTGAGATTTCCTTCAGAGTTCAGCTCGTCTCCCACCTGAAGCCTCACTGACTCCAAACACAGTACACCAAGACTCAATCCCCTACCAAACCAGGGGCACTTAAATTCATTGGACCCACTGACCCAATTTGTAAGAAAAGTTAGGATGCCATATGGATGGCCATAGGAGTTCTGGAGATGAATGGTCTTCATGTCCTATTATGCTCAGTTTTCCTACTATTAAACTAGTCTATTCCTGGTCTAAATCCAACTGAGTTTACTGTTTTTGATATATTGAAGTAGCCTATTTAGTAATATTTTACTTAAACTTTTTATATCACTGCTCTCTGGTCTCAATACCAAAACCAGAGAGTCAAAACAGAGAAAGAAAACTATAGACCAATATCAATAATGGATGTTGAAGATGAAATTCAGTGTAAGGCTTTGAGCTTCCTTTGGGGAAAGGAAGGTGTGTGTGTGTGTGTGTGTGCGCGTGCGCGCATATACACATATATGTATATATATACATACATATATATATGTATATATATAAAACTTAACACTAGGACAATGTTGGCTAAATCAATGCATTGTGCCAGGTTCCCCTTTTATACCAACTAAGGGTGCACTGTAATCACAAAACGTTCTATAAACAAAAGCTATTACTGTAACAGTAGACATCTGAACTTGTTCATCCTCCAAAATTCTCTGTCTCTGCTGAGAGAAAAAGAACACTGTCCTCTGAGACCACCTCAGAATCACCATTGGCAATCCCCTCTCCCTTACTCTTCGGATATAGTCCATTGCTAAGCCTTGTGATTTGGTCTCCCCAGTCTTCACCTCTGTCCCCTCTTCTGCTCACACATTCACCACCCTAGGTCATCTCAAATGAAACATCCATTTTGAGGTCTTGTAAAATTATGCCTATTGTTAGCCCAAATGGTCTAATAAATCAGGAAGACAAGACTGAAGCTAACCCTCCAACCACTCACCCAGTTATTGGTGCTTCTGCACTAAGGACCACACTTGAATTTTGATATGTAATAACTTGTTAATGTATTTATGCCTTAAGCAAAGATAAACTCCCTCCCTGTTTTTACAGTTCAAAGCTCCCTTGGTCCACTTATGAAAAGTCTCTCTCACTTGTACCTCCGTCCTTTTGTTAATTTCTTCCTCTGCTGATTTCCTGGTTGATTTAAGTTGGTGAAGTGGAAAGAATATTGGATTTAGAGGCAAGGCATGGATCCTAGTCACAGCTTTGCCACTTACCAGCTGTGTGACATAGTGCAAACCCTCCTAAGCTTTCTAAATGTCCATTTCTTCATCTGCAAAATGGGGATAATAATCTTCAGACTGCATACTTCATAGTAGGATCAGGAGAATCATGAGATAATGCATATGAGAACATTGTAATCATGGTGTTCTATATGTTTATAGAACATTACTATAAGGGCAACATCTGAACTTGCCCATCCTCCAATATTTTCCTCTCTTCTACCCTAGTTCAGCTTCTCCCCTAGATTATTGATTATTAATTATAAATTATGGATTATCGTTTCCTAATTAATTGGTCCACCTGTCTCCATGAGACCCCTTCTCCAACCTGTCCTTCACACAGTCACCCAAATGGTCATCCTAAGCCTCAGATTTAAGTTCTTAAAAGCCATCATTGGCTCCCTATTGCTCTGAGGATATCTTCAGCTTGTGTCTTTGGCTCAGCATCTTTATACTATTACTCTCTTTCAAAGACTTACTCAATGTCCCATCCATAAGGGATACCAAATGCAGCAGTCCATTTTCAACCTCTATTCACTGATATAGCCCATCTCCCATGCTGAGAACACTCCCTTCTTCATCTGTGTCTTTCAGAGTCTTCCCCTTACTTCAAGCTCAGTTCAGGTGCTACCACCTCAAATTTTCCCAGCCCACCATAGCATACCCATGATGACCTGCCAGTACAGGTTCTTTGATCTGCTCTTCTAGGAAAGGCTGCTCAAAAAGGGGTTAACAATCCTATTTTTAGTTGCATTCTCTAGTTCAGGGAAAAGGTCAGCATCCTGAACATCAGAGAAAATACAAGCACAGAGATTAGCATAAAGACCAACAGACAGGGCTCCAACTCTCTGCGTAAAGCAACATTGCTATACACTTTACATAAACCACTGGATCAAGTGAGCACAGACAACATCTGAGTAGTTGGGGGTGGGGTCTGAACATATGGCTACTCAGAGTTTTGACCAGGAAATCAAACAGTCCTTCTTGTCAGGGAACCCCCAGAGCAAAATATGGACTCAGAGTATATATACACTTCTCAGAGCCAGAAGGCATCACAACCCTCCTGACTCAGTGCCCAATCAACTTAGTCCTAAGAGGTGTGGAAGCCTTCCAACAAGCAAGCCTCCCCTAAGCAAGCTTTTCCTTAGGTAAGTCCCTTCAACTATGGGCTTCACATGAGGTCTATTAATGGGTATGGAAGATCTTCTTATCCCATTAACATTACACCACCTCACTTGCATTTCTTCTATGTCACCATCAGGAAGACCTGTGTTCAAATCTTGCCCATGACACTTACTAGCTATGTGACCCTGGGCAAGTAGTTCACTTTTCTGAGTCTGAGTCTCAGTTTTCCTAATCTAAAAATTGAGTGGGTTGGACCTGATGGGCTCCTAGGTCCCTTTTAGTACTAAATCTAGGCATGTAAGCTTCTTAAGAAAAGGTTTGGGGCAGCTAGGTGGCACAGTGAATAGAGCACTGGCCCTGGAGTCAGGACAACCTGAGTTCAAATCTGGCCTCAGACACTTAATACTTACTAGCCGTGCGACCTTGGGCAGGTGACTTAACCCCAATTGCCCTGCCCTCCCTCCTTCAAAAAGAGAAAAAAAAAACAAGAAGGATTGTGATTGTAGTTCAATCGTTTCAGTTATGTCTGACTCTTTGTGACCTCATTTGGGATTTTTTTGGCAAAGATACTAGAGCAGTTTGCCATGTCCTTCTCCAGTTCATTTTACAGATGAGGAACTAAGGCAAACAGGGTAAATTGACTTGCCCAGGGTCATACAGCTAGTAAGTATCCAAGGCTGGATTTGAACTCACAAAGAGTAGTCTTCCTGGATCCAGGCCTGGTGCTCTACCGACTGCACAGGAAAAAGGACGCCATACCATATCTGTCTTTGTAACCCCAGACCCTCACTCAGTGCCGTCACAGAGCAGGTGCTAAGTAAGTGACTATTGAGCTGAATTCTATAATACCATTAGGTGACCTCTGCTTTGTAACAATGTCAGTCATTGGGGATACCAGCAGGACCCCAGTGGAAACTGAGCATTGTGGCCAAATGCCTGGTGGTAGGATCGCATGGGAGGAATTTCATCCAGCTGTTTTTGTGTCTCTGAGAAGGCCTGGAAAATGCCAGCTTTCTCAAACGAAGGGGCACCTCTGTGTGACTTTGTTCTGTGTCCCCACTGGGTGTTACCAGTGTCTTTGTTCCAACCTTCAACCTCAGAACCCTTTCATGTATTAAGACCAACATTTATATGGCACCTGAAATTTTCTAAAGTACTTTATACACATTATCTCACTGAATCTTCATCACCTGTAGAAAGAGGCCAGGCTTTGGAGTTAAGAGAGCCTGGATTTAGTCATGCACTGAGTTACCTCAAGGAAATCATCCAATCCCCCAAAATCAGAGGACTGGACCAGGCAGATGGATAGACAGACAGAAGAAAGATAAATAAGTGAACATATAAATAAAAGAATATATGGATAAGTAAATGAACGAATAAGTGATTGAAACAAATGACTAAATCATGCCCAATCTCTGTCAGGAAGCCAATAACCTCGGCTCAAATCTAGACTCTATGAATAACATTGAGGTAGGTACTATGGGTAATATTGCCCCTCTCACCTATTTTATAGAAGAGGAAACCTAGACTTGTCCACAGTCACACAGCTAGTAA
The DNA here is from genome assembly GCA_011680675.1 of Gymnobelideus leadbeateri. NCBI lineage: Eukaryota > Metazoa > Chordata > Mammalia > Diprotodontia > Petauridae > Gymnobelideus > Gymnobelideus leadbeateri. The sequence goes on along the minus strand of WOXC01011525.1, from coordinate 904,501 downwards.
GCATCAGGGCAAGATTGAAGCCACATCTCTCTTGATTCCAAGTCTGACAGTGACGAGCCTCTCACAAAGATAAGGTTTGTCTGAGTCTCATCACACATGATTTCTTCCATCCATCTCTGCTTTCCTTACCCAAAGCAGATAATGTGGGGGTGGGGGTGCAGTCTGATGCAGGAAACTACAGGTGCTTCTTACAGAGGGAGGAGAGGGAGGAAAAGAAGGAAAGAGGATCACTTATGAGACTGTTTAATTTGCTTTTCTCCCTGGAGGCTGAATCCTTCAAGTTGCTGGATAATGTAGCCCTGTATCAATAATGGAGGTCACTGGCAATTAGCAGCTTCTGCTAAGAAAGAAGAGCTTAGAGCTGGTGAATTACCTGATGGTCCAAATGTAAATTGAATTTGCTTGGCTAGAAAGATTCCCTACAGGCTCAGGATCATTAACTATACCGGGGTGTATTCAAAGCACCAGCCTAAGGGAAGGAGTCTAACTTGTACCAAAACCTTGCTATTCTGCACATCACATCCTAACTCCCACCTATGGGCATATGCAGCCCTATCCCTGCCCCTACCTGGAATATACATTCTCTTCAACTTTGCCTCTAAAAGAACTCAGTCTAATTCAGAGCTCAACTTAGATATTGCCTGATCCGTGAGACCTCTGCTGATCTGCTATAGCAGCAACCACACTGGCATACCCAGGACAGCTGCTAGCACAGGTTCTTAGATCTGTTTTACTAGGAAAGACAGCTGTTCAAGGGGTCAACAATCTTTTAAAAATTACATTCACTAGTTCAGGGGAAAAGTCAGCACCCTGAACTTCAGAGAAAATATAATGAAAATATAAGCAGAGAAGTAAAGACCAACAGACAGGGCTTCTGACTGAGAAATTAGCATAGATGAACAGACAGATCCAACTGTCTGACCAAGATGATACATACATGCTTACCAGAGAAAGAAGCATCAACATCTAGGTTTTTCAAAGCTGGGATCTCCTTAATAGTTACCCAGAGTCTCATATGGTCAAAACACAGGAATACTCTTCCAATGAGTGAGCTGCAAAGCAAAATGCTTACCTCAGAGTATATATATATAGACTTTTTTAGAGCCAGAGGGCATCACAACCGTCATGACTCATAAATGAACAAAAGGTGTGAAAGCCTCCCTTAAGCCAGCTTCCCTTAATGGGCTCCACCTGAGGCCTATTAATGGGTGGGGAAAAATCTTGCATCCCATTAACATTACATCTCCCTAAGCTTTGACTCCTCACCTTCCCAGTCCCCCTCAAACACAAACAAACAAAAAAAAAAAGAAAAGAAAAACCTCTTGTATTTGCTTTCTATTGAATTTACTGATGCTGTTTCCATCATTTGAATGTATGCTCTCCAAGGGTGGGAGCCAGTTCATTTTTGTCTATATGCAACCAGACTCCCTTATTGTACCTGCCATGGAATTGATAACTAATAAATGTTTGTTAAAGTAATTTTTTTTTCTTTTGATTTAAGCTAAGAATGGGGTGATAATTTGACTCCTTATCGATATGGCAAGATTACAGAGGGTCTCAGAGGTCATTGTTCCAATCCCACACATTTTACAGATGAAGGAAATAATGCCCAAAGAGGTTATCCATTGTCATCCAGTAGTAAATGGCAGAGTCACAACTCACACCCCGACCTCTGACCCAAATTCAGCATTCTTTCCATTGAGCCACACTGCTATTTCACTCACTTTCCAGAGGAGAGGAAATGACTTGTCCAAGGTCACATGGACTAGTAAGCAGCAGAGTTGGGACTCAAGGGCAGGTCTCTTGGCTCCCAGCACAGCATGCCTTGCACCAAGGTCATGCTGCCCTTGAGAACCATCAGCTTAAGAACCAGGAAGTAGATGATGAGCAGAGCAGGCAGATAGGAGTGATTTCCTGCAATCCCTTGGTGATTAAAAAGAGAGCACTGAGTCAGGCAGCCTACAAATTGCTGGCTGAACAAAGAACCATTTTCAATTCCTTCCAAAGCCCAAATAAATTCTCACAAATGGAAATCTGCCTTGATCCTCATTTTCTATTTCCAGGAGATAGTGTGTGTTTCATCCATTATGAATCAGTCATTCTCCCCACTAGAGCAAAGCAAAAGACTCAAGAAAAATAGAAGTGTAGAGGAGAGAGAACCTTGAGCCCAGGGTTCAAAGTTGACCTCTGATGTGTGACCCTGGATGAGTCACTTAATTTTTCTTCAGCTTCTTCACCTTAAAAATACAAGGGGGTTGGACTAGATGCTCCCCCCTCCCCCGCCCAAGGACCCTGTCAGCTCTAGACCTGTATATTGTCTTATGATCTGTGAAATAAAGTTGTCCCATACTGCTCAGCTCACAAAATGGCTGTCATGCTCCAATGAGATAGTACCATGAAAAATGAACTAAACTTAGAGCCCAGGAACCTGGGGCCAAGTGTTAAGTTTCCTATTAGTGCCTGTGTGACCTTGGGTAGATCACTTAACTTCCCTGGACCTCAGTTTCCTCACCTGTAAAAGAAGGGGTTTAGACAAGGTAGCTCCTAAGGATCCTGTCATTTTCAATCTGTGACTGTATTGTTGCCAAGGGCTTTGGATTAAACAGTAAAGAGCCAAGTAAACCTCAGTAGCTGTCCAGTAGCACCAGCACAAAAGTGAAAAGATGACAAGGTGGAAAGAGAGTTAAGCTTTGCACCCTGGAGTCAAGAAGACCTGAGTTCAAACCCTGCATATGCAGCTCCTTGGCACTGGGTAAGTCACTTAACCTCTGTTGACCTCAGTTTCCTCATCTGCAAAATGAAGAGGTTCCAGCTCTAAATTGATGCTCTTAAGAAAAGCTGCTGTCCCAGTGCCTTCCTCCTCTTCCAATAAACGTCCTTGATGAGACACCATCATCCTTGTTTCACCTGAATATTCCATCTTTCCCTTCTGTGATCATCACCAAATTCCCCTTCATCAAGAGAACACATGAGAGGTAGCTAGGCGGTGCAATGAGTAGAGCACCGGCCCTGCAGTCAGGAGGACCTGAGTTCAAATCTGGCCTCAGACACTTAACACAAAAATTTGCCATGTGACCTTGGGCAAGTCACTTAACCCCAATTGCCCTCCAAAAAAAAAGCAAGAGAGAGAGAGAGAGAGAGAACACATGAAAGGTATTCATTTGACCAGAGAGTTTGTGTAATTGGGAGCATTTCCAGAGAAACCAAATTAAGCTTACTGCTTCATGGGAGCAAGAGGAAGGGGTTTTTATGGGACGGTAATTCCATGTAATTGTGGTTCTTTCAGGTTATTAAGAGATGCTTAATTTGAACTGACTGCTGCCATTTTGGAGTGTGAGTTTGTTGCTCTAAGAGCCTGAGACGACCTTTTCTTTTTTTAGTTTTTTTCTTTCTTTCTTTTTTTTTTTTTGGAGGACAATTGGGCTTAAGTGACTTGCCCAAGGTCACACGGGTAGTTTTTGTGTTAAGTGTCTGAGGCTGGATTTGAACTCAGGTCCTCCTGACTCCAGGGCTGGCGCTCTACTCACTGCACCACCTAGCTCTTGGCACACCTGAAAAGAGACTGGCCCTCCAACCTTTGCTTAAAGACCTTCTGTGATGGGGCATGCAATACCTCCAGAAGTAGCCCATTTTGATAGCTGTGATTGTTAGGAAGTTTCAGCCAATAAATAAGTATTTCGTATGGACTGACTATATACCAGACATTGTGCTAAGCACAACAGATACAACACAAAGCAAAAAACATTTCTAACCCACAAAGAGTTCACATTCGAATGGAGAGGCAACATGTAGGTACCTACAAGATAAATAAAGAGAAGATGGAAAGTAATTTGGGAGAAGGCACTAGCCACTGGAACCAGGAAAGACCTCTGGCAGAAGGTGGGATCTGTGCTGAGTTTTCAAGCCAGGAGGCAGAGACAAGGAGAGAGGTCCATCATTCCAGGCAGGGAGGACAGCCAATGGACATGGCAGATAGAGTCGAGTCTAAGGCTGGCTTTCTGCACCTTCCCCCTGCTTCTACTTCTGCCCTGGTCAGAAGCAGAGAAAGCTCAATCCTTCTTCTACTGTGACAGCCCTTCAAATATGAAGATTCCTATCATGTCACACCATGAGTCTTCTCTTCTCTAAAATAAATATCCCCCAGTTCTTTCAAATGACTTGTACATGGCATCAGCTTTAGTTTCTTGGACATCTCGGCTTCCCTCCTCTGTACTATTCCAACTTGTCAATGTCCTTCCTGAAATGTGGTGCTGAAAATGTTGCCCCCCCACTTCCGAACTTTAATGCCTTTATAGTATCTCCAGGTTGGAAGGTTTCCCAGTGTCCATGTAGCCCAGGAATTCTCTCTACACAGAATCTCAGACAAGTAATTGTGTAGCGGATCTTCTCCAATCAACTCTTCCTTTCACTTTGCATTCAGGCATGAACTTATAATGCTCCCTGTTCTTAAAACAGATGAGGCAGGGCTGCCTGCATGTTCCATCGGTCTTGAGCTTTGCTCAGAGCCAGCTGAGAACCCAATTGGTCAAAGGTTATTATGAACCTACTATGTGCCATGCACTGTGATAGACACAACAGATAGACAGAAATGGAACAATTCCTGCACTGAAGGGCTTGTGCTCTCTCAGGAGAATAAATTGAAGGTGGGGAATAAAAAAAAGAAAGAAGATGAAGATTCGGCCATTTCTGAGTAGCCAGCAAACTTAGAAATTCAGAGAAGAAAAGGGAGAGTGGAAATAAATCCTTCCCACCTCAAACCTAAGCATATAAGAGGCTTAATGCCCTGAATTGAGTTCAGTTCCATCTCCCTCTCAGGACTGCTCTAAAAAAGCAAGATCTCTTTAGGGCCTGCTCCTTTCCCTGGCCCCCAATCTTCACTTTTTAATCCCATTCCCCTTTTTGGCAAGAGCTGAGAGGAGCTTTTAAGGAACCATTCCCAGAGAAGCAGGAGTGAGAACACTGGCTCTTGAGTCAAGAGGCTTAAATGCTACCTCTGTCCATTACTAACTGAAAGACCTTGGGCAAGTCACTGAATCTCCTTAGGCTGCAGTCCCTTCCAGCTCTACTTGTTTCTAAGCTCCATTGACCTATGTTAGAATCTGGATTCTGTCACTTAGTGTCCCTGTCCTTTAGTGAGTATGTGTATGTGTATATTTTTGTTGTTTTTGCTAAGTCATTTTTCAGGGGTTTTTTTGGCAAAGATACTGGAGGAGTTTGCCATTTCCTTCTTCAGCTCATTTTACAAATGAGGAAACTGAGGAAAACAGGAGTAAGTGACTTGCCCAGGGTCACACAGCTATTAAGTATCTAAAACTGGATTTGAACTCAGGAAGATGAATCTTTCAGACTCTGGGCCTGACCACTCTATCCACTGCCCCACTTAGCTCCCTAATGTGTGTATATAGTGTCCTCTTAGAACCTTATCTTACATTTTACACACACACACACACACACACACACACACACACACACACAATTGTTTTAAGTGACAAAAACGCTCATCCCACTTCTTATAAAAAATTGAACATGGAAGTGGCTGGTTGAAAATGCTTTCTTATCCAGCTCAATGAGTAAGAACAGATCATTTTGTAAAAAGCATTCTAGCAGGGAGGCTTGGCCATTGGCTAGGATCCCATCTATATCAGTCTCTCTCCCTGACTTGAGGACCATGAATATCTCCCCACCCAGCATCAATCATTTCCTATCTTAAAGGTCTTGAACCATTTAAAAAACTCCCACTCCTCTCCCTGATCAGGCAGGGACTTCCCAGGCTCTCTCCTCTCCTCTGACCTAATCCCCACAGTGTTAAGATGAGAGACTGATGGAAAATTATTTTTTCCAAAGGTTACAGAGAAGAAACAAGAAGCTTCAGAGACTGTGTCTTGTTTTGGGGGTTGCATCAAAGACTTTTGATTATGGTCCTCGAATTTTTAGCTTCCCCTGATGTAACTGTCTTGTTCTGTAATGGTTACCTGAGCTGTTGACATATTCCAGGATATGTAAGTCTATCATAAAGGGGAAGAAAGCACGGGAAAACTCTGCATTCATCAGCTGAGACACCTGGTGTCACTGGTGAAGGGAGGACATGAGGCAGGAGATAGGGAAAATCACAGATAATCCAGCAAGATGTAAAACCATGTTATTTGTCCAAACATTGTCACATAGAGTGCTATTGTGGAAAGTCCATTGCACCTGGATTTAGGAAGACCTAAATTATTTTTTTTTAAAGCAATTGGGGTTAAGTAACTTGCTCAAGGTTACATGGCCAGTCATTATTTATGTGTGGGTGCTCATTTTCTGAGGCCGGATTCGATCTCGAGTCATACTAACTCCAAGGCCGGTGCTCTTACTCACTGCGCCACCTAGCCCCCCCTGGAAGATCTAAATTCTAATCCTCTCTCTGATACTTATTTACTGTGTGATGCCTGGTAAGTCAATCAGTCATTAAGGATTTATTAAGTGCCTATTCTATGCTGGGCACTTTGTTAACCACTAGGTATAGAAGGAAAGGCAGAAGACTCTGTCCCTGCCCTCAGGGAGCTCCCATTCTAATGAATCACTAACTTTCCTCATCTATAAAAATGGAACCAAAGAGAAAGTATTCCAGAGCTAATAGAGGGTTGGACTGGAAATCAGAAAGATGACCTGTCCTCATGAACTCCAGGGAACTCCACAGTACTTATCTGCAAAAGAAGTTGGCAGAACTTTTGGCAGCCAGACAGCAGGGCAGCAGAGGGCAAGTAGGATCAAAGGGAGGAAAACCCAGAGGAGGGGAGAGCTAGGAGAAGGGTTCGAAGGTTGTTTCCACAATCCAGAAGGGAGGTGTAAGAGCAGTAATACAATGAAGGCTGTAGAAATGGGAAGAAATGGGAAGGCTGTAGAAATGACAAAAGATGGGCCAGAAGAATGTGGTGACAGGACTTGTTCGAGGCTGGAGAGAAGGAGAAGCCTACAGAAGGTATGTTCAGATACTTTTTAAAAACGCATTCTCCTTAATCCTTTGGAGGAAAGAAAATCCATGATAACCTTGACCCTGAGTCAGAAGCCCCCAAGGCTGGTGACCACTACCCTTGAGCCAGGAGCTAACAGATACTGGACACCTGTCCTTGTTCTCAGTTACTGACGCCAATCATTTCCCTATTTCCAGGTGCTAAATCTGGTTGAAGCTTGGCTCCTGCCTCTGGAGAAGGGGGGGGGGGGGCAATCCCATAGGAAATAAGCTATTGCTACCATTTTTCAAAATATGAATAGCTAACGGTTTTAGCAACATATTCTTAGCACTGTAACCCCTGACAAACGGTCAAGGTTGTATCACTGCAGTATCCCTGAAATCACAGAAACTGAGAAGTTGGATGATCACAGTTTGTGTTTAGATAAGGTAGAGTTTGGCTTGGGACCCAAGCAGAAATCTGCATCAGGTCATGAGAAATAGACTAGAAGTCAGGAGAGAGTGCAGATAGGGAGATCTGGGGGATCAAACAAACAGAGGGGACAGCCAAAGCCATCAGAGGAGAAAGCCTTCGAGTTTTGGGGCCTTGGTTTTCTCATCAATAAAATGAGGGAATGGGGTGAACTAGATGACCTTTCAGATCCCTTTTAGCTAAATTGATGATTCCATGATCTATCACCACTCCCTCATTCTTGGGAGAAGAAAACTCACACCTGGAGAGGGAAAGTTACTCCCCCAATGTCATACAGGTTGTAAGTGGCAGAGCTGGGTTTTCAAACTATGTCCTCTCATGCCAAATCCTATGCTTTCCCCACCATGCCAGGCTGCTTTAAAGGGCTGAAAATCTCATCTGCAACCAAATTAAACATTCTTAGCAACACCATGTTTTCCTGGCATTAGAATCACACTGGTTATTTCAATGTCTTTAATAAAAGCTAAGGTGCAATGGTGATGAGAATAATAAATATTAAATAATAAATAATAATAATAAATAATAATAATATAAATGAATAAATATAAATAAATATAATAATATAAATAAATATAAATATAATAATATATAATATAAATAATAATATATAATATAATATAAATAATATAAATAAATATAAATAAAATAAAAATAATAATAAATAATAATAATAAATGATAAAAATAATAAATAATAAAAGCTAAGGTGCAATGGTGATGAGAAGCCCCATCTAGTGCTCTGGGTCACCAGCCTGACCAACTGTGCATCCCAACCCACAAAGACACATACACACACTTTCCTGCATGGCATTAAAATCATATTCAGGCTAAATTCTATATTTTGCACTGCTGCCCAAGGGATTCTGCTGATGGGGAAAAATCATCAGGAAAAAGCATCTTTTATTCAGATTTCTATCTTAAAGCCCCACAGATAGTACTCACAGGGGAAATGTTGCTATTTACCCAGAGTCATAAAATATACCCATGGAAGAAATAGAATTAAAAAGTTATGGATCTCAAGGCACTTAGGGCCTTAGATACTCCCTCTCCAGTGGATTAGAATACTTCAACTAAATATTTGCATTCAGATAAAAAACTCTTTCATCTTGAGGTTCTCATTTTCTCTTTTAATTAAAAGTTTTTGATCCCCTAGAGCCTTCAAAAAAATCTGAATTGATAAAGCTGTCGTATAGTTTCATTCTGCAATGCTTCTCCTCCTTGTCCATAAACTTTGCTTCAAGCCTTATGTAGTATATGCTAGATTTGGAGTGAGGGGATCTGGGCTTAAATCCTGGCGCTGCCAATGACCTGTGTGACTCTAGACAATTCACTTCTTTCTGGGCCTGAGATTTTTCATCAGTCAAATAACTAGATAATTTCTAAGGCCTATGATCCTTGCTGGGCTTCCATTTCCTCATCTGTAACTATAGGGAGGCTGGACCAAATGATCCCGCAGGCTAAAGACATGGAAATGGCCAGTGTGATACCAATGACAGGAAAACATGTTGCCAAGAATGGTTACTCTAAAAAAAAAAAAAAAAGAATGTTTCTTCTGATCAGCTGCTGAGATTTTTAACCCTTTAAAGCAGCTTGGCATGGTGGGGAAAGCAGGGGATCTGGAGTTAGAGGACAGTTAGGAAACTCAGCTCTGCCCCTTACTCCTACCTGTATGATGTTGGGAAAGTCATTTTCCCTCTCTGGGCTTGAGTTTTCCTAGCCCTATTTCTCACCCATGGTACCAGAAGAGTCATAAAGTCCCACTCAGCAGCCTCAGGAGAGCCTGGCTTCCAGAGTAAAGAACAGTCTGTAGGAGTGTCATTAGCTAAGAAACTGCTGAGTCTTATGCAATTATCATGTTAAGGAAAGAGCAGTGGTCTAGCAATAGGTCAAATAACCAGTGTGGTTTGCTATTTGTGGATCCCATCCCAGCAGAATTATAAAAATAATTATAAGCAACAGCGTAGATTTTCAAAACTGCTTATTTTGTTTTCTAGGTCAGGCTAGCAAGGCAAGGAATTCTGCAAGTTTTGTTGCAGACTGCTGCTCTCAGGCCAGCAGAGCTCCCTGGCTTCACACATTTCAGTGGAAACTTGGGAAAGGCTGGTCGGACAAATAGGCATTCATTCAGCTCTGCTTCATTAAAAGATTTCCTAATAAGTATGGCAGCAATTTCTTTCTTCCATAGGTAGAAGGCCAGCATATGGGGCAGACCCAAGGCAATGCCCCAAGAACAGTTAACACCCAATTTTCCCAGGAGATGGTCAGGTTCCAGGTGCAATAAAGTTCGAAAGAACTTTGAAGCAACACCCCCAAATAAGGAGAGAGGCTTTGAATGTTGTCGGGGCAAATAAGAATTCTTTTCATAGCCAGAGCCAAATTAATGGGAAGACATGCAAATTTCGTCCTTGTCTTGGTTCTCCAAAGCCTCAATGATTTGCAAAGATTTTGCATGACTTGCCTCTTTTGCCTTATATGGAGGGAAATGAGTTGATACCTAAGTCCCTGCAGCCCCAAGCAACCCTTTAGTGGTCACAGAAATTCAAAATATCCCCCTATCTTAAACCAACACAGACTTGAACCAATATGAGGGAAAGAGGATTGCTGGGGGAAAGGGGTTGGAGGCAAACGAGAAGAGGTTGAAAGGAAGTGGGTTCTAAGAAAGCCTAGACCAGCTTTGGATTCAGTCAAAGGGCTGCACTTGAGGACTTAGAGGGTCACATGTGATCTCAAAGTAAAAGGTTCCCCAGTCCTGGTAGACTCATGAGTGGGGTGAGGTGAGGAGCATGAAGGAACCCAGTTAAACAAAACAGCAAAAGTAATGGTGTAAAGGCCATTTACCATAGATCCTCAAAGGAAAACAGAACAAAAGGAAAACCTTAGTCCTGACGGCTGCCCATGGCTGGAATACAGGTGGCCATGAGTGGGCTGCCCAGCGGAAAAGAGCAGAGAATTCGGAAAGAGCCTGGGCTGGTCTGCATGCAATCTGTACCTCTGTGACATCTGGCAGATCTCAACCTCTCTAAGTCTCCATTTCCTCCTCTGTAAAATGAGGCCCTTCCAGTTCTGGAGCTATGACTTTATCTAAATCCTTAAAGAGAAGGGTGATTGTGACAGAACGGACCTATTCTTACTTACAGTTTGTTGAGAAATGGTACGGTGTAGAGGGTAGTGCTGAACCTGGAGTTGGAAAGACCCACTCGACCTCAGTTCCCCCATCTGTAAAATGAGAGGGCAGAAACTTTAAGGGCCCTCCCAGTTCTAAATCTATGGTCCCACTTATTTTCCTTGGCCCTCAGTTTCCTTATCTGTAAGAGGAAGGGGGTTGGATTAGAGAGCCTCTGAGGTCCCTTCTGTTCTATGCTCCTATAATCCTATGGACTCAAATTTCACCTCTGACATTACTTTTTGTGTACCCTCAGAAGCCACTCTTACCTCTCTTCCTCAATTCTTTCATCTATAAAAACAAGAGGGGATGGACCTCTAAAGTCTCTTCCAGCCCTGATCCCATGAAAGGAAATTGGATCCTATTTTTGGCAAGCTACTGGTTGGTGTCAACCATATTGGTCCCCAAAAGTGTTCCATTAGCCTCAAACTTAATCCTTTTCTCCAGGGTAACCCTGGAAGTCTTTGGGCAGGGCTTTCTTCCATCTTTCCATCAGTGACTTGGAAAGATGAACTGGGATTTCTGGGACCACTAATGTCTTGATTCTTTTCCCTTTGTGTCTCAGTTTTGTGGGAGAATTAATTAGTTCGCTGCAGCAACAGAAATCATTCTAACCCATGTTCATTTGCTTTTTGGTTTTCTCAGCATGCCAGGAGTAGCAGAGGACCTCTGTTCAAATCCTGCCTTGGAAGCATACTACTTGTGGGACCGTGGAAGAAGGCTGTTCACCTTCACAGTGTCTGAGACCCTCCTCACTGGAGAGTGGCTGATCACTTCTTGGATGTGATGTAGAGAAGATTCTTATTCAGGTATGGGCTGAAACATAAGGAGATTGTAAGATCTGTGAGGGCAGGGACTGTTTTGCTTTTGTTTTTGTAACTCTAGCACTGAACACAGTGCCTAGTGACTAAGAAATTCTTGTTGAATTAAAATAGAATTGAACTCTTAGGGCCAGTGATCCTAACATTTAAAACAGCCTTTAACTGCTGTTTATGGGAACCACTCTTTCTTTTGATGCCTTCCTCATTCCCACCATATGAATCCATGGACTCCAGTAGGTACCCAGTCCTTGCCTCCTGGTGCCTTGGAAAATAAAGATGCTTCCTCAGGTACACACCTCTCTCCCTCAAAACTCTTTCTCCTTCTCCTGATCTTCAGACCCCTTTTACTCTCCTGGAGATAAAAACGATGGCCAAACATTCAATCTTTCTGGCTTCAGTTTCCTCATCTGTAAAATAATGGACCTCAAAATAGAGGACCTCAAAGGTCTCTTCAAAGCTCTAATGACCTCAAATAACTTCATTTCTCTGAGACTCATTCTCCTCATCTGTAAAATGGGTGGGGTTAGACCAGTCAGTTTGAGAGGTTCCTTTTAGGTCTGTGTTCTACAGCCTTTGCTATTTCTGTTAAGTTCTGTTAAGTTATTCCCTTGACTTCTCATGATCCTTCTACCAATTTACCTTGGGCAAGGCTCAGTGATGGGACATTCCTTCTTCCTTCCCCTTCCTCCCTCTGTTCTCCATTCACATTGCTGAGTCACAGCCCCTAACCCTCCCCCAGCCAGGTTACAATCCAGGCCCCAACCTTCCCAATAGCATAAGAAGTACTTGGCACATTCAGGATATAATAACAAACAATTCCCATCCCCCTCCTAATCCAACTAGGGCAGGGTCCAGAACACATCATCAACTCTTGCTCATTTATTTTTTCGGAGAGTTGAGATTTCACAAAACCAGGGATGGAGATCCTAGTGCCCTTTTGTCTTTCTCACTGATGAATTACCATATTGGACTACAATTATTGATAGAAGGATTCCCAGGAACACACCTTCCAGTTATAAGTAACAACAAAAAAAAAGTTTGGGGAGGATATGCCCATGTGCCCAGGACACTCTGCTATGTTCTGAATCCGCAGATGTAAGCAGCTCTGGGGGAGGCAAAGGGCTTTGGGGAAGACAGTCAATGCTTAGTCTGGTATCAGTCCTGTGGGGCTCCCTCTCAGTCCTCTAATACTTTTGATGAATGGAAGGAACAGTCTATCAGGCTGGATGTGATAAGGAAGATGAAAGAGGAAGTCTGAGGGAGAAGAACAGGCAGTTCTCAAAAGAGGAAAACCAAGCTGTCAATAATCTCAGGGAAAATGTTCCAAATCAGTAAAATAAAGAGAAATGTAAATTAAAGCAACTCCACCTCAAGCCTAGAGACTTGGAAAAGATGGCAAAAGGAGAAAAATGGCCATTGTGGGAAGGAGCAGAGGAATGCCGATGCACTGTTGGTGGAGCCGCTAAATGATCTAATCATTCGGGAAAGCAATTTGGAGCCATGTTCAAAAAAGTCACTAAACTATGTAGAATAACATGCATCTTAGAATAATACTAGAAAACAAAAAAAATCAAAACAGAGAGAAAGAAAGGATCCATTTTACAAAAAAATGTCTAGAGCAGTTCTTTTCACCTTAGCAAAGAATTGGAAACTAAGGAGAGTAACCATCCATTTGAATGGCTAAACAAATATGGGAATGAATGTTTTCATATGTTATGTGAGCATGACATTATAAGAAATGGTGAAAAGAATGGATGCAGAGAAACCTGGGAAGACATGTACGAACTGATGAAAATGATTTCTACAATGATTACAACATGGTAAAGGAAAACCACCTTGAAACAGAGGATTCTGATGGATGTGATGACTAATCATGGTGCCAGGGGACTGATGAAGGCACATGCTGCCCACCAACTGCCTTGGAGCGGGGTGGACTTGAGGACCTGAATGAGTGCTCCATTTTCAGACATTTCCCAAATGTGGATGTGGTCAGCCTAGTTGTGTTCACTGCTTTCTTCTTCTCTGGGGTCTTTCCATTTCTAACTTTCCTGACTCCACCATGGCCCTGCCTTTTTCCCCCATTTCTTTTCAGCTTATTTTTATGTGTTGGCTTCCCCCATTAGAATGGGAGTCATCAATACGATCCTTGAGAACAAGGATTATCTTTCCTTTTAGCTTGGATTTGTATCCCCAGTTCTCTGCACAGCATCTGGCACAAAATAACTACTTAATGATCATAGATCTGGAGCTGGAAGGCTCCCTGCTTCCTGTCTTTCCCCTCTCCACACAGCTGCCAAAATGATTTTCCTAAAGAGCAGGACTGACCATGTCCTTCCTCTATTCAATAAACTTCCTTGGCTCCCTATGGATTCCATTTGACATTTAAAACCCTTAACCTCCTGGCTCTAACCTACATTTCCAACCTTACTGAAAATTACTTCTCTTCCCAAATACTACCTTCTTACTCTTCTTTGAGACAACTTCATCTCCTTCCTGTTGCCATGTCTTTGCCCAGGCTGTGCCCCATGCCTGGAATGCCCTCTCTTCACCACCACCTCTCAGAATCCCTGGCCCAACTTAGCAGCTACCTCTTGATCCTCCCCCTCCCCATTGCCTACCTCCTTAAAAGTTCCTCATAATTATTTTTTACATACTTACATATGTATACATTGTCTCTCCCAATATAACATAAGGCTCTTGAGGGCAGGACTTGTTTGTCCTTGTATGCCCTAAACCAAGCACTCAATGCAGCAACTTTTTTTTTTACTTTAGGGAGAAATTTGGTCAAGTTTCAAATCCCTTCTGTTGTTTTGATTCTTTTTTTTTTTTACTACTGTGTTTTACCCTCAGGCAAAGAAATGAAGGTGCCACTTTTTAAGGCCTGGTGGATCAATTTCCAGCTCACCCATCAGAGGACTGGGTTAGAGCCGTCTTGTACTGGACCATGAGACTCGACTGTTAAATTGTCAGTGGGAACATTCACACCTCGGAAATGGCAAATGCTACAAATCGAACCTTGACTTACTGTTTTGTTGAGTTCCTATGCTTAAAAGTGCCGGAGAAAAATGTTAATAATACTACTTAATTAAATATTAATAATGCAACTTAATTAAACTTAAAAGTGTGTGCTACTTACATTTTCTTTTTTGGAAAGATGGTTGTTAAACACTTACAAGCACACCCTGGTGTGAAGCCAAGATTACTTTGGCCTTGTATTTGTTTAAACATGAAGTATTATTAAATGGATTCACTGCAGAACTGGGCTACAACAGTGACAAAGGGTCTTGCTTCACAAGCAACCCCCTAGAGAGAAATATTAGCCCAGCAGACTTCCTCCAAGATCAGTGCTGAGACCAATCTTATTTAAAATCCATATAAATGATGTGGATCACAGAGGACACAGGGAAGCCTCCAATCTCCAGGTAACATGAAGCTTTTCTGAGTAATGAAATGCCAAAGAGATGGGGCTAAACAGTGGGACCATTTCAAAAACCTATGTGACTGCACAGAAAAAAAAAAAAAACAGCTGAGGTGTTTCCTAGCAGCTTGAGAGCAAGTACATTTTAGACGAAAAAATAACCAAGTTATTTTTACAAGATAATGGGCTCTGAGCTATCAGTTATTCCTCAAGAAGGAGGCCCAGGAGCCTTTCTAGGCTATTTCTTACAGTTTGGAGAGAAGTTGAGAAGAGTTATTCTCAAGGTTTTTCAAATTACAAAGGCAGTCCATGTTGGGATGTATGATACATGTATATAGCTATGAACAGAGACTTATTCTGTAAATCTCAGCATATGAGGGCTGAAATGAAATTGGAAAGAGGCAATTTTAGGGGAAATAAAAGAAATGTTAATTTATACAAAAGGTAATAAACTTAAGAATTCACTATTCCAAGAAGTGATAGAGGTTAAAATCATAAACAGCTGAGGGGAAGAAAAAGGTTAGATAAATTCCTGCATGACAGGTCCATCCTATTATTAAAGAAAATCAGGATGCTTAGGGGCCGTCCCTAACCTTTGAGGTTGATACATCAAGGGAGAGAAGCTTGCCTTTTCCTCTCCAACCCATTGGAAAAGAAAATGGATGGGAGATTCCATTCAAAAGATAAAGCACACTTTATAATTGCCTATCTCATCATAAAGTGTAATTAACATTGGATAAGTGTTTATCTTAAGACAGTATGGAATAATCCGTGGAGGTCTGTTCACCCAGGAATCAGGAATCCTGCCTCTGACACCTATTTAACCACATCATCATAGGTATATGCAAGAGGTGCAAATGCAGAGAATCCACCCCAAATGTTCACATGGACTATTTGTGCCCAACCTGTGGTAGAGTATTCTGAGCTCATATAAGTCTGATCAGGCACAGTTGGACACACTGTAACTTGACTTTCGCATGTTGATGTCATTTGGGTCCTCTGTGAGAAGGAAAGACAACAACCAACCAAAAAACTGCCATAGGCAAGTCACTTCAAGTTTGGGGTCCACAGAGAGTTTTCAGGCTGCAAACAAATACGTAGCTTGCATTGATATACAGGGACTGTCCTCCCAGGTGATCTCTGTCTCTTCCAGGCCCCTTCCCTCCTTAATGAAATTACAGGCCCAGATGAAAAACCATTACAACCCTCGAGTCAGAATCAAGTCTTGGACTTGGAATTTGCTTCATTTGTAATCTGAATCCAATATAAATTATTCTAGGGTATTTTCACATATGTATGTATATGTATATATATATGTGTGTGTATGTATGTGTATATATATACATATATATGTGTATGTATGTATGTATGTACGTATGTATACTCTACTTTTCTTATAAGTGCTCATGAATTTGCAGGGGCGGGATGGTCTGATGGGTACACTTCCGAACTCCGAGTCAGGAAGAGCTGAGTTTCTTACATTTGTCAACTGTGTGACCACAGGAAAGTCACTATTTCTCTGAGCCTCAGTTTCTTCATCTGTAAAATGTGGAATAATAAAAACCTGTAGAACTGACCTGACAGGGTTATTGTGAAATTCAAATAAAATAAGGTCTCTATCAAATGACATTTAAGTGACAGTTACTATTTAAAATGTTTTATTTCTTTTTAGTTTTCAACATTCACTTTTATAAGATTTTGAATTCTAAAAATTTCCCCTTCACTCCTCCCTAAAATGGCATGCAATCTAATCTAGGTATATATATATATATATATACACACACACACATACTAAGCAATCTGGGGAAGCAAGGTATAGTTTACCTGTCAGATTGATGGAAATGGGAAGATTTTATGACTAAATGAGTTAGAGGGCACTATAAAATGCAAAATGGATAATTTTGATTACATTAAATTAAAAGGTTTCTGTACAAAGAAAGCCAATGTAACCAAGATTAAGAGAGAAGTCAAACATTGGGAAAGAATTTTTACAGCCAGTGTCTCTGATAAAGGCCTCGTTTCTAAAATATACAGAGAATTGAGTTAAATCTATAAGAATACAAGTCATTCCACACTTGATTAATGGTCAAAAGATATGAACAGGCAGTTTTCAGAGGAAGAAATTAAAGATATCTAAAAGCATATAAAAATGCTCTAAATCACTATTGATTAGAGAGATGCAAATCAAAACAACTCTCAGGTACTACATCTCACTGGTCAGATTGGCTAAGATGACAAAACAGGAAAATGATAAATGATGGAAAGGATGCGGACAAATTGGAACACTAATGCATTGTTGGTGGAGTTGTGAACTGATTCAACCATTCTGAAAAGCTATCTGGAGCTATGCCCAAAGGGCTATAAATAAGTGCATACCCTTTGACCCAGCAATACCACCTCTGGTGCTATATCCCAAAGAAATAACACAAGTGGGAAAAGGTCCATACGTACAAAAATATTTATAGCAAGTCTATTTGTGGTGACAAAGAATTGGAAATCAAGTGGATGTTCATCAATAGGGGAATGGCTGAACAAGTTTTGGTATATGAATGTAATGGAATATTATTGTGCTATAGGAGATTAGGAGCAGAAGGACTTCATAATTACCTAGAGAGACTTATACAAACTGATGTTGAATGAGAAGAGCAGAACCAGGAGAAATTTGTATACAATTACAGACACAACATATGTGTGATGACCAATTTTGATAAACTGGGCTCTTCTCAGCAATGCAAGCTTATAAGACAACTCCAAAAGACTCATGGGGGAAAGGGATGTCCACATCCAGAGATAGAACTACAGAGTTTGAATGCAGGTTGAAGCAAACTACCTGCTCTTTCTTTTTCTTGTTTTGTTTTATTTCCCCTTTCCCATTGTTCATTCCATTGGTTATAATCCTTCTTTACAACCTAACTAATGTTTAATGTGAAGGTATTTGCAGACCCTATGTTTGACCGCATGCCTCCATGGCGGGGGGGAGAGGGAGAAAATTTGAAACTCAAGGGATTGTGGAACTGAATCTTGTAAACTAAAAGTAAACAAATTAATTAAAAAAAAAGACGGCATGCAATCTGATAGGGTATACATGTACAGTCATATTAAACATATTTCTACATTAGCCATGTTGTGAAAGAAACAGAGCAATAGGGAAAAACCATGAGAAAGAACAAAAAGAGAGAAAATAGTCTGCTTTGATCTGCATCCAGACTCCATAGTTCTTTCTCTGCATGTGGACAGCATTTTCTATCATGAGTCTTTTGGAATTGACTTAAGTCATTATGTTGCTGAGAAGAGCTAAGTCTATCAAAGATAATCGTCACACAGTGTTGCTGTTACTGTGTACAGTGTTCTCCTGGTTCTGCTCGCTTCACTCAGCATCAGTTCATGTAAGTCTTTCTAGGTTTTTCTGAAGTCTGCCTGCTCATCATTTCTTATGGAACAATAGTACCATTACATTAATATACCACAACTTGTTCAGTCATTCCCCAATTGATGGACATCCCCTAAATGTCAGTTACTATTCATAATTTATGCTGCAAACCAACTGTACTAGATAATTCCTGTTGTCAGCCAAAGAGACCAGAATTATTCATGTGTGTTCTCTTTAGACAATAGAATGTAAACTCCCAGAGGACAGGAGATGTTTTCTTTTTGTCTTTCCCACAACTAGCAAAGCATTTTATGCATTATAGGGGCTCAACAAATGTTTTTCCTTTCTTTGGCCTTTATCCTGGACATTAGCCACAAGCGATCCTGGGTGACTGATAGCATGTGGCTGATTCAGAGACATTCCTGAAAAGCACCACCCCCCACCAAAGAAAAAAAACAATAACAACCCAACACCTTGAAGGACATAGCTTACATATAGAAGTTGGGTCAGTGGTGTGGTCATTGGCTGTGAAGGGTTGTACATGTTATTTACATAAGAAACAGCACAGTAAGAAATCCTTCACTAGCTATGGGGAGAAAGAAAATGGCACAAGAAAATGCCCAATTATTCCATTATGGAGTCCATTTGAATAAGTAAGTGGAATCAATATCAGGCTGCAGAAGGCTGTGTGTTAATAGCTATGTAAGATTAGGATAGCCCCAAGTGTATCCTTTCATTACTGCAAAATACTGTTTTCATTGAGTTGCATTTTCCCAGTAATTTGTTTATACTGTATATGAATTTGTTTCAAAGGGACTTTGCTTGAATCCTCAGCTACTCACTATGAGTATGCACAACATTGATACTGGTGAAATTAAGCCCACTATTCCATCATGGCTACTAATTCTTTAAGAATTATGTTCACAAATGCAGAAAAAAAATAAATACTCCATTCTTACATCTTCTGTTCTCAACCTGATAATGTGCCTGGTTTTCTTTGTGGGAAAGAGAATATACAAGCCTAGCAAGTAAATGAAGCCTGGAACTATGGGGAAAGGGGAAAATAAATTGTTCTCTGAATCCTGAGGCAGCCTCTTTGTTACCCAAGCCCTACCCTGAACATCACTTACATCACTTCAGTCAATCAGTCGTCATTTACTAAGGAGCTCCTACTCTGTGCTGGACACTGTGCAAGGCACTCACTTCTAAGCCTTCTGTGGATAGAAGCAGTCCAAGTACAGATGAACCTCACTCCATCTTTTGTACAGGTAGGGGCTTGGGATGTGAAGTATTGCAGAATGGGCTCAACTGATCTATTAATTGTTTCTACTCAACTGGCTTTTTAAAAATCTCTTGGGGGTGGCAAGATGGTGCAGTGAGTAAAAGCACTGGCCCCAGAGTGGGGAGGACCCGGGATTGGTTCTGGCCTCAGAAAATGAGCACCCACACATAAATAATGACTTGCTGTGTAACCTTGAACAAGTTACTTAACCCCAATTGCTTAAAAAAAATTCTTGGTTACATGGCAGAACTCACTGGGTGGGAATGGGGAGAGATATATTCAAGATTCTGAAGGATATTTTAAAAAAAAGATATCTAAATACAATTTTGCAAAAAGTAAGTAGCATTGACCTGGGCCTCACTGACCTGGGAGTGGTCCATTAGAGAATCATGACATATCAGTTGTAAAGGATGGTGTCAGCCAGGCAATCCAACCTCTACCTGACTGAGAATCCCTTCTATGACCCCCTGGTAAGGAACATCTTACTCATTTAATATCTTTCATTTGCTCAAATGGATTGAACTTGTGGGCCTCCAAGCCTCCCTGCTCTTTTTCCCCATAGTTATTTCTTGCCAGGATTCCTCCCTCTCCACTTGCATTTTTATTTTTTTGCACCCTAGCATAGCACACTTTACACAGATTTCTATTAAACTTAATCTTGCTAGGTTCAACTCAGCATTTCACAGAGGGTGCTGGCTGTGCAGAGTGCGATGGTGACACATAGATCTTTCTAGTTCTGAAGTTGAGGGGCCTCAGGGACCATTAATCCGATGTTCTCATTTTGCGCTGGAGGCAGCCAGGATCTAGGGATGTGAATTCATTTGTCCAAGGCCCTATAGCTAGCATGCAACCGAAGGGGGAGTTCAGAGCCAAGTCCTGGTCTTTTCCCACTATGCACCAAACAGACACAAGAGTTTACTCTTTGACACACAAACAGATTTGCATTTCATTCTCTCTCAAGGGATCCAGTTGATTCTTAAGAGTCTGTAGGCTGTTATATCCATGAGATCACAGGCCAAACACCCCTCTTAACATGGTTGAGATAACTCATCCCAGCATGAATTCCTTAAATACCTATCCATGCTGTGAAATTATAACAAGATGGGCCTTAGGAAAGAGATGAGAAAATGAACCTCCTTTCCTTTTTTTTTTTTTGCAGAAGTGGGGGACCATGGGTTTGGAATACTTCACACACCGTCAGACACAGCTAATGTATGAGGTAGATTTGTTGAACTGCTTACCCCGACTCCTTTCCTTTTGTTACAAGGGACAGCTCCATAGGAAGATTCACAAATTCACAAATCTTGAGCTAGAATGGATGTCAGGCTCCAGTAAGTCCAAACATCCATTCAACAGATGCAAGAATCATAGCCCAGAGAGTTGAAATGATGTCTCCAAGGTCACAGGTAGTATTCAGCAAAGGTAGGATTTAAACCCTGGACCTCTGGCTCTATGATCATTGCTATTTCCTTCTGCACTGGGATGCCTCCTTGTTCTTCCAAGGCTGGCTCTGCTTCCAAGATCAAACCCATCGTCACCCTAGAATGGTAATAACTGGAATTGCCAACATTCTCTAAGCTTGCAAACCTTTTCAGGAACAAAGATGACATACAAACCAAAGATAACAACAAAAATTAAAAATCAATTAAAATGGGGCAGCTAGGTGGCACAGTGAATAGAGCACCGGTCCTGGAGTCAGAAGGACCCAAGTTCAAATCCAGCCTCAGACACTTAACATTTACTAGCCGTGTGTCCTTGGGCAAGTCACTTAACCCCAATTGCCCTGCCTTGCCCCCTCCAAAAAGCAAATAAATAAATGAATGAATGAAAGTATGAACAAATAGACAAATGATAGTAGATAGATAGATAGATGGATAGATTAAAAAATTAAAAAATGTTTTTCTGCTCAGGAGCAGAATAATAGTAAATGCTTGTGGAAGCTTAGGCACTGCCTGGTTTCTGCCCCTAATTGGGACTCACTTTTCCCAATCCAATACAGTGAAAATTCCAAAGCCTGACTTGTTCATAAATCTCCATCCATTCCACCCCATAAGCAAAAGCTCTTGGGGAAACACAGTGTGTCTCCACTGACACTCCCTGGCAAACAGACGGATGGCTAGAAAGTGTACCAGCTGGTAGAGAACGTTCTTTTAATGGCATGGCTTAGAAATGCTGCCACACACCATCTTCTGCCTATGTTTATATGGCACCCCAGGATCTCTTCTGATCCTCATACAACCCTGTGGGGGAAATGAGATTACGGTCCTCCTCATTTTACAGATGAGGAAACTGAGTCTGAGAGAAGTTAAGCTGCTTGTTCTGGGTCACACAGTTAGTACCTATCTGAGGTAGGAGCCATCACCAGTCATCTTGACCCATGTTGTGCTGCTGGACTCTGGTGACTCTGGAGGAGAGAGTGAGGCTGATGGCTTTGCACTGCTCTAACTCACTTAAATCCAATACACTGTCCTGATATCACTGGTCCTCTTCAAGAATGAAGGACAAATAACAATGTGGGCTAGCGTTTGAACTCAGTTCCTCTTGAGGAAGTGAAAAAAAAAACAACAAAAACCCTTAAACTTAGAAGAAATCACAAAATACCAGATGCAAGAACCAGGAAGGACCTGGAAGCCAGATAGTCTTAACTCTCTCGTTTTACAGATGTGGAAATCGAGGTCTAGAAGTGAAATAACATGTCCAGGATCATACAGACAGAGAGGGGATCATACAACAGAGAGGGGAACTGAGCCTCGCTCCTCTGACTCCAAGGGCTGGGCTCTTACCTCCAAACACACCAATACATCAGGAGCCCCAGTGAAGGGGACAGTAGATTGAGCCATACAGGTCTTTGTCATGTCCTATTAACTTCCCTTTTCCAAGTACTTGCTGCTGCTCAGTGAAGTCAGAGTTTGGGTCCTGTGAGTGTCAAGCCACAATGTGATAAAAATGGTGGCCCATCTCCAGAGAGCTGTCCAGGCAGGCTGGGAAGGGCCTCAAGAAGGGCCAGGGAGAACACGGTGCTTCAGCCCACTGAGGGTTGCAAAGAGCTTTCCTCATAACAAACTCTTTCAGAGGCAGCTAGTCCAGAACATAAAGCATTAGATCTGGAGATCGGAAGATCTGAGTTCAAATCCAGTCTCAGATCTTATTATCTGTGTGGTCCTGGGAAAGTCATTCAAACATTATTTCCATCAGTTCCTTAACTGTAAAATAAAGTTATAATAGCACCTACCTTTCAGGGTTGTGGTGAGGGACAGATGAGATAATCATTATAAAGGACTTAGCAGAGTACCTGACACATAGTCAGTGCTATATAAATGTTACCTATTGTTATTATTAGTAAACACTTCGCGTTGTGCCTGACACATAGTAGGTACTTAATAAATGTTCATTTCCTTTTCTTCCTTCCATGTAAGTAGCACAAAAAGTATCACCCTCATGTTATCAATGAGGAAAAGTAAGGCTGAAAAGAAGTGACTTACTCAGAAACAAATCCACAGCATCTGGTTGGGGCAGAACCCCACACTGCCCTTACTAAATTAAATACAAAGTACTTTTGTTCCTGATTTTTGTGAACCCCAAAGAGGAGCTTTAAAAAAAAAGTCAGAACAAGATTCGACAGGAAATTCTTCCAGGATTAGACACAGTCTTCAACTATACAGAAATTTCAAGTCAGTCTAGCTGAATTTCCCTCCATTGGGAGAAATAAGATGGAAAGGCAAGCCTGTTATTGGCATGACCTATCTAAAAACCGCCGCATTTGCCTGCCCCGACTTCCCCTGTAATTTCATCTTGAATACTAAACAACTTTCCCCACTCCAGCTGCAAACTGGTAAGTAGATACTGCATTCCTTCCCTGAGGACAAGGGGTTTCAGTATTTAAGTGAAATTATCCCAGAGCTGGATAGCTCCTTTATTACTGTGGTTATGAGGCTCAATTCATTAAAGTAAATCAACTCACTATTTTTAGACCTTTGAATGAAAGGAACTCACTGAGTGCAGCGTCATAGGAGACAGAAATGGAGGAAATCATCACTCCAACCCATGTCCACCCTCTAAGAGAAATAATGACAAAGTTGCCCCATAGGTCTTTTGTAAAGCCCTCAAGAGAATACCTTAGAAGTGGCCACCTTTTGAATAATAACTGACAAGGAGACCTGGTGTGGCATAGTAGATAGAACTCTGGTCTTGGAGCAAGTCAGGGAGTCCTGAGTTCAAATCTTGCCTCCGAGACACTTTGGTTATGTGACCCTGGGCAACCTGAGGGTTTGATGGTTTCAGAGGAGCTCTCATCGTGTTCTGTGCATCGCTCAAAGATGATAAAGTGCAGTCTTTGCATTGGTGGATGGAATTCCTCTTGGGAAGGGAGCTACATTGACAATATCAGAGGTCCAGTAGGGGGAAAAAAAGCTAACATTCATATAGCAACTTAAGTGTGCAGAGCTCTTTGCAAATATAAAATTTAAAGGCAGAGTTTGAACCTAAGTCTTCCTAAGTCCAAAACCTGAACACCACTCTGCCTCTCACATAGGAAGCTGGGTTTTGCTGTAGTCAGACAAGAGGAAAGAACTCTCACACTAATTCACTAATATTTCTACTAATGGGAAGAATATGCTGTAGCAATTCTGAGAAAGTTTGGCAGCAGAAATATAAAAGACAACAGCAGGAAACAGCCTGGATTTCTTCCCTATCTCTGATTGAGGCTCCCTCCATCCACACCAGGCACAGCTGCATCTCTGGGGGCCCCCTGACTCCATCTGCCTTCCAATGGGATAGCATCACAGTCTTCTTCTGAACAGCTATTGCCACAGACCTAGGGCTAAGGAGACCAGAGGTGGACCTGTTCCCCTAGCTGACTTTGTCCACAAGCAGCCCTCATGACCAAACTTTTGTTCCATGATTCAATTCCAAAAACACCTCATCAATTCCTCTAGGGCATAAAGCACTGTGTTAGATCTGGGGAATACAGAACCAAAACAATCTAAATAGCTCCTGCCTTCAAGGAGCTGACAAGTCATTAAGAAACTATCCAGCTAAGTAAATACACACTAGGTCTAAAGTAATTTATTGGAGGAGTGCATTGACTACTTGGGGGAGGGAGACCAAGAAAGGCTTCAAGTAGAAGGTGAAATAATAGATGAGTCTTGAAGGGAGCAGGGTATTTCAAGAGGCAGAAATGTGTGGAGGGAACAGAGGTCAGGAATGGGACACCTTATAAGGAAGAGAACAGAGAGGCTGCTTTGGTAGGAATATAGAGGAAGGTAGAAATGTGCTATCAGTCTGATAAAATAGCCTATGGCCAGTTTGTGAAGTGTTCTAAGGTGCAAACAGGAGTTTGCATTGTAATTGCTTGAGGAGAGAAGTGACATAGTCAAACATGCATTAGGAATATCAATATGGTGGCTGAGGAGGGAAGAGATGGGATGGAAAGGGAAGAGACTGGTGGGAAGGAGATCAATTAGGAGGCAGTGTCCCTCAGAGTTGATTAAGACCTTCTGAGTAAAGGATGCAAAATAAATGGCATGATAATAGTTCCTTCATAAAAATCTGGTTCCATATTAAAAGGTCCACCATAATTTTTAATGCTCTATCTTGAAAAACCATTCCAAATTTCATTAGGTATCAGGTTATAAATCTACTCCCCCCCAAAACCCTAGAACATTAGCTTTGGGAGGGATCTTAGTGGTCATCTAGACCAACCACTTTGTTTTAGTGAGGCTCCAAGAGACAACATGACTTAACCATGGGATCCTACATCTAGAACTAAGGAAAAGACCCCTGGAAATATTTAGGTCAATGTTACAAATAAGGAAACTGAGGACAAGAGAGGGAAATTGGCTGAGGTTCACAAAACTCATAAAATGGCAGGCCTGGGATCTAAGATTCCAAGCTGGAAGAGACCTCGGAGTTCACCTAGTACAATTCCTCCATTTTACAGATGAGGAGACTGAGGGGAAGTTAAGCAGCTTCATCATAGGGTCCAAACCCAGAGCTGGAAGGAACCCAAGAAGACATCTAGTCCAACCTCTAATTTTACAGGTGAGGAAACTGAGAGAGGGCCAGAGAGGTGCAGATTCACAGGACTCGTAGTAACGGGCAAACTTAGAATGTATACTGTTAGATGTAAAGCTGGGATGGACCTCAAAGGTCATCTAGTCCCATGCCTTCATTTTACAGTGGGGAAGCTGAGGCCCAGAGAGATCAAAGAACTTAGCCCAAGTCACACAGCTAACATCATTCTGGTTCTCTAAATAAAAAATTGCCAGAGACAGATTTATTAAGATTAAGAACTTTGGTCGGTGTTTATGATCTCCTTGCCCCCAGCAAAACATTTCCTAAAAATATATATATGAACATGGCATCCCCAATACACAGATCTCCTGGACTTGACATGAAGCTTCTTTCACTGCCCTACAAAAGCAAAGAGATGAACAACAGACTGGTCCCCAGCATGAGCAGGTTTTTGGCCAGCGCACCAAGTGAGAGCTCAAAGGAAGAAGCATGCGTGCGCACGCGCGCGCACAAACACACACACACACACACACACACACACACACACACACACACCCCGGATGTCCGCTTAAACAGGTTACAGTATTGCTTTGTTTTCACATATACCCAATCCTGAAAAGAAAACAGCTCACTTTGACAAGTGACAACAGGTAAAGCATTCAAGTGACTTTCTCAGCAAAAAGCCACCTGGAGGTAGGTGGCTCAGGAAGCCCAGTAAAGACAACACATAGCACAAGACATAAATCTCCTCCCCTCTTCTCCCTCCCCCTCTTCTCTCCCTCCTCCCCCTCCTTCTCCTTCTCCTTCTTCTTCTTCTTTTCTCTCTCTCTCTCTCTCTCTCTCTCTCTCTCTCTCTCTCTCTCTCTCTCTCTCTCCAATGAAAGCAAGGGCTTTTACAGCTTCACAAGGAGCAGGTGAAAAACTCACCAGTGAAATTGGGGTGAAGAAAGGTCATCCAAATAGCAGCATGAAACCATAATCCTAAGCACAAATCTCTGAACTGAGGAAACAAGCTTCCCAGGAGGAAAATGGATTTAGAACTTTGGGCAAAAAATACAAGCAAATTTTCCATATGAATGTCCCCTTTGGTCGAAATCCCCACTTCACGGGTCCCTCCCCAAAGAGTTCCCAATCACGTTTGGTAGAAATAGAGCAGATTCTTTAGTTCATAGTGATGTCTGATGTCTAAATAACACACATTCTAATGTTCTTATCTCATGTGATCCTCACAACAAAGGCTGTGAGGGAGGAGATCCTATTATGCCCACTTTGTAGATGAGTAAATAGATGGCATGCTCCAGAGTCCAGATGTGAACCCAGATCTTCCTGATTCCAGAGCCAACATTCTAACCACTTAGCCACATGGCCCTTAATTCAGCCTTGCCTTCTACACCCACAATCGCTATGACCCAACCCCCCTCAATGCTATTCTATTGTCCTCCCCTAGAGATAATCTCCAATGTACCCTGAGGGTCCCCAGTTTGTCCATAGACATTTGAAAGCAGTATTTTCCATTAGATCGGGAATTATTTGATGTCATGGACTCTGTTTTTGCCTCTTTTTATTTTTACTTTCCAGTGCCTGGCACATAGTAGGTACTTAATAAATGCTTGTGAACTTGAACTGATTTGACTTTCATACTTTTCATCTCCCAGCAACAAAGGGGAAACGGGGAAGCAAATACTGCTTCTGACGTTCTGGGTCAGAGTCAAAATAAAACTAGCATCATTAAGCCAGGCCCACCTCACTCTTCTATAAAGAAATACTTCAGTCCTCTCCTTCCTGTTCATTTCCAATGATGACTTGATGGCTGTGTATCCTACTGATTTCACTTCTCTCCACACACAAGATTCTTGCATCTTAATTAAAGGCAGTCTCTGCTGACTTCCTTTTTGTGATGGGCTATCTCAATACTTCCTGGTCTCCAAGGGACTCCTTCATATTGGATACTCAGCCTTGTTCAGTTACTGGAAGACATTCAATCTATTTCTCTGTTACTTTCCACGGGTCAATTTTTACTCTAAGGAGTCATTGATTTGGAAATGAAATGAAGGTGTGTGTGTGTGTGTGTGTGTGTGTGTGTGTGTGTGTGTGACACGAATATACATACATATATAAATATACATATCCAATTATAATATTATAACATGATTATTAAGATACTCCTCTGTAAATCAATCTGCCTCGAAGCAAAATCAGGAATGATTTACTAATCTAATGGCTTCAGATGAATTTTTCACTGACATTTAAAATAATCAAGGATATTATCACTCCACTATAATATCTTTATATTTGCTTTTGATATATTTCATATTAATCTGTTGGATTCAATTTTCTCCCTAGAAAAATAACCATAGTAATAAAAATAACTAACATTTATTAAGTACCAAAGTGCTTTACAAGTATTATCTTATGGTTTATCCTCAAAAAAAATCTGTGAGATAGATTCTATTATTACTTCCATTTTGCAGATGAGGAAATTAAAGTAGAAAATGGCTTAGACACCCACCCAGAGTTACAGAGGTCATAAATGTCTTCGGGCAGATTTCAACTCATACCTTCCTGACTCCAGTTCCAATTAACACTTTCTACACTGTGCCTAGATATGCCACCAAGCTTCCTCTAAGTTTTTTGAAAGCAGGGATGGTTTCATTTTTTAGTTCATATCTTTAGCACCAGCCACAGTGCCTGATACTGGTGGGTACCTAATAGATGCCTACTGATTGACTCACTTTGTATTTACTGCTATGTATCCATGGTGTTCTTCCTATCTCTCCAGGAGAATGGAAGCACCTTGATGGTACATAATGATTGGCTGTTTATCTTTGAGTCTCCAGTACTACCAAAGAAGCTGGCATATAGGAAGTGTTCCCTAAATGTTGGATTGAGTTGACTCAAACATTGCCACTGGCCTGGGAAGAAAGTATGGTCTAAGAAGAAGATCTTTCTTTGACTCTAGAATGAAGTGTTGGGGGTATGCCTCTGTTAGTGACTACCAGTATGACCTTGGATAATAAGCTACTTCCCCTCTGTAGGTCTCAGTTTTGTCATCTGTCCAATGGGGGAGTTGAACTTCATGGTCCCCAGCACTAGACACTCTGATGGAACACTCTGAAATTTTCTTTCTAGCTATTCTTAAAAAAAAAACTACAACAATGTTCTTTTTTCCTGTAACCTTGACTTTTGATGAAGAATTCCCAGAAACAGGATTGTTTAAAGATAAATTAGAAATTTTGTGTCTCTGTGGTTTAATATTTTTTCTTGGAATAGATGGCAAATGTTGTCAAGGGTCAAGTTATAAGTTCATTTCAGAGGAGGTCGACTTTCCTCCCTGGCTGACCAGTCAGCCGAAATGGGGCCCTCAGGAAAGGTCAAAGCAAACCCAGCGTTTCTAAAACTGAGAGCAGTCCCACAGGACAGACAGTGATCCAAATGCTCTGTGAACCACCTGAGGCAGATATGGTTCTGCATAGGGAGAAAATTATTCGGAAGAAGGTGGGCATCCATAGATGGAAATCTGAAATTCTAAGAAGTCTGAAACTAAGACCAGAACAGATTTATAAATTTATAGTGCACAGAAGAAGCCAATTTATTACCTTTACATTAATTTTCTTCTTCCAACAACTCTTTGTCAAAAGGAATACCCCTAAGTAGCAGCTGGCATGGATCTCCCAGCACCTGGAGCTAGAAAGGACAGAGAGCCCATCCTTCTCCCCATCCTGAGGAGGAAAGTAAGAGTCTCTGGGATGGGGGCTGATCTACCTAAGGCTACAAAGAGAAGCAGTATGAAGCTAGGAGATGAATTGGGGTAAATCAACAAGGCTATGTTAAGTGCCTAATGTGCGCCAGGTAAACACTGGGGAGAGAAAGGCAAAGCAAAAGGTAGTTGCAATCCTTGAGGAGCTCTTACTCCAACTCCAGAATTCTTTGCACAAACCATGTCACACTGAAAGGTCCTCAAGAGATCACAAAATGTGGATGCTGGAAGAGACTTTAGAATGATTGACTCTAAACCCATCAATTCCCTGAGATCCAGAGAGAATGTTCCTGGAGGGCCTGTCCTAGATCTTAATACTAGTATCATAATACTAAGAGATAATTATTAAATAGATCAGCATTGTGGACAGAAGTTTGTACTTGGATTTCAGAAGATGTGGGTTCGAATCTTGCCTCAGGTACTTACTGTGTGACCTTGGACAAGTCATCTAAACTTTCTGTTTTCAACTTCCTTATCTGTAAAATGAGATTAGATTCAACATTCCCTGATGCCCCTTTCAGCTGGGTCCTTGGATTCTATTACATTTGCCTTTATTCTGCATATACTTATACATTTTGTCTCTCTGAACAAATTATAAATTCTTTGAAAGCAGGGACTGTTACAATTTTTTTCAAGCAATTGGGGTTAAGTAACTTGCTCAAGGTTACACGGACAGTCATTTTTTTTTTTTTTGCTTTTTGGAGGGCAATTGGGGTTAAGTAACTTGCCCAAGGTCACACGGCTAGGTTTTTATTTGTGTGTGCATTAAGTGTCTGAGGTCAGATCCGAACTCAGGTCCTTCTGACTCCAGGGCTGAGGCTCTACTCACTGCGCCACCTAGCCGCCCCTTGGACAGTCATTATTTATGTGTGGGTGCTCATTTTCTGAGGCCGGATCTGATCCTGGGTCATCCCGACTCCAGGGCCGATGCTCTTACTCACTGCACCACCTAGCCGCCCCTAAATTAATTTTTTTTAGGGCAGTTAGGGTTAAGTGACTTGCCAAAGGTCACACGGCTAGTAAGTGTGTCAATTGTGTCTGAGGCCGGATTTGAACTCAGGTCCTCCTGACTCCAGGGCCGGTGTTCTATTCACTGAGCCATCTAGCCACCCCCAAGGACTGTTACATTTTTGTCTTATTTCACCAGTACTTGGAACAGTGCCTGGCATGTACAGAGGGGTCTGGGCCTGCCAAGGCCAGCTCTCTATCCACTAGCCTGGCACATAAGTAAGGATATAATAAGCATTTGTTGATTCATTGGTTGAAATCTCACCCCAGATACTTACATGGGACCACAGGCAAGCTACTTAAACTCTCTGGGTTTCTGTTTTCTCATCTGTAAAATGGGGATAACAAGGTCATTTTGAAGCTTACCTGAGTCAGCTATTGTCATTACTGTTGAGTGACTCTGGGGTATAGATACGCCAACTGCTGCCACCACCAGCAGACCCTTCTCCCTCCCCAACACTCATACATTAATGACATGCCTTCTGTATCTCTCACAATATTCTTGCATGTTGAAAACGACATTCCTCATATTTCCTAAAGCAATCTGTAAGCAAATAATTGCTGATGACTTCGATGGTCTGGAATAATGCACTTATTCCCAAATGGGAATCCCTGGCCATGTTCTGTCTGATTTCTATTAGAATTAAAGAGAGAGTTGAAAATACACCAGCAAAGGCAAGTGTTGGAAGCATCTCTCTAACAAGCTTCTAAAGCTTACCCAGGACTGACACAAACCAGCAGAGTGCTCCCTTACTCAGGAAACTCTGGTGGTTCCCTCTTACCCCCAGGACCAAATCTAAACTCCTCTGCTAGGCACTTAAAACCCTTCCAAACTTGGCCCCTAATTTGCATAGACTTCCATTCTTTTTTTTTTTTTTAAAGCAATTGGGGTTAAGTAACTTGCTCAAGGTTACATGGCTAGTCATTATTATTTATGCGTGGGTGCTCATTTTCAGAGGCCGGATCTGATCACGGGTCATCCCAACTCCGAGGCTGGCGCTCTTACTCACTGCGCCACCTAGCCGCCCCTAGACTTCCATTCTTACTGAACATTATTTATGCCTCCATGTACATTGAGGTCCCTCCCAAATTGGGCATCTTGCTACTTCTCATACAGAACACTCCACCTCCTATGTCCACTCCTTAGAACTGATTGTCCTCCATGTGCCCTCTTCATCTCCCCCTTTCAAGAATCCCATTTCTTTTTTTCAAAGTTCAGGTCAGCTCAAGCACCCCCTTAGGCTGAGTCCTCTCCTGATCCCCCTTCAGTTAGTTCCTTGAAGACTGCCTTTTATCAATTTGGTATCTATTTAGCCTCTCATATTTGCCTGTGATTGAGTTATATTGTCTTCCCAGGCTAGACTGTAAGCTCCTGGAGGACAGGAATTGCTTTCACTTTGTACTCCCAGGGCCTAGCAAGGTGCCTGGGACATAGTGGGTTTTCTTCAAGCACACTGAAACAAAATTACTTTTGTAAAGAAAAACATGACATCATTGGCTCCTCTTCTGCCAGTTCCCAAAGGGACAGCTCATTTTCTGATGGGAAGTCCTCTGAGACCAGACAGGACTCTCTCTATCTCTTTGTGCTGTGGACTTCAAGGTAGTTAACCCAAATGAACTGCAGAGCAAAGCAGGGTAGCCTCGGAAATGCTAAAAATAAGCCTAGCACACCCCCAGTTCTCAGAAGTAAAACCACAGTCAACAAGTTACTGCTTTCAATAAGATAAGACTCCAGGGGCCCATTGGCTACTGATACTGGAAACTTGCTATGGATTATAACCTTACAAACACAATGTGTTTCATGGGTTGTCTAGGGGAGAGGGAAGGGCAGAGGAGGACTTTACCATCAGTACACTTGCCCAAAATGATAAGAGATGTTTTTAAAACTCTCAACTGTTCACACATGACAAAGTGAATACAGTGAAATTTATCCTGCATATCATGATTTAATTAGTTACACTTCTGAAGATAAAGTCCAATATGTGACTGCTTGACTTTTCAGGGCTACCAAAGGCTTGTTTTTTTTTTTTAATTTTAAATTGCTTCAAATTTCTTCTAAAGTCAAATACATACATACATATACATATACATACATATACATATACACGAAGAGAGAAAACACTGTAACTTGGGCTGGGTAATTTTCTATGTGTCTCACTAAGTAGATAGGATTATTTCTCACAGAAACAAGTATCCCTCCTGCTTCATGGTTCTCAACCAGATGAGGCAGTTTAGTCCGACAACTCCTGTTTTATTTCCCAAAGGCCATCACCAAGTCAACAGCTCCTAGGCTTCCAGTGCCCTAACCACCTTCCTCCACCCTCTGGATCCCATTGCAAATTCAACTGGAGAGGAGGACAGCTGAGGTCAATCTACCCTAAAGATCTAGACAGAGTTGGTGGGGACCTTAAGGGCAATTGAATCCCCATTTTACAGAAGAGGAAACTGAGGTCCAGAGAGATTAAGTAAGTCACCCAAGGTCACACAGGATTAGAACTCAGGTCCTCTCACATTTCATTCTTTCCTTTGCACTACGCTGAATATATTACCTATTATTATACCTAAAATAATACAATAGATAAGCATGATGTATAATATGTATTACACATGCATAAGTATGTGTGTATATATACACATCTATATGTATCCTGGTTGAGAGGCTGATATATGGACTTCCCGATAGCAGGAAATGTTACATCACCCAGTCATTGCCCCTGGTCCTCCCCAACCCTTGTTTGGTTAGGGATTTAAACAGTGCGGTTTGGGAATGTATATTGTAACACCCTCTACTGGAGAAGGAAACCTGCTGGAGGAATTCTCTTGCCACCCATCACCGCCCCAGCAGCCCCCGAAATGAATCTGCCCCCGGCTCTAACAATTGGGGAAAATCGCCCACATCAATCTACTCAGCGGCTCCATTAAGACCTGCGTTGTTGCTACGTGCCAGACTCCTCTGATATTCCATCCCCTGGAACCCTGAATCACTTTGGCATTTGTCATTAAAGTTTTCAACGACCTGAGAGGGATTCTTGTCCTCCGAGAATCACCCTGATTAGAAAACTGTCATGCACGGAAAGCGGCGGACCCTTCTCTATTGATTGCTGCTCCTTCGCTCGCCAGATCAATGTTTTTCTCTTTCAGGAGGGCTGCTGACCAGCCCCGGAGCAGCGGCAAGCCCGTGTTCAGGTACCCACTCTAGGCAGGTAAAAGTGCATGGTAGTTCTCCAAAAAAGACCTACAAGCGTGCAGCCAACACACACACACACACACACACACACACACACACACACACACACACACACACACACACACACACCCCAGCAAAGGGTGAGCAGCTTACTCTCCTTTAAGCGGTTTATAACAAGAGAGATAATCCCCACCATTCCTTCTTCCTAAGACATGCCCCATGCACGCACAAGTCTCTAAACAGAGTCTACACTGTACTAATTTCTGAAACAAACAAAGAAAATCTGGCAGGCGAAGAAAGGGGGTTCGCTCTCCTTTGGCTTCGGAATCGGGCAGTCAGAGCAGCGGGAGACGTTGGGGCGCTCAGCATCCCCAGTCGACCTCCCCTGGAGGCAGCAGCCTTTCAGCTGGGTGGGGAAAGTCCGAGTCCCCTCTTCCCTCCGCTCTCCGGGACTCTAGGCATCTTAGGACCCCAGGCGAGGTTGGCTGCGCTGCCCAAGGACGCTCCCTCTTCCTTTTCCCACGTCTGCCCCGGGCAGACAGATCGAGAGATGGCTCGCCTCTGGGAAATAAGAAGCCGCCTCCCCCCAAACAAGTGGCACGCCTGTGAAAAGGCAGACGGGCACCGCTCCAGGTACATCGGCGCCCACAGCCGAGGATCAGGACCGAGCCTTCTCGGGGCGAGGGATGGGGAAAGGGGAGCTGAAGCCAGCCGGCCACCACGCATTGGCGGATGGAAACTCACTCACCCGAGGAAACCGAGGAGCCAGACAAACTGGAGTTGCTGGACGCTGCCATCATCCCCCGCTGGATTTCCCCCCTCGTCGCCCTTCCTTAGGTTCTGGTCCAGATGTGGCTGCTGCTGCTTCTGCCGCCGCCGTCCTGGCGCTGCTGCTGCCTCTGCTGCTGCCGCCGCTGCCCCCAGCCCATGGCAAAGTCCTGGGGACGCAGAGCGCAGAGCGGCCGCCTCCTCCCAGCCTCCCTCGCCAGCGCTGCGTCCCCCCCTCCGGGACGGGGCTGCACTTCCTGCTCCGCCAGATGACGCGCGTCCAACGCCGCTATTTAAGTGAGCTTTCCTCCCTTCGCAGCTCCGCTTCGCGCGGCTCTGGGCGGCCCGCGGGAGGTGCCAGCGGAGCCGAGCGGAGCCGAGCAGAGCCGGGGAGCGAGGCGGGCGGGCGGACAGAGCAGCACGGGCGCTGCGAGTCCTCCCCCGCGGCAGCCCCGGCTCGGCTTGAGTTTCTCCGGAGGCGGGTCCCAAGCTCCGGGGGAGAGCTGAGCCCGGGTCCACTCGGTGCCCGACTCCTCGCCAGCTCTGGGGCAGCCCCAGGAGAAGGAGGTCACACACACACACACACACACACACACACACACACACACACACACACACACACACACACACGCCAGACACACCGACCGACCCGGACCGACAGAACGGCGGCGCAGCCCCCTCCCCTCCTCCCGCCTCCTCCACTCCACGCGCCCACACAAAGGAACAGGGAAGGAGCGGCGGCGGCCGCGATGCCAGGCGGCTGCTCGCTAAACAACTCTTCGGGCTGCAGCCCGAGGCGGTGCGGGCTTGAAAGGGGAGGATGGGCCTGAAGGAGCAGAGATGGGAGTGAGCCCTTCCGACCAAGCCCTCCTTGCCCCAGCCCCTCGGCCGCTGGGCACTCCGGGGCCCAGAACAGACCAGCTCGAGTGCTGCTAGCTGCCTGGTGTCCAGGTGGGTCCGATCTCCTCAAGGGAGGTTCCGCCTAAACCTGGGCCGTTGTTCGACTGCCCCAGCGGGCACGATTCTGCCCAACGTTCCTTGCCCAGTTGGAGGTTTTCTCCACTCCCCACCGGATCTCAGCCTGGGTTGAAAGGACCGACAGAGCGCGACTGCCCCAGGTCTATCAGACCTCCAACGCTCCAAAGGGGCTCCACGCTCTGCCGCCTGCGCCCCCACCCCGAAAACCCATGCTCTGTTTGAGTCAAGCGGACGCGAGCCGCGCTCTGATCTAGCCTGATGTTTCTAAAACGGGCTCTACCTTTTTGGTATTATGTATCCCTTGGGCAATTAGTCTGGTGAGCCCTGGGAAAGCCTTTTCACAATCATGATTTTAAATGCACAAAATAAAACATGTAGGATTGCAAAGGAGGACAATTATATAGAGATACACCTATGATGTGTTTCTAAACTAAATCCATATACCCAGAGTGAGAACTCTAGGTTTAAAAGGAGGTGCTAACAGCGACAGACTTCAGAGTCCCCCGAACCCGGGGCCAGACTCGAGTCAGGCTGGCGCAAGGATGAGCGCGGCTTCCCTGGGTTCCATCGCTTCCAATATTCTAACCCGTTCTTGGCGAGTCCGCAGGACAAACTCAGCGTCGGGCAGCCTAGAGCATGACCGCTTGTGGATCTGATCTGGGGCATCATTCTAAAACGAGGCTTCCAAGAGCCGGGGCCCCCACTGAAGCCTTCCGCCTGGGGAAAGGAGAGAAGAGGGAGGCGCGGTCCCGGGAGGCCGAGAGCAAGGCAGAAAGGAAGGAGCGCGCTGGCTAACTGCTGGGGGAGCGGTGTGTCCTGACCCTCCACTCCTATCCCCGACCCTGATCCCCCATTTCCACCCCCGACCCTGACCCCGATTTTCCTTATACTTGACGGCTCGCGTAGACCCCCAGCGCAACCATTCCTAGTGGCCAACCTAACCAAGAGCCCCAGCTGGAACGATCCTCCCACCCCACCTGTGCCTGGGACCACTAGGGAGGTTGGATCTCTAAGAAGCAAGAGAGATTGAAACATCAGGAATAAACAAAGCCCAGACGTCAAAAGGCTTAGGGGTGGGAGCTTTCCAGCAGCGCCTTAAATAAACCCTCTCGCTAAGTAAGATTTAGCAGCAGGCCAGCGGGTGTCCTTGCAGGTTGAGAGAAACTGTTGAGTGGGGAGAGAAAAAGACCTAAAGATAAGGGCTGAGCCATTCCGCTGTATTTAAAGAGAAATCAATTTCCCTGGAAGGGAATATCATGCAGGTTCTAAAAACCCAAACCTATTTCATGCTCTCAGCAGGGCAACCTGTTCATTTAGTCCTAAAGCGGAGGCAAAACTGTGAAATTTGAACAGAAATTGTTAGATGAAAGGAAGAGTAGACATTACAGGAATGGATGTGGTCTCATTATGTGCCCAAATGGAAAGTGGTGCGCTGGGATAGTGCCATTTAAAAAACACGGCTAAAGGGACACAGTTAATTTATAAATTATCTAGAGACATATGAACACCAACCAAATCCTGCCAGGTTCCAAGATCTGTCAGCGCCTCACAGACTGTGTGTGCATAATAAATGCTAAATAATTGCAGCCTGTTTGTCTCTCTCTTTTATAAGGCTGATTTAAACTAAATCTTGTCTGTCTGTGTGTATGTGTTTAATTTCACACTCGTTTTGATTTAAAAACTAGGCTTGAAATTGGAATACAGCTGTGTGAGTGGTTTGGTCATCTGTTTCAGATGGGCAGCTGGTGTAATAGAGCCTTGTTTTTAGAATCAAAACGGAGGCAGCTGGATGGCTCCATGGGTAGATTGCAGGCCTGGAGTCAGAAGCATCTGAGTTCAAATCCAGATTCAGACACTAGTTGACCCTACATATAACCTCAGTATCTTTGCCAAGAAAACCCCAAATGGGGCCATGAAAAGACGGAGGCACTAGAGTCAAAACTGAGTCAGCTCTCTGGCACAAGGGATGGAAAGCTAGGGCCCAGAGTCAGATATCCCTGAGTTCAAACCCCCCTTAGCCACCTGTCTGAAGTCAGGTGATAACCTCCCTTAGCTTCTCCTCATCTAGGAAATGGGGGTGTGGTGTGGGTATGGGAGCAGAATAATGCATCTACCTCAGGTGTAAGCTTGTTATTAGAAGTAGTGGGTTCACCATCGAGGTTTTCCTGTGAGCTACCTGCATGTGACCTTGGGAAAGTCACTCATATCCCTGGAGGAAACTGAGGTTTCCTCACATCTACAACATGAAGAGGTTCATTCCTTTTAGTAGAAATTACCCATGTGAAATTTGGCATGCCATTAGTAAACAAGAACTTTGTTGTTGATGTTGTATTGTAGCTTTTTATTTATTTTGTTAAACATTTCCCAATTACATTTATTTTTTTAATTTAACAATTATTTTTTTTAAAATGACTCCAAATTCTCTCCCTGTCTCTCTCCCCTTCTCTACAGTTAAGAAGGCAAGCTAGAGGATGCCCATTGTCCATGTGAAATTGGACAGACACATTAAACCCTGTGCTAAACATTAGGGATGCAAAGGAAAACCAAAAACAGCCCCTGATTTCAGGGAATATACATCTAATGGGGAAGATAGCAAACAGGCACACAAATTTATCAAGAAGGAGGCAGTCTCCAAGAGAAGTTGCTAATTCCATGAGTGTCAGGAATTAGCAAGATAGACAGACAGATAGATTGATAGATGATGGATAGATGGATGGATAGATAGATAGACAGACAGCTAGATAGATATAATGAGGTGAATACAAGAGATTTTATTATCCCCATTTTGAAAATGAGGAAACTGAGGCTCAGAGAGTTTTCACAATTTGTCTATGATCACACAGCAAATGTCAGAGGCAGGATTCAAAATGAGTCCCCTTCTAACTCCTAAGTGCAATGGTTTTTCCATTTTACTACCTTGAAGAAGACAATGTCAAGGAAAAAGGGATGGGGAATAGTCCACAAAATCAATCAACAAATGTTTATTAAACACATACTAATGGAATCCTAATAAAGCTGCCCCCAGACCCAATATTCTAACTTCATTATAGGCCTGGCTCTACTGGACAGCAGGCCCATTGTACCTACCTACTCACCCCCCCCCCCCCACCCAACCAATGTCTTAACTTCTTTGTATATGCCTCACTGCTTGCTGGAACAACAGGGGTGTCCCTGAACTCTTAGTTCCCACCGAAATAGTAGGTGTGTCCATGTGATGGGAACCTAGCTACTGCCTTTACCTGGTCACTGCCCCCAGACCCATTCCCACAGAAACAGGTGTGCTATTCAATCACAACCACACCATCCATCTAGCCCAAGACAGGACCACAATACCTATCTCTTTTAATCAGACAAGACCACAATAGCTAACCAGTTGGAGGGCAGAATGACCAGAATGTTTAACCATAGATGGGACCCCTCCTCCATTACCTAATCCCTTAACAAACTCCTCCTGCCTTTTTAATATTAATGATATTCCTCTATTCTATGTAAATTTCTGTTATGTAATTGCATCTTTACCCTATAAAAATCCATCTTGCTTTCTCTAAAGTTGCTGGTTCCTCTTGGAACTTAGCCTGCTTCATGAGAGGTGTCAATCTCAATAAATGCCTATACTTGAATTAGAGGTAGTCTCACTCTGAATTCTTTGTGATGGTTCCACCACAACACATCATGAAACTACAACAGTTTTGGGGTGGGCAGAGACCCCACCTCAACAGTTTTTGGCTTTCCTGGGTTTAAATTGCAACAATACTATGTGTCTAACACATAGATGGGGTAGCTAGGTGATGCAGCAAATAGAGAGCTGGGACTGGAGTGAGGAAGACCTGAATTCGAATCCAGTCTCAGACACTTACCAGCTCTGTGGCCCTGAGCAAATCACTTAATCTTTGTTTGCCTTAATCCACTAGGGAAGGAAATGGAAAAACACCCCAGTATCCTTGTCAAGAAAACCCCATGGACAGTATGGTCCATGGGGTCACAAAGAGTAGGACACAACTGTATAACAATGATGTGCCTGGCAGCTTGATGTAATGGCTAGAAAGCCAACATAAAAGCTGGGCATACCTGGGTTCAATGTGCTCTCTGACCCAGATTGGCCATGTGCCCCTGGGAAGTCCCCGAGTCTCTGTATTCTAGGTAGCTCTCTAAGAGTAAAAATTGAAGAAATGAATTGGTGGAGGAAATTTCTTCACCTGGAAATTCTCTATTTGAATGAAAACATAGTTCTAATCTCAACTCCTTCTTGTTATGTTCCAGGTACTCTGCTAGACAAATGAAACAGCCCCTGCCCTCAAGGAGCTCATATTCTATTGGGAGAAACAATGTATAGATAAATAGAGAAACAGGACACACACAAAGCAAGTACAAGGTAACCTCAGAA
Source organism: Gymnobelideus leadbeateri (assembly GCA_011680675.1). NCBI lineage: Eukaryota > Metazoa > Chordata > Mammalia > Diprotodontia > Petauridae > Gymnobelideus > Gymnobelideus leadbeateri. The sequence goes on along the minus strand of WOXC01011525.1, from coordinate 864,933 downwards.
AAAGAAAGCACTCATAGGTGGAAATATCAAAGAAGGTCTCCTCCAGAAGGTATTGATTGAGTTCAATTATCTAATCCTGCCTCAGATGCTGGGTAGCAAGTCACAACCACAATGAACTTTCATTTCATCTGTAAAATGGGTACAATGATAGTACCCAGCTAAAAGGGTCCATGTGAGGCTTATGAAGGAAGTACTAAATCAACGTTACCTCTTCTCCTTCTATGCCTCCCCCTCCCCATCATCGGTATTACAGCCATGTATAACTGCTTGGGAAGGCAGCTTCTTCCTGAGGGAGCACCTTTGTCCATCAGGTAACAGAAGGCATTGAGCAATGGAGGTCCCAGGCCGGTATTTTTCTCTGAGTAGAAAAGATTAACAAGGTGAAGAATACAAACTCACCTTTGGTTTGCAGGTGTATGCTTAGGGCAGGAGAAGGATAATAGGGATTTCTGTATTTCTTCTTCTCAAGCTGGAACCATGTGTCATTTTCCTTCCTGTAATAGACTCTCCACAGGGCAGATTCTTCTGTTTATTTTGGTTTACAATTATTTTGAAATTTAAAAGCAAAAAAAAAAAATAAAGGAGAAAATGTGAATCTGGAGGTTGAGTCAGTGCCCCTTAGAGGGAAGGAGCACTCTATGCTTTGTGGTCATCCTTTACAAAGTTCTGTCCCTGCCCTGGGCACCAAAACAACAAGCTTTCAAGAATAGATCAGGGGCCACCATCCACTGTAATGACACCCAGCTTGTCTACAGGGCTGACAAGTTTGCAAGGTGTTTGCACTCATGAACACATGTGATCCCCACAACAAGCCTGGGAGACAGGTTCCTCTGCACTTCCTCTCAAAGGAATGACCCATCTGTAAATCTGCAGTTTTTCCCCCAGTAAAAAGATGGGGCATTGGAGGCAGTGTAGGACAGTGGAAAGTCCACTCGATCTGGAGTTTGGGGATATGGATTCAAATATCAGTTCTGTTACTAACTACCTGGTTGATCTCAGGCAGCTTCCTTTAGCCCTCGTTTCTTTATCTCCAATATGGTTGGGTAGGTTGGATTGCTTAATCTGTCAACCCCTCTGACTCCTGCTTCAGGTTATACAACTGGTAGGTTTCATGGGAAGGATATGAAAGGTCTTCTTGACTCTGGGCTTTACAATATTTACCAAGCAGTTTGAGATTTACAAAGTTCTTTATAAATATTGTCTCATTTGACCCTAATAACCCTTTGAAGTAGCTGTTGTTAACAGCTTAACTTTTTTTTTTTTTTCTGCTTTTTGGAGGGCAATTGGGGTTAAGTAACTTGCCCAAGGTCACATGGCTAGGTTTTTGTTTCTGTGCATTAAGTGTCTGAGGCCGGATCTGAACTCAGGTCCTTCTGACTCCAGGGCCGATGCTCTACTCACTTCAACACCTAGCCACCCCACAGCTTAACATTTTACAGATGAGAAAATGGAGGTAGTTAAGTGATTTGTCCGGGATCACACAGCTGGCAAGTCCTTAAGGCAAGATTGATTGCAAGTTCAACCCTATCTACTCATCAAAGCACCAAGCTGTCAACTATAAGTTTTTAATGAAGAAAAAAAATCCTACACCTCATGCTGGGAAATGATCAGTTCCCCTTTAAATTCTCAATGGCCACCTAATCTTTCCCAGATAAATTTTTCCTCTGTTCTTTAATCTCAAGCACTCTCATCCCCTCAATTCCCAAAGAAAGACCATTGCCTACTCTGGATTAGAGCAGAAACTCTGAAAAGAAAGAACAATCGAATCCAAAAATAAGACAGTCCATTGCATTCAGAGTAGGGTGGAGTCAGGGGGATAAAGAAGTGTTATGACAACCAGTAACAGACACCATAAGGAGCAGCTTGGGCTGCAGATCTACTTGTGCACCTGGGCAACCACAAGTTACCAATCTCTAAGGGCTAGAGAGGCCTTTAAGCTTCGGAAACAGCCATCCTGGGATGAAGGGAGTAACCTAGGCCTGGATGCAGTAAAATGCTTATTTCAATGGTAGCTGCTATGGAGACCCCTAGTGGTAAAGATAAGCCTAGCTGTAGCCAACAGAGGTGTAGCCATATAAACTGTTTACCACACTATGTATAATACCTGTAGCATGGAAAGTTTGTACACATGCCTAGGCCTTTCACCCAAGATCAAGTCCTTTTCTTCCTCTTTGGTGAGTTTCTGTATGACTGACTTACTCTTGTTGCAAATGATATTGTATTTTTATCGATTTATGTTACATTGCTGATTTCTGACTTTTGAATCTTATATTGATGATTTGAATGCCACCTTCCACCTGAGGCTTGCCCTGATAAACCTTTCCCTTGGAAAATTACTTCAGATATACTTTGCATGTATTTTATATTTACTTGTATGTGCCAAAATTGTCTCCCCCTGAAGAATATAAATTCTTTCAGGACATTTTTGTCTGTATATTCCCAACATCTAGCTCATTTTGTGGTAGGCAAACTTTGGAAAATAAAGAATTGTCCTCCTATCAGTGAATGTCCAAGAAAATTGCAGTATGTGCATATGATGAAATAGTCTTGTACCATAAGAAACAACCTAATGGACAGGTTTAGAGAAACCTGGGAAAACCTCCATGAACTGATGCAGAAGAAGGTAAATTGAGCTAGGGGAACAAGGTACATAATAATAATAATAATAATATCATTGAGAAGCATAGCTTTGAATTACTGGAGATCCTGATCAATACAATGATAAACCACAAATCCAGCGGAATAAAGAGGAAATGACATTCAACACCCATCAGAAAGGCAATGAGCTTAAAATGCCTTAATAGACAGTTTTTCAAAGGGCCAACGTAGAAATAAGTTTTAGTAGACTATGCATCTATGTATTGAGGATTTTTCATTTAAAAAATTTGCTCAGTGGGGGCAGGGCAATAGGGAGAGAGATAGATTGAAAAATGTATAAAGGGATTGAATGTGACATTCTTGAAAGAAGTGTGATTCATTTTTTTTGTCTTTATTAATTTGTTCCTTTACTTTTAGTTTATAAGATTCAGTTCCCCAGTTCTTTGAGTTTCAAATTTTCTTCCCCTCCCTCCCCTTGTCCCCTCCCCATGGTGGCATACAATCAGGTATAAGACCTGCAGATAGTTTCACTTTAGACATTACTCAGGTTATAAAGAAGGATTGTATCAGATGGAATGAACGATGAGAGAAAGGAAACAAAACCAAACAAGGAAAAGAATGAGAGCAGGTGATTTGCTTCAATCTGCATTCAGACTCTGTTCTTTCTAGTTCTTTCTCTGAATGTAGACATCTGTCTCCTTCATGAGTCTTTTGGAGTTTACTTATAGCCCTGCATTTCTGAGAAGAGTCCAGTCTATCGAAGTTGGTCATCCCACATATGTTGTATCTGTAATTGTGTACAGATTTCTCTTGGTTCTGCTCTTCTCACTCAGCATCAGTTTGTATAAGCCTCTCCAGGTAAATATGAAGTCCACCTGCTCTTCATTTCTTATAGTGCAATAGTATTCCATTACATTCACATACCATAACATTTTTAGCCGCCATTCCCCAATTGATGGGCACCCCCTTAATTTCCAATTCTTTGCCACCACAAAAAGAGCTGCTATAAATATTTTTGTACATATGGGTCTTCCTCCTGCTTCTATAATCTCTTTGGGATACAACCTTAGAAGTGGTATTGCTGGGTCAAAGGATATGAAGTTATTTATAGCCCTTTGGGCATAGTTCCATTTGGGCTTTGCTCTCCAGAATGATTGGATCAGTTCACAACTCCACCAGCAATGTATTAGTGTTCCAATTTTTCCACATCCTCTCCAGCATTTATCATTTTCCTGTTTTGTCGTCTTAACCAATCTGACTGGTGAGATGTGGTACCTCAGAGTTGTTTTGATTTGCATTTCTCTAATCAATAGTGATTTAGAGCATTTTTTTCATATTCTTATAGATATCTTTAATTTCTTCCTCTGAGAACTGCCTGTTCATATTCTTTGACCATTTATCAATTGGGGAATGACTTGTATTCTTATGGATTTGACTCAGTTCTCTGTATATTTTAGAAATGAGGCCTTTGTCAGAGACACTGGTTGTAAAAATTCATTCCCAATTTCCCACTTCCCTCTTAATCTTGGTTACCTTGGCTTTGTTTGTACAGAAGCTTTTCAATTTAATGTAATGAAAGTTATCCATTTTGCATTTTATCATGCTCTCTAATTCTTGTTCGGTCATGAAATCTTCCCCTCTCCATAAATCTGACAGGTAAACTATTCCTGGCTTTCCCATACTTACAGTATCATCTGTTATACCTAGATCCTGCACCCGTTTAGACTTAATTTTTGTATATGGTATTAGATAATGGTCTATGCCCAGTTTCTATCATACTATGTTCCAGTTTTCCCAGCAGTTTTTGTCAAATAGTGAGTGCTTATCCCAAAAGCTAGGGTCTTTGGGTTTATCAAAGAGTAGATTATTATAGTCATTGACTACTGAGTCTCGTGTACCCAATCTATTCCATTGATCCACTGCTCTATTCCTCAGCCAGTACCAAGTAGTTTTAATGACTGCTGCTTTATAATACAGATTAAAATCTGGTATAGCTAGGCCACCTTCCCTACTATTTTTTTTTCACTAATTCCCTTGATATTCTGGGCCTTTTGTTCTTCCAAATTAATTTTGTTACTATTTTTTATAGTTCTATAAAGTAATATTTTGGTAATTTGATTGGTATGGCACTAAATACATAATTTAATTTAGGTAAAAAATGTCATTTTTATTATATTAGCTCGACCCAGCCATGAGCAATTGATGTTTTTCCAATTAGTTAGATCTGAATGTGTTTGTATGAAAAGTGTTTTGTAGTTATGTTCATATAGGTCCTGGATTTGTTTTGGCATGTAGATTCCCCAATATTTCATAATATCTACAGCAACTTTAAATGGGATTTCTATTTCTATCTCTTGCTGTTGGATTTCATTAGAAATATATGGGAATGCCGAAAATTTATGTGGGTTTATTTTATATCCTGCAACTTTGCCAAATTTATTTATTGTCTCAAGTAGTTTTTTACTTGATTCTTTAGGATTCTCTAAGTATATCTTCATATCATCTGCAAAGAGTAATAATTTGTTCTCTTCTTTGCCTAATTTGATTCCTTTGATTTCTTTTTCTTCTCTAATTGCTACTGCTAATGTTTCTAGTACCAGATTGAATAAGAGGAGTGATAGTGGACACCCTTGTTTCACCCCTGATCTTATGGGAAATGCTTCTAGCTTATCCCCATTACACATAATACTTGCTGATGGCTTTAAATAGATGCTACTTGAGGTAGGGGGGTGGAGCCAAGACGGCAGAGTAGAAACAGCATTTCCAATGTGCTCTGCCCCACACAAATTTCAAACAATGTGAAAGAGGACTCCGAACAACTTCTGGAGCCACAGCACCGACAGAATGGCACAGAGAAGCTAACCTCCTGCTGAGGACAGCCCAGCAGCCCTGCAGGGAGGGGCCAGCACAGTGCTCTGAGAGCAGGCAGAACAGCGCACTGGGAACCGACAGCGCAGTGTGCAGAGCTGAGCCCAGGTCCTCGGTTTTAGCCCCAGGGTGGCCGGGCCTTCAGCTGGCTGGAGGGACCCCAGAACACCAGCAATTGTGGCGATTCCAAAATTATCAGCACAGATATGCCTAGGACAAAGTGAGAGGTTAGTGCCCTGTGGACTTTGGGACCAGTATTTGGGGAATGCTTGGCTGCCTCCCCTGGGGGTGAAAAGCTGCTGAAGAAACAGCAGCACAGAAGCCATTTTGCAGCTTAAGTAGTGGCTCTAGCTCCTGGTCTGCAAACTGTAGGAAGATCCAGCAATCAGTCTGGGGGTTAATTGCTCTTGCTTTAAACTGCCTGGATCTGGATTGTGGTCTGGGGGGGAAGTTTGGGGTGGGTATCCAATTTGCCAGAGTGGGTGGAGACTTTACAGAGGCCACCCAACTGGCAGAAGTTGTGAAGACCCCACGTTTGGGCGGAAGCTCCCCTGTCTGGTGGCAGAGTCCTACTGTGGCAACAAGCCCCAAAATCAAGTAATTTAGTGGCGATATGCCTAGGCAAATGAAACAAAATAAACAGAAAAGTTCAACATTGGACTCCTATTTTAGGGGCAAAGAGGCTCAAAGCATGGAGGAGGACTGTGAGGTCAGAACTCCTGCACCAAAAGCCGCAAATGAAAATACAAGCTGGCTGCAGGCCATAGAGGACCTTAAGAAGCAGATAAGAGAAGTGGGGGAAAATTTGGGAAGAGAAATGAAAAAGATGCAAGAAAAGTATGAAATGACAGTCAACAGCCTGACTAAAGAAAACAACACCTTAAAAAATAGACTAACTCAAATGGCAAAAGAGGCTCAGAAAGGCAATGAGGAGAGAAGAATGCCTTAAAAAGTCGAATTTGCCAGATGGAAAAAGAATCTCAAAAGCTCACTGAGGAGATTCATTCCTTCAGAGTTAGACTGGAGCAAATGGAAGCTAGTGACTTTATGAGAAATCAAGATACTATTAAATAGATCCAAACAAATGAAAGAATAGAAGGCAATGTGAAATATCTCATAGGAAAAACCATTGACCTGGAAAATAGATCCAGGAGAGACAATTTAAAAATTATTGGACTACCTGAAAGCCATGATCAAAGAAAGAACCTAGAAATCATCCTTAAAGAAATTCTCAAGGAAAATTGCCCTGATGTTTTAGACCCAGTGGGGGAAATAGAGGTTGAAAGAATCCATAGATCACCTCCTGAAAAAGATCCCAAAAAGAAAACTCCTAGGAATATTATAGCCAGGCTCCAGAACTCCCACATCAAGGAGAAAATACTCCAAGCAGCCAGGAAGAAACAATTTCAGTATTGTGGAAACACAATCAGAATAGCCCAGGACCTGGCAGCTTCTACATTGAGGGATTGAAGAGCATGGAATATGATATTCCAGAGGGCAAAAGAGCTGGGATTGAAGCCAAGGGTCACCTACCCAGCAAAACTGAGTATCTTGTTTCAGGGGAAAATATGGTCATTCAGTGGAATAGAGGACTTTCAAGCATTCTTGATGAAAAAACCAGAGTTGAATAGAAAATTTGACATTCAGACACAAGAAGCAGGAGATGCTTGAGAAGGTAATCAAGGAAAAGAAATCAAAAGGAACTTATCAAAGTTGGACTATTTACATTCCTACATGGAAAAACAATAACTGTTTTTGATGAAACCTTTCTCATTATGAAAATAATTGAAGAAGGGTACATGGCATATGTTCACAGGTATACATGGATAGAGGGCACAGGTTGAATTTGATGGGAAGGGATGATTTTTTTTTTTTGGAGGGCAATTGGAGTTGGGTGACTTGCCCGGGGTCACGTGGCTGGGTTTTTATTTGTGTGTTGGGTGTCTGGGGCCGGATCCGGGCTTGGGTCCTTCTGGCTCCGGGGCCGGTGCTCTGCTCACTGCGCCACCTAGCCGCCCCAAGGAAGGGATGATTCTTTTTTTTTTTAAACAAATACTTTATTAACTTCTGTTTTACATCATTCATTTCCGCCAGATTTTGAGTTACAATCATTTTCCCCCCATTATTCCCCTACCCAACCTCCCAGATAGCAGTCCACAAGATATCACTTCCTCCAATCTGCTCTCTCCCATACCTTCTCCCATACCCCCATCGACTTTTCCATTAGAGGAAGATGAATCTTTGTGTCCCAATGCCTGCACATCTTATCTCCCAATTATAGGCAAAAGAGTATTAATAATAGTATTTATATATATTTGAAACATTTAATCTTAAGACCTCGAATTTCAGATCCATTTCCTTCCTCCCTTGTCACCCATTCCCTCTTGGGAGATAAATAATTCAGTATATGTTGTACATGTCTAGCTATGCAAAACATTATCATAGTAGATATATTGTACAAGGCTGCTTATAATTCCCTCCCACTCATCCCACCCCCCACCTGGTCCATTCCCTACATGATCCTGTCCCTCTTCTATAGTGGGTACTTCCAACCTCCCCTCCCCCCAAGGATGCCCTCCCATCCATCATCCCTCCTCTCATCCCCCTTCCCCCTATCCTGCTGCAGGTTGAGATATCCCATTTAGTATGTATGTCATTTTCTCCCTGAACCAAATTCAATGTGAATGTGGTTTTGCCTTTTTAGCCTTCCTTATTCTCCCCCTCCCTTGCAACCACTTCCCCTACATGAGATAGTTTACCCTACCATGTCTCTCCCCATCTCCTCTTGCCACTTTCCTCTCTCACCTCATAATTTCATCCCTTGAGTATTCTCCCTTCCCAACAAAATCAACCTATGCCCTCTATCCATATATAACTGTAACCATATACACACACATTCACATATGTATTCATATGACCACACACCCTTCTTCCATTATTTTCATAGTGAGAAAGATATCATCAGTCACAGATATTGCTTTTCCATATAGGAATGTAAATAGTTCAACTTTGATAAGTTCCTTTTGATTTCTTTTCCCTGATTACCTTCTCAGGCATCTCTTACTTCTTGCGTCTGGATGTCAAATTTTCTATTCAACTCTGGTTTTTTCCTCAAGAATGCTTGAAAGTCCTCTATTCCACTGAATGACCATATTTTCCCCTGAAACAAAATACTCAGTTTTGCTGGGTAGGTGACCCTTGGGTTCATTCCCAGCTCTTTTGCCCTCTGGAATATCATATTCCATGCCCTTCTATCCCTCAGTGTAGAAGCTGCCAGGTCCTGGGCTATTCTGATTGTGTTTCCACAATATTGAAATTGTTTCTTCCTGGCTGCTTGTAGTATTTTCTCCTTGATGTGGGAGTTCTGGAGCCTGGCTATAATATTCCTAGGAGTTTTCTTTTGGGGATCTTTTTCAGGAGGTGATCTGTGGATTCTTTCAACCTCTATTTCCCCCACTGGGTCTAAACTATCAGGGCAATTTTCCTTGAGAATTTCTTGAAGGGTGATTTCTAGGTTCTTTCCTTGATCATGACTTTCAGGTAGTCCAATAATTTTTAAATTGTCTCTCCTGGATCTATTTTCCAGGTCAGTGGTTTTTCCCATGAGATATTTCACATTGCCTTCTAATCTTTCGTTTGTTTGGATCTGCTTAACAGCATCTTGATTTCTCATAAAGTCATTAGCTTCCATTTGCTCCAGTCTAACTCTGAAGGAATGAATCTCCTCAGTGAACTTTTGAGATTCTTTTTCCATCTGGCAAATTCGACTTTTTAAGGCATTCTTCTCCTCATTGCCCTTTTGGGCCTCCTTTGCCATTTGAGTTAGTCTATTTTTTAAGGTGTTGTTTTCCTCAGTCAGGCTGTTGACCCTCATTTCATACTTTTCCTGCATCCTTCTCATTTCTCTTTCCTAATTTTCCTCCACTTCTCTTATTTGATTTTTAAAGTCCTTCTTAAGGTCCTCTATGGCCTGCAACCCACTCATGTTTCCCCTGGGGCTTTTGGAGCAGGACTTCTGACCTCACAGTCCTCTCCCGCTCTATGCCCCCAAAATAGGAGTCTAGGGTTGCATTTTTCTGTTTCCTTTGCCTTGGCATGTTGCCACTTGATTGCTTGACTTTTGGGCTTGTTGCCACACTATGGCTTTAAGGCCAGCTAGAGGAATTTTCGTCCCGAATGTGTGTGGGGCAACTTCCGTTTCTGGCAAGCTGTAAACCCACCCACAACTTCCACCCTAGATCACAATCCAGATCCAGGGAGGTTAAAGCAAGAGCAATACCCTCCAAGACTGATCGCTGGATCTCCCCACGATTTGTAGGCTGGGAGCCGGAAATGCCTATGAAAACTACAAAATGGCGTGTCTCCTCAGTGGCTTCTAGCCCCCAGGGGAGGGAGCTGACACATTCCCCAAATACAGGTCCCAAAGTCCATAGGACACTAACCTCTTACTTTGTCCTAGGCAAGTCTATGTTGATAATTCTGGAGTCTCCACAGTTCCTCCAGCCGGCTGCTGGCCCTGCCGCCCTGGGGCTAAAACCTCGGCTCACGTGGACCTGGGCTCGGCTCAGCTCGGCTCCTGCGCTCTGCGCTCTGCGTGCTGCCGGCTCCCAGACCGCTGTGCTGGTCCTTCCTGCAGGGTGCTGGGCTGTCCTCAGCAGGAGGTTAGCTTCTCTGTGTCGTTCTGTGGGTGCTGGGGCTCCAGAAGTTTTCAGAGTCCTTTTTTACATAGTTTGTGGAGATATTGGGGCAGAGAGGCTTGGATGAGCTGTTTCTACTCCACCATATTGGCTCCGCCCCCGGAAGGGATGATTCTTAAGGGGTGAAGTCAAGAGGTGAGAGAGGAAAGTGGCAAGAGGAGATGGAGAGAGACAGGGTAGGGTAAACTATCTCATGTAGAAGAGGCAAGGGGAAGTAGTTGCAGGGGAGGGGAAGAACAGGAAGGCAAAAAGGCAAAAGCATATTCTCATTGAAGTTGGCTCAAGGAGAGAATCACATACAGACTAAATGGAATATCTTACCCTCACTCACTCTGCTGAGTAGGGGAAAGGGGGATAAGAGGGGGGATGATGGAGGGGAGGGCATTCTGGGGGGTGGGGAGGTTGGAAGTACCTACTATCAAAGAGGGACAGGATCAAAGTAGGGAAAGGACCAGGTGGGAGGTGAGATGGGTGGGAGGGAAATATAAGTAGTCTTTTACAATACATCTACTATGGTAATATTTTGCATAGCTATACATGTACAACACATACTGAATTGCTTATCTTCTCAGAGGGAGTGGGTGACAAGGGAGGAAGGGAATGGATCTGAAAATCGAAGTTTTAAAATTAAGTGTTTCATAAAATGTCCAGGCATTGGGGCTCAGAGATTCACCTTGCCCTAATGGCAAAGTCGAAGGGGGTATGGGAGAAGATATGGGAGAGAGCAGATTGGATGAGGTTATATCTAGTGGGACTGCTATTCTGGGGTGGTGGGTAGAGAAAAAACGGGGGGGAAATGTAACTCATAATCTGGTGGAAATGAATGATGTAAACCAGAAGTTAATAAAGCATTTGTTTAATTAAAAAAAATTTTTAAATATAAAAAAAATAAATAGATGCTACTCATTATTTTAAGGGAGGCTCCATTTATTCCTATGCTTTCCAGTGTTTTTAATAGAAATGGATTTTGTACTTTGTCAAAAGCTTTTTATGCATCTATTGAGATAATCATGTAGTTTCTGCTAGTTTTATTGTTGATATGATCAATTTTACTAATGGTTTTCCTAATATTAAACCATCCTTGCATTCCTGGAATAAATCCTACCTGATCAAAGTGTATTTTTCTTGTGATCAGTTGCTGTAGCCTTTTTGCTAATATTTTATTTAAAATTTTTGTATCTATATTCATAAGGGAAATCGGTCTATAATTTTCTTTCTCTGTTTTATCTCTTCCTGATTTAGGTATCAATACCATGTTTATGTCATAAAAAGAATGTTGTAGGACTCTTCTTCATTAATTTTTTCCAAATAGTTTGTAGAGTATTGGAATTAATTGTTCTTTAAACGTTTGATAGAATTCACTAGTAAATCCTCCTGGCCCTGGAGGTTTTTTCCTAGGGAGTTCACTGATGGCTTGTTCAATTTTTTTTTTCTGAGATGGGGTTATTTAAGTAATTTACTTCCTCTTCAGTTAACCTGGGCAATTTATATTTTTGTAAATATTCATCCATTTCACTAAGATTGTCAAATTTATGTGCATATAATTGGCAAAATAATTCCTAATTATTGTTTTAATTTCTTCTTCATTGGAGGTAGATTCACCCTTTTCATTTTTGATACTCATAATTTGGGTTTCTTCTTTCTTTTTCTTTTTTATCATATTGGCTAAGGGTCTATCATGATTTTCTGGTAGGCCTATGATTCTCAGATTATCTTTCCTGGATCTATATTTCAGGACAGTTATTTTTCCATTGAGATATTTTACCTCTTTTTCTAATTTTTCATTCTTGATATTTTGATGGACTAATTCTTGGTTTCTCTTAGTTATTCACTTCAATTTGGTTTATTCTAGTTTTTAGCGAATTATTTTCCTTGGTTAGTTTTTGGAGTTCCTTTTCCATATCAGACATTTTCTTTTTAAGGAGCTGTTTTCTTCATTGTAATGTTTTTCTAATTTTGCAATTTTGATTTTAAAAGAATTATTTATTTTATCTTCTATCTCATTTTGTTTTCAAAGTTCCTTTTGAGCTCATCTAGGAATGCTTTCTGTGCTTGAGACCAGTTACCTGTTGAGGCTTCAGCTATGGATGTGGAGTCATCGTTGTCTCTCTCTGAATTTGGTTCCTTCCTCTCATGATAGTAGGACTCCAGAGTCTTTGTCTTTGCAGTCTGCTTTCTACCCATTTTGAGGCAGGGTGCTATCCATGACCTTCCTCTAGGGTTCCCAAGCCTTTACTGTTTAAAGTTTTGCCATGGGGCAATAATTACTATGTTTTCAGGTTAAAGGGGGGATTGTAGCAGCTGGGGTTCACTCTGACATCCTGGTCCTTGGAAGTCCAGATAGGGGATTTTAAATTTCTAGGCTGTGAGTTGGTATTCCCAGGAGTAGCTGCTGCCCCTGGCAGGGGCCCTGCATTTGACTCTTACCATGCTCTTTCCAGTCCCAGCCCTGCAGTGATAGGCCTGGCAGTGTGGTTGGTGGGTCAACATGCTGCCACATTGATCAGGCCTCTTTGCACCTTGGCATCTGGGCCTCTGCATCACCCTGGGTCTTCTTCTGAGCCTCTGCTGAGAAGTGTGATTCATGACAGGGTTTGGAGGACTATTAGAGAAGATATATAATAATAAAGATTAAAATGTGGATTTAAAATTTTTATTTTGGCAAAAATATCTCAGTTCCTGGTATTTAATAAATGCTTAGCGATTGATTGATTGATATTTAAGTATAAATTGTAAACATTTGGGGTTGGAGCAGGGAAGGCTTGAGCATGATGACTGATTTTTTTTTCCTGGTTATTCTCATGTACTTAATAGTATTGAACTATTGAGGATGGGTTATTTTTTTATCCACAAATACTGAGATGTGATTTGTTTACTCTTATTCTTCCCATCTTATAGTAGATGGCCTCAAAGGTACCTTCTATCTAAAAAACTGAGATCCTATAAGCCTTAAAAAAATAAACAGGTCCCTTAATTCCATTTTATGTGGCTTTCATTACATGGGAATCTTGGGCAAGTTACCCTGTCTAAGCCTTTCTTCTCCAGTGTGCAAAATGAAGGACCTGGATTTGGTGATCCTTAAGCTCCTTCTAGCAGCTAGGTGGCACTGCAGTGGATAGAGTGTCAGCTCTAGAGTCAGGAACACTCATTTTTATGAGTTCAAATCTGGCTGCAGACACTTACTAGCTGTATGACCTTGAGCAAGTCACTTAACCCTCTCTGCCTCAGTTTCCTCATCTGTATAATGTACTGAAGGAGAAAAGCACTCCAGTGTCTTTGCCAAGAAAACCCCAAATGGGATCACAAATAGTGGGACACAACTAAAATAACCCAACAACAACAACAACAAGATCCCTCTAGGATCCTTGGTATAGCCTATGTATCCTATACTCCCAATGTTGTGCCAAAAATTCAGTGATGAATTGGTTCATTTTCTCCCAAGATGACTTGGCCTCAGGACATTTGTAGGCTTCAGTCCAGCCTGGTGACACAATAAATAGAGTGCTAATCTTAGGGTCAAGGAACCTGACTCCCTCTTCTGGTGCTTAGGAGCTGTGTGTTGGTGAGCAAGTTTCATGTGCTCCTTTCTTTGTAAAATGGGGGTGATAATGATATTTGCTCTGCCTGCCTCATGGAGCTGCTGTGAAGAAAGGGCTCTCCCTGCTTCCAAGTGCCTAGGAATTGGGAGGTTTTGTTATCAGTTATACCCAGGCACATTCAGAATTGATACCTACTAGTCTCAGGAATTAAGGAATACCCAAATAATAAAAGAAGCAAAAGAGAGGAAATGAGGATATTCTTATGATGAACAATTCTCACGTGTAATAAATATACACAAATTTTACATGAAAAAAATTTTAGAACAAAAAAAATTACCATCAAAATTTTCTCCTAGCTCTTTGTGGCACATGATTTGGGAAACCCTAAATGAGAGTTAAAGGTAGCTGCCAACCTGACCTAAATGAGGTTCCCAAAATGTCCTTGAATGTTACTTACTGAGCAAAAGTGCCCAGTGCTCTCCAACTCTGCCCACTTTGCTTTCCAATAAAGCCTGTTCTCTGGAAAGACTCTTAATAAGTTTATTGGCACTAAAGTATGAGTAATGGACCAGCATAAACTGGTTATTTGTTCCAAGGTGGTACTTGTGGGTCAGTGGGGTCAAAGTCTGAAGCCAAAGGCATCAATGTATAATGATGGAATTTCTGGACTGAGCCATGAAGGTTGGAAAGATGTTTAATGGGGAATGAGGGTTGTCCCATGAATGTTCTCCCTAGGCAGTTGTGGATGCCTTTCTGAAAATTTCAACCTGTCAGCTTAGGGTCTCAGCAGATTCTGTTCCATTTAGTTTCTATGATGAAAGATTTGGACTTGGCTTTTGTTATTTTTCCTTTGAAGTAAAGAAAAGGTGGAATGGAGATCCTTTTTCCATTTAGGAATGTGCATAGGAGGTAAGAAGAGTCTATAAATAAACTCATCTGAAATAGTTTTCAAATATATATTACACACACATATATAATATTCTATATTTCACCTTTCACTTGGATAAATATTAGATAGTTTTCCAAAACAAAAGATTTGTTCATAATAAGTAACACTCCTTCTGTGAAACTTGTACTGGTATTCAACAGTTGGGTTCCTGGGGTGGTGCTACTGCCTTAGGTTCTAGGGACAACCCTGGAGTCTATTAGATACATCTCTCTGTGTGTGTCTATTTGTCTGTCTGTTTCTTTGTCTATTTTACAAGGTCCCCACCAGTGTGCATTCCATTAAAAACAAACTCATAGATGCAATTTTTTTTTAAAGCAAAGGCATTTATTTATAAAGATGGCATAGTGAAAACAGTAGTTACAAACTTTTCCCCAGTTGTGGAAGAGAGGTGTACTCTTAAACAAATATATAGCACCCATGGGAATATTAGGCTTAAATATATTTTAAAAGTCAACTCACCATTCTGGAGATGTGTGGACTAGAGCCATTTGTTTCTCTGTAGTTCCTCTTTGGTATGGCATCTTTGCTGAGTATGTTGCACAGCTGGATTTCTAGGGTTTCTTTTACTCCACAACTTAATTCTCAATGGCCAGAGCTAGCTCTTGAATGTTTAGCCAGCTCTTTTCTCTGCTGCCAGGACCTTTATTTCTCCAAGTTGAGGAACCTTTTCTGGCTACTTTTCTATATCCTTATCAGTCTGCTTATAATGATAAGAATAAGAATAAAAATTACTTATATTTATAGTACTTTAAGGTTTGCAGGATACTTCACATACATTATCTCATCTGATTCTCACAACAACCTTATTATTATTCCCATTTTACAAATGAAAATACTTTGTCTTAGAGAGGTGAAATGTTTTTTGCACACACACACACACACACAAACCCCTATTCCCTGCCTTCAAGGAGCTTACAACTAACTCCAAGTCCAAAGCTTTATCCACTGTGTGATGAACTTGTCCTTCATATTTTTCTACAATTCTTCTCTTTTGTGTTATCCTTTTCCTTGTTTGATTGCTACCTGCTGCCATTTAAAAATCTTTTGCCCTCTTGTTCACACATTGTTTTCCCCTTAGGGTCCAGGAGAATGCTTTCAGTGTCCCCTTCCTCAACATAGCCCTCTCAACAGTGCCCATCCCTCAGAGAACACATGAGCTTAGCACACCTATACTGAGGCTCAGCATATGATGGTACCTTGGGATTATAGGGCCAGGGAAAAAGCTAGCTTCATAAGATATGGTCACCTAAATGGTATAATTGGAAACACTGAGAGACCTCCCCCCAATAATTTCTTCTAAGTCTTCCCCCATACCCATCTTCCTAATTCTTTAATTAGAGTTTCATTTCTTTGGCTTATGTTAAAAAAAAAAACTTAATTGTCAGGTAAAATGAAAATATCTTAAAGTACAACAATGATAACAAAGCAGCAACTACTTATATTTCTGTAGCATTTTAAGGTTTAATAAGTGTTTCCTTCACTTCAAGATCTATGAGAGTGGATAGGGGAAATGCCTCTGTTTGTTGTTTTTAAATCGTTGTTATATACTTCAAGTACTGTTTCTTCTAGTGGTGGGTTGGTCCTGGGAGATGCTAGAAAAAAAAGATAAACAAACAAACAAACAAAGTTGAAAAAGCCTTCCAACCAGACCACTGCTGGGCCCTCTTTGAAGAATAAAATCACCTGGGTAAGAAGGTAGGAACCCACCACAGATGGTGTGAAGGACCCACATGGAGGAAACCAAGGATCTTTTTTTTTTTTTGGAGGGTGGAAGGAAGGGCAATTGGGGTTAAGTGACTTGCCCAAGGTCACATAGCTACTAAGTGTTAAGTGTCTGAGGCTGGATTTGAACTCAGGTCCTCCTGTCTCCAGGGCTCTATTCACTTCACCACCTAGCTATGCTCCCCCCTTTTTTTTTAACCAGGGAGCTTTCAAAGTAAAAATGTTAAATTGAATAAAGTGAAAACTGATATAGTAAAAATTATAAGTCATTTATATCCATGCAGAAAATAATTTTTCCAAAAATAAATTGTAATAGGGGGAAGAGAGAGAAAATAAAGATATTCATGGGCAGGGGGAAGAGGAATGCCACTGAGGTAGAAGGATAGTATCAGGGCTAGAGGCAAACTAAGGGGGATCTGGGTTTAAATTCCAGATTTTTTTTTTTTTTTTTTGCTTTTTGGAGGGCAACTGGGATTAAGTGACTTGCCCAAGGTCACATGACTAGTTTCTGTGTTAGGTGTCTGAGGCTGGATTTGAACTCAGGTCCTCCTGACTCCAGGGCTGGTGCTCTATTTACTGTGCCACCTAACCACCCCAAATTCCAGATCTTCTGCTTAGTGTGACCTCCAGCTGTCTGGGTCTCAGTATCCTCCTCTGTAGAAAAAATAAAGGTGGGGAGGAGGTGCACCTTAGACTAGATAACCTATAAGCCTACAGTTCTTAGCCTGGGATGCAGGACTTTGAAAATTGTTTTTAATAATTGTATTTTAATGTAATAGATTTCTTTTATAATGCTATGGAATTTATGCATTTAAAACTATTTCTCTAAGTATTTGTATAAAAGGCTGTTAAAGGTGTTCAAGGCACAAATAAGGCTAAGAGCCACTTTGGACTCTAACTCTATGATCCTTCCTGTGATCCCGAGACTACTCATTATTTTGCCCAGGTCTATCTTTACCAGGATCAAGGTAAGGAAAAGAATCCTTACCACACCCCATTGAGTCACATATCTATAACTGAGGTTCCAGAGAGTTCTGAGTTATCTAATATTAGGTGTTTGAGGAGCAAAATTTCTTAATTACCATTGAAAATAGTGGCTTTTCACTGTGGAGTCCATTCTGATCTTTTTTAAAAAGTATTTTTTCTTTTTTTGCTTTTTGGAGGGGGAAGGCAAGGCAATTGGGGTTAAGTGACTTGCCCAAGGTCACAGGCCTAGTAGGTGTTAAGTATGTGAGGCTAAATTTGAACTCAGGTCTTCCTGTCTCCAGGGCTAGTGCTCTATTCACTGCACCACCTAGCCTCCCCAAAAGTCTTTCTTGAATTACACAAAACGTTGTTCCAAATTATGAATAAAAAGAAAAAGGCAAATGACTCAAGGATTTCACCTCATGCCCAACAAATTGGCAAAGATGACCAAATATGGAAGTAGTCAATGTGGGAAAGGCTGTGGGAAGACATAGCTGCTGGAGCCATGAATTGGTCCACCATTCTGGAAAGTAGCTCCGATTTAGGATTTTAAGAAAGTACCTAAAAATTTCCCTCTCTTTGATGCAGAGATCCCATCACTAGAGCTTTATCTTAAGAAGGTCAAAAAGAAAAAGAGACATCCAATATTCAGCCATGTAAGCATAGTAGCAATGTGTGTCACAATGGCAAACTGGAAACAAAATAGATGCCCATCAGCCAGGGACTGACTTAAACAAACTGTGTTATACAGAAGCAATGAAGTGTTACTGTTCTTCAAGAAAAGATGACTGTACAGAAGCATGGAAAGGCTTACATGGACTCAAGAAAATAGAAGTAAGCAGAAGGAAAACAATTCTGTCTATTCAATGACCAATATATTGTAAAGAAAAAGAATAAACATGAAATAACAATAGCTAATGTGTATATAGTTCTTTAGGGTTTCATGTTGTCAAATCACTTCACAAATATTATCTCTTTTTATCCTCATAATAACCCCCTGATGTAGTGCTGTTAGTACCTCCATTTGAAAGTTGGGGAAACTGAGGCATATAGTCATTAAAAGATTTGCCCAAAGTCAGAAAGCTACTAAGTGTCTGAGGCTGGATTTGATCTCACATCCAAAGTGCTATGTACTGTGCCACTGCATGACCCTGCTGGTTCTGATGCTATGGGACTAGGATGAACAAATTGGGTTCCTGAAAAGAGTTGAAAAAAAGATACACCTCCCTCCCTTCTTTGTGAAAGTGGAGAACAATAGGTGTGGAATATTAGGGTCAGCTTCTGTTGATATTAGTTGGCTTTGCTTAACTGCTGGCTCCTGCCTTCTTTCTTTTCTGTTCTTTGTTACCAAGAGCTTGATCACTGCATAGGAGAAGAGGAGTGATGTGTTCTCAAAAGTGAAGGTGATAAAAAAAAATGAAAGATACTGATATAACTCCAAGAACAAAAATATGCTTCTCTGTGGCTGGTCGTATCCATACCTTTCCTGAAGTGCCCCACCTAAAAGGGCAGCTGGCAGAGAAGCACATGTTTCTTTACAAATCCACTCTATCATTTCTCAATCAGAAAGGAGATTAGAAAAGGGATTTTCAGCTCAGATGGAGTAGGAGCACATTATTTATACTTGGGGAAAAAAAATCTCTCACACCACAAAAATCCTTGGGGATGGGGGACCTCACCTTCATTCTAGTTCTAAATATATGGAAATGACAATTGTTTGTGTTGAAGGAAGCTTCCTCCTTGGTTAATGCGCTTTCACCTCTGGGATATTGATTGTTACCAGGGACCCTTCACAAGAAAACTCATTTAGTTTATTTTTTTATCCCCAAAGACTTACCCTCTTCAAAATCTCTATATAACTGGTATTTCCCTGGGGCTGGGACTGAAAATGTAGCAGATGTACTTTTTCCAACGACATCAATTTTGGTGTCATTAGATGCTCCCATTCAAAGGGATTAAGCCTATCTTTAATCTCTTCTTCTTTTCTTCCAAGAAACCTTTCAGGGACAGGATGATGTGCTTTCTGCCCACTGCTCCCCTCCCCAAAGGCAGAGGAAGATAGATCTAGGCACTCAGGGATGTGGAGTCATGGAACAAGGGGTGGGTTTGAAGTCACATAATCTGGGTCCAACTATTGACTTTGTTTCTTATTATGCAGGACTTCAGGCAAATCTTTTAGACTTTCTGGGCTTCAGTTTCCCAGGCTCCCCCACCCCATGTAAAATGGGGAGAAGGCATGGATAGGGTAGGAATAGGTGGGATGTAAAATCAAAGTTTGATCTCGTATCTAGACCAGCTAGATTGCAGTGGGTGGGGGTTTATGGGAATTCTAACATCCCTGGTGTGAGGGTTTGCCTAGCAGCCATAGTCTGGTAAACCATCTTGGCAAATGGGCTAAACCAGGCTGAGGGTAACTGGCAGCACCCCCAACCCACTGATGAGTCAGAGAGGTTATTTACCCCCAAGCATGTGAAGACTTCCCTGGCAAAATGGACGGATAAGAAAAATTTGTTCTAAAGGCCAAGAAGACAGCAGGCTCTGTGGAACTCTTAGAGCTTGGTCAGAAGTCATGGAAGACACCAAAGTAATCCATTGCATCCTGGGCCATCACCAGTCTTCTTAACTTTTGTCTTACCACTGGATTTTGAGACCTCTGCAAGAGAGAGTGAGACCGATGACTGTGTACCTCTGCCTCATTTAAATCCACTTCCCTTACAAGTCAAGACATCCCCCTGTGATGTCATTGATCTTCTTGGAAAACAAAGGAAGAACAAAAACACACTCAGTCACCAAGAAACTGGATTGGATCTAGGGCAGGAGTTCCAATGATGGGTGAATTAACTTCTCTAGGGACTTGGGACGTAGCCTTTGGAAGACCTGGCTATGGAGATCCAGGTTCTTAGATGGGAAGAGTCAGATCATCAGAGAAAGGAAGGTGTTGAAATTACCTGAGTAGATAGAAAGGATGGGGAGGTGAACTATCAGATGACAGGTAATATTTAAAACACACGCACATAATAATCCTTTAAACCATTGATAGGTTGAATATAGCCAATGGGAGTAGAAGGAATGGTACTCCAGATTATAATAAAAATATATTAAATGGTTATATGGTCTAGGTTTTACCTATTTTCTATATGGGCATTGTGCTTTATGCTGGCAATACAAAGATAAAAATCAAATGGTCCCTGCCCTCAATGCCCTTACATTCTGCTGGAAATCACAAATAAGGGGAGGTATCAAAGCACAAGTAGCTTTCCACCATGTTAACAAAAGGTTTCTTGGGCCCTATCAGGGCCTCCTCCTCCTCAGACATACCCCGCAACAGCAGTCAGTCACATGACATGCCCATATTAGTGACTTCATTAATTAGTAGAAAGATGATTGATGAGTGTTGTTTCTCAAACTGCAAAACAGTTAATGACTCTTTAATCTCCAGGGTACAAATGGATGAAAGAAGTGGTCAAGAGCTGTCTCAAACTCCCTTCTGTATACCTCACAATTCCCCAGTTCTGTATCTCCCATCATCCATTGCTAATTCCTTCTAGAGGAAGGAGTTTATTTAGGATGATTTATTTAATCACTTACAAGATTTTTATTTTCATAGACAAGGCACACATTTCAAAACCCTCTGGGTGCATGTTGGCATTTTAGGGTAGTTTCTGCCAAATTGAGAAGCAAAGAAGGGGCTAATAAACTGGAGAAAAAAAATAAAAACCTACCAGCTTTGAGAGGTTTTACAGAGATGGGAGGAACAGTAATGTAGGAATTGGGGGAAGTGAAAAATTTGCATAATTAATTAAGGGACATTTTCATTCTCAGTGGTGTTTTCTTAATCCCTACAGGGAAGAATAACCTGCAAAGGAAAAGAAAAAGCAAATAACTGGGGATCAAGCAAACCCTCAGCCATGTAAGTATGTTTAATGTTCACAAAAAGGGAGGGGGATAAAATACAAGTACCCAAGTTTGTAGTGCAGAAGCTGATTTGTCGGGATAACCAAGAAATCCCAGCACCCACTAATAGGGGCTGCTAAGACCAGAACATACCCTCCTTACTGAAAGCACAGAACAGCAACAAATAAACAAAATTTGCAGGAATCACCAAAGGGCCATCCTTTCTGCCTCCTACACTTTCAACACGTAAGATAAAATTGAGTGTTTTTTCATATGAGTGATAAATACACAGGAGCCACGGAACGCCTTCTGCTTAATGAAATGATGGACTCCACTTTTCCGTTTGTTTCGGTTGCTATGGGCCCCCCAGCCATGACTCGGTCTAAGAAGAGTTGACATTAGTGAGGGCCTCTAAGGTTTGCACTGGGCTTTTGGGACATCAGCTCGGTGGATTTCCAACACCCTGTGAAGTAGGTGGGATAATACAATAATCGTAGCTAACATTTCAGTAGGTGTTACAGTTGCAAAGGGCTTTCTGATGCCAACTCACAGCAATCCTGTGAAGAAGGTGCTATTGTTACCCCCACTGAACAAATTAAGAAACTGAAATTCAAAGAACATCTTAGAGTCACGGAGTTAGTAACTATTGAAGATGGGGCCATATCCAGACAGAAACCACAGAAACCAACACAGGACGGCTAATGCAGCATAGGCCATGACCCTGAACCCCTGTGGACGTCCCACACTGGCCACAATTATGACCAGAGTGGAGGACAACCCAGGACTCCAACCCTGTGGGTACCACTGCTAATGAACCACTCATGCCAGGTCACCCGACCCCTCTGTCTGCATTCCTCCCAAGCTTTCTCCCAGATATAGCCTGGTCTGCTACATGATTCACCAACATTACGTCTTTTCTTTCACTCTTCCCAAATAATAGTTCCAGAGAATGACCCTTGTGGACACTCAATCAGCATCTAACTCCATCATTTGGGAAACAGGGCAGTGTAGCAGAAGCCACATGAGCTGGCATTGTAGTCTTACTACTTGGGTTTGAATCCCAACTGCCTCTTTCTACCTATGACCTTGGGCAAGTCACTTTGCCTTAGTTTCCTCTTTGGTAAAATAAGAGTATAGGAGGGGAGGCTAGGTGGCACAGTGAATAGCCCTGGGGTCAGGAGGACCTGAGTTTAGATCTGGCCTCAGACACTTAACACAAAAACTAGCTGTGTGACCTTGGGCAAGTCACTTAACTCCAAATGCCCTCCAAAAAAAAGAAAAAAAATAAGAGTATAGGAGAAGGTGATCTTTAAATCCCCCCAATTCCAAATCCAGGACCCTATGAGCATGTGCTAGAGAGATCCTAGTCAACATCTAGAACAATCCTAGCATTTTAAGTTAAAGTTGGTCTGAAATGAAGTTACATGCAAATAGTTTGCAAGAGCATATTGAACTCGGTGTGGGCCACTTATTTGTTTCAGACACTTGGAGATGGCCTTCTCTACTTGCTGTGTTCTGTAATGCTCTTTGGTTTCCAGCAAGTTCTAATAATGTGAGCCCCTTCAGTTCTGTCTCAGAGTCTTTCTCCCTTATAGGTCTGCTAAACAAGCAGGACTAAAAGTCTTTGAATTTAGAGTCACACATAGTAGGCACTTAGTAAAAGCCTTGGACTGTTTACTGATGGTAGACCATTGTAGCCTCTGGAATTCCACCTCAGTTAATTAGGAGCTTGGGTTCCTTTGCCCATCAGCCTTGGAGCTGACAACCTACTGAGGGTCTCTTCTGCTTCATTACCCTTTCACTATAGCAGCTGACTCCCCACAGAATAGCTGAAGCAAATGAAATTATTCTTTGTGTGCCTGTCAAATACATAGGGTGCTCCCGAGAGCTGTTGGTATCCCAATCATAGCAGCAAGAACGATGTAGTGGCAAGTTTGTACATGCCAAGTAGGAGACCTTACATTACTGATGTAACTTAGGTTAGATCTGAGCTCTTGAGCTGCAAAGGAACTCAGAAGCCATCTGGTTCGACCTCTTGTTTTACAGAGGAGGAAACCAAGGCCTAGAGAATTACAGTGGCCCACCCAAAGTCACCCCTCTAGTCAGAGGCAGAGCCGAGATTAGTGACCCAGTATTCTGACTTCAAATCCAGGCCTCTTTATTAGGCCTAAAATGGACAACCTTTCATTTCTTAATTTTATATACATGCATTGGTTTTCCTTATGGAACTAGACCACATCAGTTTTGGAGAGGGTTGACTGAATCCTAAACAGGTTAGTTGTCATCTGAGGTCCCATGGACCAGAAAGTTACCCGCTGGGTGGGACACAGAGACATGTTGATTTCTAATTTTGTTATTATTAAATATCAAGACTAGTTATAAGCCATGATTGAATATAAGCAGGGACAGATTGGGTATCTCTTGGGTTGTTATATACCCAAACTATTTCTCTACACAGGACTTGTTTTGTTTATTGTTTGAAATATTATTTTGATGACTTTTTTTTTTTAACCAACTGTGTGACCTTGGGGAAGTCACTTAACTCTGTCTCAGTTTCTAATAGCACCCACCTCCCAGGGTTGTCATGAGACTCAGATGGGTTAATATTTATAATATAATATAATAATAATAATAATAATAAGATGATGATGATGATGATGATGATGTTTAACACAGTGACTGACACATACTAAGTTCTATATGTTAGCTATGGTGATGATGACGGTAATGATAGTGATGGTGGTGATGATGGTGGTGATGATGGTGATGATGGTGGTGATGATGGTGGTGATGGTGGTGGTGGTGATGATGATGGTGATGGTGATGATGGTGATGGTGATGATGGTGGTGATGGTGGTGGTGATGATGGTGGTGATGGTGGTGATGATGATGGTGATGATGATGATGGTGATGGTGGTGGTGATGATGGTGGTGGTGATGGTGATGGTGATGGTGGTGGTGATGGTGGTGGTGCTGGTGATGGTGGTGATGGTGGTGGTGATGGTGATGATGGTGATGATGATGGTGGTGATGGTGATGATGATGGTGGTGATGATGGTGGTGATGGTGATGATGATGGTGGTGATGATGGTGGTGGTGGTGGTGATGCTGGTGATGGTGATGATGGTGGTGGTGATGGTGATGATGGTGGTGATGGTGGTGGTGATGATGGTGGTGATGGTGGTGGGGGGTAATGATGGGGGGGTGATGATGGTGGTGATGATGATGGTGATGATGATGATGGTGGTGGTGGTGGTGATGATGGTGATGGTGGTGGTGATGGTGATGGTGATACCACAGTCATCTCCAGGGGAAGAAAAAAACTTTCTCCCCAGCAACAAAGTTGCTTCCCCTTGTTATAAAGAAAATCCATTAGGCAAAACAAACCAGTATGGTGGTAGTGACTGACCATGTATGCGATATTCCATACCAGCAGTTTCTCTTCATCAAAGGAGGAAGGTGTGTCCTTACCTCTTGCCCAGGGTCAAGGTTGGTCATTACAACTATTCACTCACCAACATGGGACAGCTAGTGTAGCACGGGCCATGACCCTGAACCCCTGTGGACATCCCACACTGGCCACAATTATGACCAGAGTGGAGGACAACTCAGGACTCCTAACCCTATGGGTACCACTGCTAACGAATGAGTCATGTCAGGTCACCTGACCCTTCTGTCTACATTCCTCCCAAATTCTCTCCCAAATATAGACCGGGGTTGGGGGGGGGGGGGTCTGTTCAATGATTCTAGTACAGGATCACCCACCTAGTGTGTATCACAGGCAAGGTTCAAATGCAAATTGCCCTGATTCCAAGAGGATTGAGGGTTCTAACCACCAAGCTCCTGTAAAGCTAATGAAGGAACACAATTTTGCAGTATGAGATGTACTGAGGGGATGGGGTGGGGGAGGAGAAATCCACCATATTAATAATGATTTGATCTTAGTTCAGGCAGGGCTTTATTAGAACTAGAAGAGTCCAGTCCGCAGATACCCAGTGGGACACTGTGGAGTGTTTGGTAGGTTAGAGGAATGCTTCCAAAGTGTCTGAATGATGGACTGGTCTTTTCTGACTCAACTCGGCAAGTAATATCTGTGTGCTGAAGTCATTTTACTGCTGCTGTAAATTTGGGCTCCCGTATCTTTAAAAAAGTCCTGTAAATACAATGCATAGACTTTCCAGAATGAAAATTGAAGAAATAAAACAGAATTGAAGAGAAAGGGGAAAGCTCATGGTTTATTATAGAGGAAATCAATTTCTTCTTATGGCCATTAGGAAGACATAAAAACTGAGCCCTGCATGATTTCATTTCCCTGACAGTGTCCTAACGTGCTTCATGGACCATCATTTTCAAGAAGGGTGTTTATTAAGCACCTCTGGTGCTAGCCAGTCTGTGTTGAGGAAGAGAGAAAACAAGTCGGGCAGGCTTACCCTCTCCCTGAGGCTCTTTAGGACCTTAACGATGCTGACATTTTTTATGCAAAGTGCTTTAAATACATCATCCACTTTGGTCCTACTAGTAACCCTGGCAGATATAGGGGTTAAAGGCATTACTATCCCCATTTTGTAGTTTAGGGAAATGAGGCAAACAGAGGTTAAGTGACTTGCCCAGGATCACACAGCTAGAATCAGAAGACACCCATTTTACAGAAGGAAAAATAGGCTCATTCTTACCAGTGGAATCACACAGTTAGCAAGTGTCAGAAGCAGAATTTGGAATGCTGTTTCCTCAAATAGCCATATATAGACAGTAGGGATGTAGTTAAAGGACATATTCACTCTGTAGAAATGTCTAAAGCCCCAAGAGACCCTTTCATTGCAAGAGCACATTGATGAAACTAAATTAGGATTCAATATTCCTTTCTCTCTCCCTTCCCTTCTTTCCTTCTTTCCCTTCCTTCCTCCTTCCTTCCTTCCCTTCTTCCTTTCTTCCCCACCCTCTCTCCCTCATTAAATCAAAGGAAAGATGAAGAGGGACGGAAGCAACAAGAGGAGCTAACAGGGAAGATACTTCACATTTTTTACAGTGTTTTAAGGTTTATAAAACAATCCTGTGAGGTCAGTAATAATAATCATCATAATAGCTAACATCAAGATAGCACCTACTATGTACCAGGCACCAGGCCAGGCTGGTTACAATTATTACCAATTTGACCCTCACAACCATCCTGGGATGTCAGCACTATTATTATCCCCATCTTAGAAATTAGGAAGCTGAGGCAAACAAAGGTTAAGTGACTTGCCTAGGGTCACATAGTTAGTAAGTGTCTGAGGCTGAATTTGAACTCTCAGGTCCTCCTGATTCCAGGCCAGGTGCTCTAACCACTGTGCTACCCATCTCTCTGTACACAGCAGTATGTGAATAACTGAATAAGAGATAATTTGAGGTTTAGAACTAAAAACTAAAGTGATCAGTACATGCTTCTCCTATGAGGTTATACATGAGCTGAGCCTTGAATAAAGCTAAGGATCCCAGGAGGTGGAGGGAAGGAGGGAATGCATTCCAGAGGGAGTTCAGAGAGTCTGGGAGGCAGAGTGCATGATGGGAAATGCTTATAGGCAGGCTGAAGTCAGTTGTGAAGGGTTTTAAACACTCAGCACTTTATCCTAGAGGTCATAGGGAGCCCCTGGAGCTTATTGAGCAGGGGAGTTATGTGTTCAGACCTGTGCTTTGGTAATATTATTTTTTGGCAGCTGTGCACAGGATGGATTGGAGAATGGGGATACTGGAAACAGGGAGGTCATTAAGGAGTTGTAGCAGTACTCTAGGCAAGAGGTGCTGAGACCTTGAACTTGGGGAGTTAGTGCAGAGAGAGGGGGACACAAGACACCAGATGTGAGATGTGCAGTATTGGTTTTTTTCTCTTTCCTCCTCTTCCCCTCCATGGCCTGGCTTTCCTCAGCATGAACACTTCCACCATGGCCATTCGGGAACCCCGGTCGGGAGGGATATTATCATGGAAGTCCATTACTGAATGTTTTTTCTTTTCATGTCAGACACAGAGATAAGATAGAGAGACAGGCTGGAATATGGGATCTCCTGGGAACCTCAGCTGCCTACAAGAGTGAACTCTTTGTACAGGAAGACTTAAGAGCTTGGTAGGAAGGGAAAGGGAGGAGGGGGAGGAAAGAAAGGAACCGTGGAAAAGGTAAAAAAAAACCCAAAACTAATGATTGGAGAGATGCCTGAGCAGGGGGAAATTCCTTGGAATCATCTCCAAACAGAGGTTTACTTCCAAACAAAATGACTGATGTATCTATTAGTTCAGCATAGCTGAACCTAGTTGGTAGTGTCCTTTCCCAATCCCAAATTTCTTTTACCTACTATGAATTTATTTTATATTCACTTTTCTGGGTATATTCTCCCTCCAATAGAATAAGGATTGATTGATTGATTGATTGAAAGAATGTAAACCACTTGAGGGTAGGGACAATTTTATGTATTTATTTTTGTCATTGTCTTCATAAATGCCCAGCATTGTGCCTGGTATATAGTGGAGGCTCTTACTAAAATTCTTTTTGAATAAAGGCATAAATGGGTGAGAGTCAGCAATGTGGACAATATCCCTGGGAGACAGAGGCTTTACCCAGGTGAGGAGGATTCTGAAAGCTGAAGATGATGGCTGATAATTCTCAAGGGCTGCTAAAAGAGAGAGGGTGTTTTTGTGATCAGTCATTACTGCCAGCCAATTGGCTGCAGATTCCACTCTGGGCTTGGTGGCAGATTCTGACAAAGGCACACATTTCGTGACTTTTTCTGTTGCTTATTTCAAGGCTCCAAAGAGCTGAGATTTTATGGATATAGGAGTCTTCTCTAGAGACCCAGATTGCAAACTCTCCATGGACCAATAGCCAGTCATTAAGATAGGTTGTGGCCAACATTTCATTCCCCTGTGGACAAATTACTGATGACACCCTCTAAATTTAGCTAGGTGAGACCTCAGATGCCATGACCTCCAGCCTGTCACTGGAAGCCAAGCTTGGGAACACCAGCCAGAGTTAATTTCTCTGCTGCCATGGCCTTTGAGACCACAGAGTCACCTCTGGGCCACCATGAGGTACCCGAGAAAGACTTATGGCAGATGGATATCACACTTCCCCTACTTTTCCATTTCTAAAAGAGTTGAATTTTTGGCATGAAGTGACTCCTCCAAATGGGAACTCTTGAGAGAAGAGGACAGCTGCAAACTCTCTCTTTATATTAAATAGTTAGCTCCCAATCACGATGAATAACAAATCCCCTGAAGTGGTTACGTTATTTGAATTCACACTGCATACATCCATTGAGCTACAATATGTGCATTGCCTATGACAACCTGGTGGAAATGAAGATTAACAGTAGTATCTCTATTATAAATAATAATACACTTTAAAAAGCTATACTTACATGGAGGAGTCAGATTTTCCTCTATCCAAGGAGTTGTTAACACAGATGCTTTTGTAATTATACCCTTTAAGGATACATTGGTCTTATGTCTTTCTGTATCATCCAAGATTGAGCTGGCCATGTTATAGAAATGTAATGTATCAGCAGAATGCTGAGATTAAGCACAGAATCCAATCAAGCTAAAAGGAATCTCAGAGGTCTTCTAATCTAAGCCGTATGTGTATGAGTCCTCCTGGAGCATCCCTACAAATGGTCATTCAGGCTCCAATTGAAGGTCTCCAGGGAGGAGAATTCACTGTTTTCAAGGCTGCCCATTCCAATGCTTGAATGGTTAGGATGCTTCCCTTTATCTTAAGTCTAAATCTACCTCAGATTTTGACCAATTGTTCTGCCTCTACTCTCACCAAGGACCAAGCAGAACAAGTCTCAGAGCAAGAAGTAAATCTAGTGAATACAGAAATGACTTCTAAATGAGGAAGACTGGGTTAAATTCCTGCCTTTGAATTATACTGACTGTGCCAAGCATTGACAAGACAAAGAAAGTTAACAGATATTATCACAGCCCTCAGTGATCTCACATTCTAATTCAAGAGAGAATATGTAAATCATCACTGGTTGTGTACTATATATGTGTGTGTGTGTGTACATATATATGTATATACATATATGTGTGTATACAAATATATACATGTACATATACAGAATAAGTGGAAAGTAGCTGAAAGAGGAAGTCACTGTTGACTGGAGAGAAGAGGAAAGGTTTCCTGCAGACGATGGGCTCTGAGCTGATCTTGGAAGATGTTAGATATGCTAAGAGGTAGAGGACAGGGGAAGAGCCTTCTAAGCACAGGGGCAACCAGTGCAAATGTGTTAATGCCCTCGCGCCTTCCTCACTTGGCATGGTGTCCAGTCACCTCACCACTCCTTTTCCTTAGACACACCCCATTTTGTCAACGTCCTCTCTATAATTCGACACCCAGATTCAATACAGTACTGTCCACTTGCTAAACTACTTACCAGTGTCCCACAATGACAAATGCCTTGAAACAGAATGGCAGAATTAAGCTGTGATTTCAAGAGGTCCTTGTGAAGCATTATTTTTATTGGGGGTGGGAGTGTGGGAGGAATCAATAACAAAGAAAAACGACACAAGCCTGAAAGTCAGCACCATGGTCAGGCAGCAACTTTAACTTCCTATTTGGTCACAGGATTCATTACCAAGTACTGGACACCCTAGGGAGACTACTAGGAGAACAAATTAAAATCTAGCTCTTCCTTATTAAAAACCTATTAATTCATTAGATAATTCCAGTATCTGTGTGCTTTATCTTTTCTTTGGAATCTGGGGAGTACCACAGCAGGCCTTCCTGAGGGGAGGGGTCTACCCTGACCTCCAGACCCTTCCCATATCCCCTCAAATACCCTGCAGTATGACCCATTCTGGGGGTTGCAGAGACCTACTAGAGTCATATTAATACATTAGGTGGGTCTTGATGCCTTTTAGGGCTGTCTCTTCCTCACTTCTAAACTAAAACTCTGGACAGTGGAAGAACCCCTGAAGGGAGGGGGGAGCGTTTTCAGCTCTTATTCCCTGGACTCTCCCACCTCCATCCAGCTCTTGCCATCTCAGTCACCTTGGCTCATCTTCTCTGAGTGTTTTAGAGTCGTTGTCTTATTTCTCCCAGGCAGATCCCCAGACTAGGTGCCGCCCATTCCTTCTTCTAGGGGAGAGGAGAGCAGCCTGATTACCATGGAGTTCTTACATTAGCACCATGTAATTACTCATAATCTGCACTGAAGGGGATTTTTCAAAAGCATCCCTTTAAGTGACACTTGAAACCCTCCGTGACTGTGTTAGCTGCCACCACTGCTGCCTGATTCATTCTGGCAGCAAAAACCCCATTCCTTCCTATCATTAGATCTTGTCGGGGTCACTGCAGGCTGTCAGTCACTGGGGGAAGCAAGCAGGATCTGCCTTCAATGCCCACTTACCCAAAAAAATAATCAAAGAGAGATAAAAGCTCCCATTGTAGCACCCTGACATTTGGCACACAACAGAAGCATTAGCAAAATGCAAATTACAGTCAATTTCCACAGAGGTGACTGGCCCCAAATGCTGGATTTCTGTTGTGCACAAAGCAGGGAGATGGGGGTCCTTGGCCAGACTGTGAAAGTTAACATTGTATAGTTCTTTATCCCCAAGCTTTCAGCTGCTGCTTGGGGTAATGTGGCTCCTCTCCAAAAACAAAACATGGCAATGTCTTGGGGAGCAGTTTATCACCAGCTGTGCAGCCCTAAACTGACAGTGGATGGGACCAGGGTAGAGGAAGTCTCACAGGAGGCAAGAGGGATGGAGACTGGCATGCCCTAGGCATGCTCTAGGTGTGGGAGGAGGGATGGCGCTTACCTTGGATGGCACCTAACCTAATTCAGCTTGAGCCAGAACATCTCTTTTCAACTTATCACCCATGTGACTTTGGGCAAGTCACTCAACCTTTGGGAACCTCAGTTCCCCCTAGGGGTTGGACTAGGTGGCCTAAAAGCTGCTTCAGCTCTGTTTTATGAACCTATGAATTCCATACGCCTGGGCATCCACTGTTCAAGAAGCATTTATTTAACTCCTACTAATGGGAATACCTGAGAGAGTATAGAGGTAGGGCTTTGTAGAACTGAAAGCACTTTATAAATGCGAGCCACTGTTGTTATTTTTATTATGATTATAATTATAATTATTATATTCCTGGCACTATGCTAGGCTTTGAGATACATAGAAAAAGCAACAGTCCCTGTCCTCAAGTTGGCTTACATTCTATTAGGAAAAAGTAACCCCATACACAGAGAAGTCCATATAGATCATAGATAGACAAAATATTAAGTAACTTTGGGACAGTGGGTGTATGGTTACCTCCTTATGAGACTGGAGATGACAGGGGAGAATGGGGCCAATATGTCAAGAACTACCAGTGGGTAGTTCTTGTTCGGATATTGGTTATGTGTCTTGTCCTGTACTAAATTCAGATCTAACACTGACTGCCTCTGGGTTCTTCTGCTTAGGATTCGAGTCATTATTCATAAAACAAATCCCCAGATGCCCAGTTTTTGTTCATCACACAATTAGCAGTCTTGATAAAGACTTACTCCTTGTGGACTTTGTCTTCTGCTATGTTAAACAAAATGGGGAGGGGGCTAGAAGGAAAGGAGAGGAGAAGAGGGGAGACAGAGAACAGAGACAGAGAGAGAGGAAGAGAGAGAAGAAGGATGGGAGGGAGGGGGAGAGAGAGAGAGAGTCTTAATTGCATTCAATACTCTCAGCAAGTGACTCCAGGAAATTAGAAGCATTTCACATACTAATGAAAAGTGCCCTTATGAATTCATGCCAATAAACACATTTTTAGAAATTCGGAATTTGGAGGCATCAAAAAGAAAAAAAAAACAAATTGACTTTTAATGAAGATTTCCTGATAGAAGTCATCAGATACCTTTACAATGGAGAAGATATTCTGGGTCATGAGAGGCAATGGGCTGCAGTAGGAAGAATACTGTGCCTGGAATTACAGGACAGCTTCCGAGCCTGGCTATTCTGTTTACCACCTGTGTGACCTTGGGCAGCTTATTTGCCCTCTTTGGACATCAGTTTCCTCTTTTGTAAGTTATGGGGATAAAGGCGGTGTAGTAATGAACTTGGATGGATTGGATCTGAGTTACAGACCTGGCTCTGTCCCTTCCTAACTTGTTGACCTCAAGACAAGACACCTCACTTCCCTGGACCTCAGTTTCCTTGTCTGTAAAATGAAGGTGGTTGGATTAGATGTCCTCTAAGCCTTTCCCCACTATAGAATGAAGATGCTATGATTCCTTGTCAGTGGTCATGTTAATCAATTGGGTAGAATCAGGAATGTAGGTCGGAGCTGGGTTGGGTTTCCTACTCTAGAGGGGCCTTGATGGGACAACTGCTTGGGGTGGTGGCCTTTGGGTGAACATTAATCTCCCTCATTGCTTCAGAAGGATAAGTGACAAACCTAATCTTCTGCTCTGTTTATTAGATTTTGGAGGATGTTATTAGAATATGGGAGACTAAATACTGAAATCTTGAAAAAACAGTATTTGGGAGGTAAATGAAAGAATCAGTGAATATTGTTCTGAGAAGCAGTTTGGTGTAGTGGGTAGAAAGCTGGCTTCAGACTCAGGAAGTTTAGGGTTCAAGTCTCACCCCTAAAGCTACTGGGTTTAACTGCCTGTGACTTCCCCAGTTCTCTGGGCAGTTCTCTAAGAACCTTGAAGAGCGTTTGGAACTGTGTTGGTAAAGGGAACTTCCTCATTCAGGGAGGTCCTTCTATCAGTGGTGAAATCACAGGTCTGCTGGAAGAACTTGGACTGATTCTGGTGACCCTTATTGTTCTCATTTCAAACTAGGATGTTACATTCCCTATAGGGAAAAAGCAGAATGAGGAAGAAAGGGATGCATTCAGCATCAGGCAATCCACAGGACCCTATTATTTCTGGCCAATGTTATGGGTCAGTCCCACATGGCCTTTATACTCTTGTGACTTGGTAGTTAAAGGTCATGGGTTCTAATCCCAGCTCTGTTACTTGATGCCTTATGCTCTTGGACAAGTTATTTACCCATTCTTGGACCTGGTTTCCTCATTCATCAAATGAAGGGACTTCAAATCTCCCTCCCTGACTGTGCTCCTTCAACTATGATAATTGGAGCTGACATTTCTATGCATTTGAAAGCTTTAAAAACACTGGTACAATAACCATTATTTTCCAGTTTTTTCAAGCTTAGAAACCAAGGCTCACAAAGGTTAAATCATTTGCTCAGGTCAGGAATTCAAATCCAAGTCTCTCCTCATTCCAAGGCCATTAAGCCACACTGCTTCCCATATGTGATGGCTAGGTGGCGTGTTGTGGTGAATAGAATGTCTCCCTCCCTTAGAGGCAGGGAGACCTGAGTTCCAGTCCTGCCTTGGGCATTGTGTGGCCCTGGGCAAGTCACTTACCCTCTCTCAGCCTCAGTTTCCCCATCAGTAAAATGGGAATAATAATAGTACCTTCTTCATAGGGTTAAAATCAAATTATGTAATGTGCTTTGCAAACTTTCAAGTGCTATATAAATAATAATCACCACAATTTACAGAATATAATATTGAATAATTTAATTTCTAGCATTATGTCATTCATTTATAGGCATTATGGTTGTGTTATACATTATATATACATCTCTGTGTATATGGTAATTATATGTAATAAATACATTTAATGCTCATTCTTAATTAGTCTCAGCACTTCTAGACTCCCAGCAAACTGAAAAGGCCAGAAATACAGATAGCGAGACTGAATTCCTTTTGTTTAGGAAAAGCAGTGTTATGTAGCAAAGAGTTTAGTCATTTGTATTTTATGGGTTGGGAGTCAGAAAACCCAGGTTCAAGTTCCAACTTGCTCACTGTCTGTAGGACTTTGGGCAAACCACTGATTTCCAGTTTTCTTCTCTGTAAACTTAGTTCTTTGGACTCTAGAACCTCTAGGCTTATTCCCAGCTCAAAATCCTGGGTCCTGGAGGAACTAGGGGCCTGCCCCACCCTTCTGACTTAACCAGAGGTGCAGCAGCCTGGCAGAAAGATGTAGTCACTCTGGGCTTCTGGGTCTTGCCTCACTTTAGCTCCAAAATCTTGATAAAACATCTATTAGTGTGATAAATCACTTTTGGGTACCCAGGGTTCACTTTGCTCAGCTCTCCATATAGCCAAAGGGAATGGGTTAGCAGCATTTGGGGAGAAGGGTGAATATCACATCCCTGTATCTGGGTCAAACACATGGTAGGAATCCACTTTCCAATGATACAGGGCAATTCAGGCATTGTACCCCTCCATGAACCATATCTAGGATGGCAAACCCTCCAGGAGAAGAGAGACCTTGGGAAGTGCTTATTATAAGGACTGACCATATAATCAGCCACACTCTCCTTGAGGAGATCCCCAAGGAAGGCTGCATGCAGGTGAAGCCCTGCCTTTAAAAGGACTGAGAAATATTTCCTCAGCCCCTTTACCTGGTCCCTTGGGAACAGAAGTCATGGGATTATAGGTTGTACAACTGGAATGCTATTCCACTCCATAAACATTTATCAAACTCACATCACTGGGCTGGAAGTTAGGGACACAAAAAAAGCAAAAACAAAAACCCGAATCCAAATCCACTAAACGGTATTTAAAATCAATTACATTCTGCTGGAGGATACATGTCAATGCAAGATCATTTAAAGAGGGAAAGAGTAAATAAATAAAGGGTAATGATATATATTAAGGACTGCTACCCAAAAATAATTTATCAATTGATCATTCAATAACTATCTATTAAGCTCCTACTGAGTACAAGACATTGGCAGGTACTTTACATACAAAGATAGAAACAAAACAGTCCCAACCCTCAAAGATCTTCCATTCTACTTGTAAGAAAACAAAATGTACACACGCAAGGAAATACAAAATATTGAAAAAGGGAATAAAAAAATCACAATAACTGACATTTAAGGTTTGCAAAGCACTTTACAAATCTTATTTCATTTGATCCTTTTATTGTCTACATTTTACAGATGAAGAAACTGTGGGAAGTAGAGGTTAAGTGACTTGTCACACACAGCTAGTAGGTTTCTGGGGTCACATTTAAACTCAGGTCTAGGTTCAGTTTTCTATTCAGTGTGCCAGATTCAAAGTGGGGCAGTGTGTGATGTGGAGAGAGCACAGATTCTGGCTTGTAGGTTCAGTTTGTCTATGCCACTTACTAGCTATATGACCATGGACAAGTCACTTAACCACTCTATGCCTCAGTTTCCCCATCTGGCCTCTAAGGTTCCTTCCAGTTCTCTCTATATAATCTTATCAACTTCTTTGGCTTTCAGTTTCCTCATCTGTTAAAATGAGGAATGTATCCCATTTTTAGTTTTCTTATCTGTGAAAGGAAGGGCATGTAATAGGTGGTCTCTGAGGTATCCTTTGAATCTAGATCTGTGCTCCTATTTTGTGTGGGGGAGCAGTGTGTGTGTGTGTGTGTGTGTGTGTGTGTGTGTGTGTGTGTGTGTGTGTGTGTGCGCGTGTGTGTGTGTGTGCGCGTGTGAGTTTACAGTACCTTAATTACTGCGTAATCAGGAAAGGCCACCTGTAGGAGGCAGTACTTGAAATGAGTCTCACAGAGGAGCTTGGTATCTAAGGAGGAAGAGGTGAGGATGGAGAGCATTCCAGGCTTGAGACTTTAGAGCCTCGGCCATCCAGTACAGCCTCCTCATTTTGCAGATGAAGAAACTGAGGCCAAGGGAAGGAAAAGAGCGTCAAGGATTTAAATTAAGTTCCCTAAACATTCAGTAAGCTCTTACTCCAGGAATTGACTTGTACTAGGTAGGAACCGATTTCAGGAAGATGAAAATGGAAAACCTGCTTGCCTGCAGGGCAGATGAGTCAGAATTTGAATTCAGGACCAAACCCCAGGCTGTTTCCTGGCAGTCAGACATCACACACCTCCCCAGCCTTATAGGCAAGGGATGCCTTTCCTCTCTCCCCTTTCATAGTGTGCAACTATTGTTTTCCATTCTGACATATACAACATTTAAAAAGACCCACTAAAGCGTTTATCGAGCAAGTAAATCTCTGTAGCCTGTGACATTTCTTTTTTTTTTTTCAGCATGCCTCTGAGAAGTGTTTTCCAGCTGTGCCTGGGCCCCATTGCTGATGAGCAACAACACTTAAAAGGAGCTATCACGGAAAACCTGACATCTCACAAAGCTGCAGAGACACTTGCTGGAAGTGCAGGATGGCTCCCCAGGCTCATCAATTTCCCTTGTCTTCATTCCAGGCCCACGTTTGTCTTTGCTGCTGTGGCAGCCACACTCAAGACTGGAAATCTGTAGGACCAAGACCCTGCAATCAGATTCCCTGTTCCAATCAGGACCCTGCTTGTCCAGGATGATGTAAACTACTCTTTTCTTGTCTTCCCTTAATTGAGACACAAAAGGAAATCCCAGAACGTGTTTTGTAGCTCCAGATTACCCAATGTGTTGGGGGCGATCAGATCAGGGAGTGGTTGGATTGTAGCAGTAGGATGTCGGCAGCAAGGGTGTGCCCAGGCAATTGCCACGTAGGTTGAGACATTGATGATATTTCCTGAGTACACATATTCTCAATTTGTTTTTTTTCTTTAAATTTTCTTTTTTTGTTCCAATCTGAACACCAAATAAAATTAGTATTTCCATCAAATGAGGTAATATTTGTAAAAGTGCTTTGCAAACTTTAAACCCCTACATAAACACTGGCTATTATATATAAAGTAGGACACACAAAAAAGCAGGTTGTATGTGAAATAAGTCACTTAATCTCTCTCAGACTTATGCTCCTTATCTGGAAAATATACTGACCTTAACAAACATCACATACAATAAGATTTTCCACATTCAAAGTACGAAAGAAAAAGAATGATTGTGCATGAATCTGTGGGTCTTTACTACATAGAGTTTGAGGATCTGTTTGACCCAGAGTGAACGTGCTTGTTTGAGACTCCTTCTGGACTTTGGTTGTCTTT
Source organism: Gymnobelideus leadbeateri (assembly GCA_011680675.1). NCBI lineage: Eukaryota > Metazoa > Chordata > Mammalia > Diprotodontia > Petauridae > Gymnobelideus > Gymnobelideus leadbeateri. Next base: position 827,746 of record WOXC01011525.1, on the reverse strand, counting down.
AGGCACACTCCATTCTAGACAAGATGGCTGCTCCAAGTACAACACATCCCTTTTTGCCTCCTGGTGTTGGGATGATGCCCCTCCTCACCTTTGTGATCCCTAATTTTCTTTAGAGCTCCACTGAGAGTCTGTCTCCTATATGAGGTCCCTCCTGATCTCTCCCAGCTGTTAGAGCTTGTGTTTAATTTGCATGTGTTTTGTATTATTTATGTTGTTAGCACGTTGCTGTCTTCCTAGTGGAACGTAGGTTCCTTTGGGACCGGAGATCATCCAGTTCAACGAGAGGTAGATCTAGGACATCATAAATAGGGCTTTGTCCCAGGGCAACAAGAAGTAAGGAATGTATACTGTCCCTTCCCCTGCCCCTCCCCCACCCCCAGCTGTTCTTTGCCCTAGGTGAAAAAATGCAGTTGCTATTCTAAGTTGAACACACTTCAAAGGTGAAGAAACTAAAATCCAGGGAGATGCAGTGATAGTCCAAGGTCACCCAGACAGGAGCAGAATTGAGATTCCAACCAGAGTCTGCTGATTCTGAACCAGGGCTCTTTCTACTATGACATGTTGTCTGGTATGTAAGGAAAGGAAATATTATTAAGGTGCATTTTCTGGGGGAAAATGGAAGCTCTGACAACAGATACTTATGGGAAGATAGAAGAGAAGATAGGGGACTGAAGGGCTGCCTTAAAATGTGTGGTTTGGGTTGTTACAGTTGAATTCATGCCCTTCATTTTGATATCACTATTTCTGGATATCTTTCCCACCCAGAGGGCTTTTCCTAGTAAGGAAGCAAAGTGAAAAAAGCAAGCCATCCGCTACAGTGGCCAGGGCTGTTAGACTAGACTTCATTCTGCAAAGTAGCTAATCTTTTCCTGTGTCTAGCTTAGTCTCACCAATTAGATCATGGACTGGTTAATGTTTATCTCTATACCCATCATTGCCTGTCTCATGACTTGGTGACATGCAGGGGAATGCCTAATTTTAGTTTAATTGTTGAAATTAGGAATAAAAGACAAAGTTTATGTTTCTTCCTCCCTCCCTCCCTCCCTCCCTCCCTTTCCTTCCTTCCTTCCTTCCTTCCTTCCTTCCTTCCTTCCTTCCTTCCTTCCTTCCTTCCTTCCTTCCTTCCTTCCTTCTTTCTTTCTTTCTTTCTTTCTTTCTTTCTTTCTTTCTTTCTTTCTTTCTTTCTTTCTTTCTATTAGGGTGAAGTGACTTGCCCAGGATCACACAGTAGAACTATTGTAATTCTTAGTAAAAAAGAGGTAAATTTCAAAACAAAATTTTACTATGAAATTTTTTATTAGTAGTATGAAGAAAGTAGAAGGGGGGAAATGGCACCCCCTCCCCAGCAAGCAACTCCCAACTTTTTTATAGATTTTTAAAAAATAGGTTTTTCTATGACCTACTCTTCCCAAACGGATCCCTTTCCTATGCCCTCCTAGGGAACTTCCTCTTACAACAAAGACCAAGAAATAAGTAAAACTACCTGTTTTCATTTCAACTACCTTAAAATGGTGCTTAAAAGGAGAGAAAGCTTGGGGACATGGAATTATTCAACATCCACTTTCAGAGAACCTGGGTTCAAATTTTGGCCCTGGAGCTTATTAGCTGTATAACATGGGATAAATTACTTAATTCAGATATTAAGAGCTGGTATTTATATGAGACTTGACAGTTGTAAAGTACTTTATATGACTTTTCTCACTTAAGCCTCATCCACCTGGTCAGGCGGCTTTCCAATAGCATCCCCACTTTAGAGTCTTTTGGGGGCAAGTGTAGGTTTGGCATTTGAACCACGTGGCCAGCCCATCAGAGAGTTGTGCTCTCTGAAGCAGTTTCAATGCTTGGCAGTTCAGTTCAAGACACGACCTCAGTGTCAGGTATCTTATCCTGCCAGGTGATCTTCAGAATCTTCCTAGAAAAATTCAAATGGAAGTGATGCAGTTTCCTGGCTTGGTGCTGGTAGACTGTCCAAGTTTCTCAGGCATACAACAATGAGGTCAAAACAACAGCTCTGTAGACCTTCAGTTTGGTAGTCAGTAGCTAACTCTGGCAATTTGTGTGTCAACCTCATTATCAATGTGTACACCCCTTGAAAGTATGCTGCCAGCATAATGTGAACTTATCCACAACATTGAAAACTTCTCCATTTGCTGTATACCTGATCTAACCAGGGCAAACATTCACATGGTGTTTAGAAGAATCGATACAAGGACACTCTCAAGGTTTCTCTTGAGAACTTTGGAATTGGCCCTGCTTCTCCTCCCACCTCCCTTCTTTCTCCCTCTCAGAACGTTTGTGTAGTTGTGTTCTGAACTAGCAGCTTCAACCTCCTGGGGAACCTTCTATTGATAAAGACTCATTCAGCAGAAAGGAGACAGATATATATATATATATATATATATATATATATATAATATATAACATATATATATAATATATAACATATATATATATTATATATATATATATATAATTCTCTCCTCTCTGCACATAACTTGAGACAAGCAAAAGTAAATTCTAACCATGAGGGAAATCGTACATATACAGGCTGGCCAGTGTGGCCATCAGATCGGTGCAAAGTTCTGGGAAGTTATTAATGATGAACATGGCATCAACCCCACTGGCACCTACCATGGGGACAGCGATCTGCAGTTGGACCAGATCTCTGTCTACTACAATGAGGCCACTGGTGGCAAATATGATCCCCGGGCCATATGGGTTGATCTTGAGCCTGGAACCATGGACTCTGTTCGTTCTGGACCTTTTGGCCAGATATTCAGACCAGACAATTTTGTCTTTGGCCAGTCCAGGGCAGGCAACAATTGGGCCAAAGGCCACTATACCGGGGCGGTGGGGAGTGGGAGTGGGAGGGGGCAGAACTGGTGAATTAAATCTTGGATGTGGTGAGGAAAAAAAGAACTTTGAAATTGGTTGTGTGACATGGGAAGGAGGCATTGGTACAGCACTGCTCAGCATGGCTTGCCCACACCAGAGAAGGTGCTGTGCTCTTGGAGAAAAGCAGAATTGAAGGAGCTCAAAAGAGCCGTAAGATGAGCAAATTTAGAGAATCCATCCCAAATGTTAACATGGACTATTTGCGTCTGACCCTCGGTAGAGCACACCAAGCCCATGCTGGTCTGATCAACCACAGACAGATCCACTGTAACTTGACCCTAATATAGCGATGTCATTTTGGTCCTGTTCAAGAGGGAGTGACAACAAACTAAACAACCACCAACCAACTTTACTGAGGAGCAAACCGAGGCTCATAGGTGAAGTGACTTGTCCATGGTCACGAACTTAGCTTAGTGTCAGAACAAGGACTTCAGCTGGAGTCTTCATGAGTCAAAGCTCTCTAGCTATCAAGTAAAGCTGTCTCCTACTGCCTTCAACTCTTCGGACCTGTAAAATCTAAGTGTCAAACTAGATGGTATCTGAGGATCCTTCAAGTTCTATATCTGATCCATACAGTCTATAAAGGATGAGAAATTTAGAGCTGAAAGGGGCCTCTGGCACAATGCAGCCCGGCCCCGTCGTTTTATAGATGAGGAAGTTAAGCCACAGAGAGACAAGGGAAGCGGCTTTTCTCTCCAAGGTTGCACAGGTGCGTAGGGGCTCTTTCCACTAGACCACAAGGAAATCATCTCTCAAACAGCAGGCATTTATTAAGCGTTTATCATGGTTCAGACACTGCACTAACTGCTGGAGTTACAAAGATGTAAACTTGCTGACTACAAGGACCGTTTTATTTTTATCTCGGAATCCTCAGCACCCAGCACAATGCCAGGCACAAAGAAGGTACCTAACAGATGTTTATTGATTGATATATAAATAGCTGATATTATTATTACAGTTGAAAATCCCATTAACAAAAGGCTTATCTGGACCTAAATGCTAATTCATGCTAATAATAACAACATGCTAATAATAACAATATTGTATGTTTATATATAAAATATAGCATATTAATATATTATAATGTATGATATAATAATAAATGCTGACCCAAATGCTAATTCAATTAAATAAACTGAGTGTTAAGCGCCTACTATGTGCACAGGCAGGGGTGCTGGGTGTAATGAAACGGACTTTGCTACCACGGGGGAAGTGGGAGTGGGGGGAAGGGGAGAAGAAACAACATCTTCACGACTAACTCAGTACAAAAGAATTGCGAAGTAATTGGGGGTGGCAGGGAGAAGCTCTTTGGGTGGCGGGTGGCGGTGAGTGGAGATTGACTTGGCCCCGCTGGCTCCTCCGCTCCAAAGGGGGAGAAGGAAAGAGAAGGACTTTGGCCTGGAGGAAGAAGGGGAGGAATTCTGCAGGACGTAGCTGGGAATCACATGGGAGCGAGTCAAAGAGGCCCTGTGGCTTTAAAGCTCAGCGAATCCTCCCCCAGCCACTCCTCCTCCTCCTCCTCGTGATTGGGCGACGCAAGCCAAAGGAGGTCAATTCACCCTGCCGGGCCGAGCTCCGGACAGGCCAGCCCGCGTTCGAGAGACTGACGGAGTCTCTCCCGAAGCTGGCTTGGAGGGATCGGCTGCACCTGCCGGAGCGCAGCCGGCCCTCACCTGTGCCTGTAGGCGGAGCGGAGGGGTCAGCCTAGCTGCGAGTGAGTGCCGCTGCCCTGACAGCCCCGGGCTGGGGGGTTGCTTTTCCCCTCCAGGCTCTGTGGCCCCAAAGCATCAGGGCTCGGGGGATCAGGGATCTGGGCGCTGGGGCTGGGCCCGGGGAGCTGGGCGGGGGGAGGGCTCCCTACCGACGCAGCGGCTCCCTCGGGGCATTTTCTCAGGGGTCTTGGGGAGCCCGGTGCACCTGGTGTCTCCCGGAGAGTGGCACAGGGCAGGCTTGAGCTGCTGACCCACCCCAGGGACAGATCGACGTCTTATCCCGCCTCTCACCCCCCTCGCCTAAAGGGAGCTTCTCCCGGCCACCCCCAATTACTTTGCCACATTTTGTATAGTTAGTCCTGAATGTGTTTCTTCTCTCCACCCACAGGTTCACTTTCCCTTGTATCGGCCTAGACAGCCTCCTTTTTGACTGTATTCTCTTCACCTTGCCCTGAGGACAAGCCACTTAACATTTCTGTGCTTAGGGGTTTGCTGTCCTTTAGTATTTTCAGTTTTCATGACCCCAGTTGGGGTTTTCTGGGCCGAGATACTGAAGTGTTTTGCTATTTCCTTCTCCAACTTGTCTGATAGATGAGGAAACTGAGGCAGACAGGGTTAAGTGACTTGCCCAGGGTCACACAGCTAGGAAGTGTCTGAGGACAGATTGGAACTTAGTTCTTTCTGACTTCAGGCCCAATGCACTATAACTTGCACCTACCTGGCCTAGGGTCTCAGTTTACTCAGCTGTAAAATGGGGAGGAGGCACTTTAACGTTTTATTCTAGCTTTTAAATTTTACATTCCTCTCCCTGAGGAAGACAGCTTAAAATAGTGGAGGAAACAAGTCAGGGCTTCTGGATTCAGATTCCTGCTCTGTTACTTATTGTGTGACTTTGGATAAGTCACTTCTCCCTCAATGGGCCTCAGTTTCCCCAGGAGTGAGTTGGCCTAGGTGATCTCTCAAGACCCCTTATGGCTTTAAATCTGTGCTTCTTAGTGTGTCAAAAAGCAAATAAATAAATAAATAGATGAACAAACAAATAAATAAATAAATAGCCTCCAGAAACTTTCCAGGTCAAATTTTTCTCCATCTCTTGACAGACTCTGAGTGCTATGGATGGATAGTAGTAGTGAAAAGGCCCCAAGAGAGCAAGGGGCACATATGACCTGGGAAGGGATGGGGGCCAGTCTTTCTCAGAACCCATTAGTGAGCCTTGTAGTACAGGAAGCAGGTGTCAGCAGTGACACAGGAATGGAGAAGGGGAAAGGGCTTGCTTCGATGGCAAGCTGTCTCTTTATATGGAAAATAAAGGAAAATGAAGGGGCTGCACTGGGTGAGCTCTAAAAGGTCTTTCACCTCTAAATCTATGCTCATATGATTATGCCACTTTACATTCTACTTTGAGAGACAGTCACTTGGAATTGTCCTAAAGCCAAAAGGGCCCTCCAAGGTGGGAGTGTGCACCCTATCTGCTGTCTGTGGTCTCCCACTGCCTCCCCCTCACATGTGCAAAGCAATCATGTCTCTGGGGGGAGGCAGTCCAAGCAAAGCAAGGCGCAGAGGACTCTCATAGGCTACCTGAGGACCAAATGAGACAACAAATGAGAAAATGAACTTGTGGAAGCCTAGATCCTGGGTTCATTCATTATTGTTCAGTTGCTTTAATCATGTCTGACTCTTTGTGACCCCATTTGTGACCCCACTCTTGGCAAGGAAGCTGCCGTGGTTTTGTGGCAGTCTAGGGGTCTTGGGAACCCTGAAGTACTAGGGTATAGGGCACAGGTCTGCCCCAAAGAATTCGACCACGCAAGCCCTCTTTCAGTCCAAAGTAGTTTATTAAGACTCAGGTTGGGATGGGAGAGATTTCTAGGGAGTCTTTGCTATTTGTGACACCAATACAAGTGTGCCAGATTTTAAGCATCTGAGCATTTAATGAGGATAAAATTGGTACTTTTATACAGAAGGGCTGTGGGAAGGTCTAGATGGGATCTAGGGGTGGCAAGTAGCCTGGGGTGGGCTAGGTGCAGACAGTGAGGGCCACAATGGAAGGGCAATTAAAAGGATTATTGACTGGGATGGGTGATGCCAGGACTAGGCCACATGGGAAAGTCCAGGGCCTTTTAGAGGTCCATCATTAGCACCCCATCATTTTGCCATTTCCTCTTTCAGCTCATTTTACAGACAAGGAAACAGAGGCAAACTGGGTTAAGTTACTTGCCCAGGGTCACACAGTAAGCGTGTGAGGTGGGATTAGAACTCATGAGAATGAATCTTCCTAACTCTTGTATGTGTTTATGTACGTGTGTATGTATATCTATGCACACATCTATGTGTATGTATGTATATGTATATATATGTATGTGTGTCTGTAGTTACATTTACTTAGTTTAGAGATGGCCTGGTCTAAGAAATGATGGCTGGCACCCTGAGAATGAGGAAGGAGACCCAAAGCTACAAACACACACAAAAGCTATCAATTCTGAAGTCCAGTAGTATGTACAGCCTTGTATGTACAATGCCCTCCATGTTCTTTCAGCCTCAATTTCTTCATGCATAAAATGGGACTGGGGTATTCTGTATTAGAACTTTAACGTTCCTTTCAGCTCTGGGCTTCTAGGATGGTCCTTGGCTGAACTCAGAACCACATGGGAAGAGTCAGGAGCTGTGAAACCCCGATCTGACACTTGGTACCTGTGACTCTGGGCCCTGAGGCACTCCCTAGCCTTTATTAAGTCTCAAATTGGTGGCATCTCTGTTATGGAGGCCACAAGGCAAATCCACAAGCATTTCTGCCATCACTCACACGTCGTTATTTTTATCATCATAACCATAGTTATTATTGCTATTATTAATTATTATTATCAAGCAGAGGGGCTGTGGAGGGAGTGTCAGAGCCAAGTCCTCTGGTCCTCCCAGGCTGGCCTCCCGGCTTCCACACGCTGCATGGCCCAGTAGAGTCAGATGATCATATGTTTAGAACAGGAAGAGGAGATAACTGACTCCCCTCCCTCCTTGCCTGCATTGACGATCTCCAATTCATTCTGTCCATATCTTGTTTGTACAGCGGTCCTATTGGACTGTGAGTCCTCCAAAGCTTTTCTCTGCACCCCAGCTCTTAGATCCTAGCCCTGGGTGGGCTCTGATGAATTTACTGACACTGACTGGCAGCTGAAGGGCTCCTGGCCTCTCTCTCCACCCAGTGGCCCCAGACCTCTAAGGTTTTGCAAGCACTTGCTTTCTATGGAGGGCTGGCTGGGTGGGGGTTGTCTTCAATCTCCCTGTCTCCTTCCTTATTTTCTGGGGATTTCTTGCTGTGGTCAATGTGTCAACCTCCCCCAGATCTTTCAATTTGCTGCTGGAGGCAGGAAAACCACATAATGAAGCTGGTCAGACTTGGGTCTAAAACAGGAATAAGTAATAGACTGCCGATTTAAAAAAAACAATCAATGAAGCATTAGCCCTTAATAGAAGGGGTCCTTCATGGGAACTCGGAGCAGTCATAGAATATGGGAGGGAGAGTCAGAGGGGGCCTAGCCCAACTCCCTCATTTTACAGATATGGAAACTGAGGCCCAGAGAGTTAGTGATATGTCCAAGGTCATACACAGGATCATATATTTAAGACTGGAAGGAACTTTTAAGGCCACCTAGTTCAACCTCCCTTTTTTACAGGTGAGGAAACTGAGGTAAAGTGGCTTTCCCCAGGCCACCCACATGGCAGGTCTGGGATTCAAATCTAGGTCTCATGCACTTTCCACCTCGCTTCTCTAAAGGGGGGGCTCTGCAAGAGAAGGTAGGCAGTTAAACAAGAGAACCTGTTGGGGAACAATTTTAAATCCCATAATTAGTATTTAAGTTAACATCAGAGGACATTGGGAGCCATGACAAAGGTCTGAGAATGAAAACCTCAGAGGCTGGGACTTCCTCATGAGACGGCTGTAACTTCTCAGCTGACAAGTAAGCTCTGCAGACTGGAGACTTATTGAGACATGGGGGGCCCAGAACTCCCTGGGTGGGAAGAGACACCAGGAAACTGCCCTTAAATCAATGAAGAAGGAGACTTCCAAATCCCAAAATAATTCTGAAAATTCTGATGCCTTCTCAGAGACCATGAGGCCGGGTGAGCTATCAGTCTGTCTGTCTATCTGTCTCTCCTTCCTTCCCTCTCTCCTCCTCTTCCCCCCATCTCTATCTCTTTCTCCCTCTATCTGTCTGTCTCTCTCTATGTCTGTCTGTCTCCCTGACTTCTAGCTTTGCTGGAAAGTTAGACAACTTAGCCAAATTCACTGTAATAGGAAACCACTTTGAAGTGTCTGCCCCAAGCGAAAGCTGGCTCAAAGTTTTCATGGGGTGATAGAATCACTGACCCACCTGCCTTGTTTCCTGTCCCCAGAACCAGGGCAGACATTCCTGCGGGAAGCCCTTTAGGCAGGGAACCCCAGTGACCCGGCTGTTGTTGAAGATCAGCTGGTCACCCTCTTCTCCCGTGCTGGTTAACCTGGTGACCCTTGAGTACCCCTTCCTCTTAGAGCTGGAGGGGACCTTGCACCCCATTTTAGGAATGAGGAAATGAGAGCCCTGGATGTGCCCCCACCTCTTACCTGTAGCAGCTAATGGCAGAACTCCAATTCCTGTGTCCTGCTCCTGGGCTCGTTAGGAGAATTCTGAGGAATGAACCAATTGTGGGCTGCAAATACCTAGAGAGAGTTTGCTGTTCTTTTCCTTAGCAATGGCCCAAAGAGATTTGTAAAATGGTGTTATGTGCAGTCAGATGGGGAGAGACTTTTCAATAATGAAGTATAGAAGGCTGGAATTTCCTCCTGATATCTTTGAGAAGGTGGAGTAGATTCTCTTTGGTTTGGAATGGTGTGAATGTTGTCCAGCTAGCAAGACAATGGCTCCCAAAGGTCCCTCAAGGACTTTTGTAGCAGGAATCCTGGAATCCCAGATAGACTCTTGGTGGCCTTCTAGGACAGTCCCTATCTGGCCAAGAACTTTCCCTTTACAGCTTCCCCAAGAAGTGATACTCCAGCCTGTTCTTGAGGGGGGTCCTCACAGTCTCCCTAGGCAGTCCCTCTCTTTTGGGAACAAGCATTTAGGAAATGCATCCAGACTCTGCCCTCAGGGCCCTGTAGAACAGAAATGAAGAAAGCAAAGCATTTAAAAATTGGGCTGTAGGAGGAATCATCCAGAGCCAAAGAAATCTCCCAGGACCAGAACATCTGGTTTGCAAAATCTTCTCATCAATTCCACCCTCAATGCCATTTCAATTAGTCAATTAATTCGTTCATTCGGCAAGTATTTATTGGGTACTTACTGTGGGTCAGGCTGTGTGCTCGGAGCTGGAAAGGCTACAAGGATTAATCAGAACCAGATCCTGTCCTTGTTCTCAGCTATTCTTAGATCTGCCTTTTTGCCTCCTAGAGCCCTCTGCCTTGGGCAGCTGCCTAGTTCTCTGCACATGGCAGGTGCCAGCAGGTGTTTGTCAAATTCATCTGAATCAAATGTGGCCTCATTCACTGTCCTTTCTGTGGGGTGTGGTGGACATTTGGCGTTTCAGGGACTAGATGGATTCTTAACCTGGATCTTACCCATGAGTGGTTATGAATCTGAAAGTGCCATGGGCCAGCCCAGACATCTTGTGCTTCAATGATTGGGCTCAGTGGGGGTGGAGGATCCTCTGAACTATTCCTGGAGGAGGAGGAGGAGGAGGAGAAGGAGAAGGAGGAGGAGGAGGAGGAGGAGGAGGAGGAGGAGGAGGAGGAGGAGGAGGAGGAGGAGGAGGAGGAGGAGGAGGAGGAAGAGCAGCAGCAGCAGCAGCAGCAGCATAGATTTAGAAGCTGATTTTGTTTAGAAGAACCCCCATTTTACAGATGAACTAGTGGGACTTCAGGGCCACCCAATGAACCCCCCTAATTTTACAGATTCAGACCTGGAGTGTAAGGAGAGTAAATGAATGACCTAAGGTCACACTGGTAGGTAGTGGGCACCAGAGTTGGGATCTGGACTCAGATCCTTTGACTCAAGGAGCAGTCAGTGCTCTTTCCATTTCAATGTTGGTGGTGCAGTGAATGAGTGATGGACCTGGAGTCCAAAAGACCTGAGTTCAAATCCATCCTCAAACATTTAACATTTGCCTACCCACGATCCTTTTCCAAAAGATCCAAACCACAGGTTTCTCTTTTAAGTCAGTGCTGCTCATAGTTACCATGTGCCTTTGCTCCACAGAAAATCAGATGTTTGCTGACCTCCTTGTTGTGGCAGTTGATTTATAGCAGTTAAGCTTTTGCCTGAAATGTTGTAGTTGGTGTCAATCTTCATCTGTCCACATCCAAGCTATCGGCATAACTTGTTTTTGGTTAGGTTGGAGCTGTTTTAACTGTATGTTGAGTTGTTTTAGTTCTTTTTTCTAGTCTTGCATTAATTTTGCACTTTAACAAGCTGGTGGTCTGACTGTTTACACATAAATACTTAAGGAACGATTTAAGTGATTTTTTAAGGTTTACAAGTTGCTTTCACAAATATCTCGTTTGAACCTTACCACAACCCTGGGAGATAGGTGCTATGATTATGCCTATTTCACAGATGAGGAGACTGAGGCAGACAGGTTTTGCCCAGAGTCCCACAGCTAGTGTCTGAGCCTAGATTTGAACTCAGGTCTTCTTGACAACAGGCCTAGCACTGTGTGTGCTGGGGCACCACCTAGATGCCATAATATGTGGTTTCCTATCTGGTTAAATATAATTTGTTTCACTTAGACAATGTTGCTTGCTGCTTGCTGAGTCCAATGACTTCTGAAGCTTTAAAAAAACATATTAATTTATTTTAAACTGAAATACTAAAACTTAAATGCAAAAATAAGAAAAGAAAAACAAATTGCCATGAGCACAGTAGAACATAAAGAGAGGATTCAAAGTATGAAGCAATAAAAATCCATTTCAAGAAGCCTGTGTAATAAATGCACATTGTATTCTGGAGCTTTTCTGGAAGTAAGATTCATGTGAGGCTACTTTGTAGTTTATAAATCTTTATTTTCTCTCATTCTTTCTTCTTGAACTGTATTTTCCAGACTATTTTCCTCTGTCTTTGCTTGTCCCCATCATTCAAGATGTTGTTTGATTATTTCAGTCATGTCTGACTCTCTGTGATCCCATTTAGGGTTTTCTTGATAGAAATCTTGGAGTGATTTGCCATTTCCTTCTCCAGCTCGTTTACAGATGAGGAAGCTGAGGCAAACAGGGTTAGACAGGTTACAAAGACTTGCCCAGGGTCATACAGTTAGTAAGTACCTCAGGTGGGATTTGAACTCAGGTTATCCTGACTCCCAGGTCTGGCATTCTATGCACTATGGTGCCATTTAGCTGCCCCTCATTGAAATATTGAAGTTACCAGTTATCAAATTACATATTAATATTCTTTGGAAGGTCTTACCATGTTCCTCCTGGAGTTCCTTTACTTTTTTAAATCTTTTCCGTCTTTTGCTGCAGTTATTACCATAATGATATTTTTTTTGCAAATATGGTGGATGCTACAAATATGAGATGACCAAATGTTCTATGATGGTTCTTCTTGTTCACTTTGGATACTTGGTAAGTCCAGTCTTCAGGAGGCATCATGGGGCAGTGAAAAGAATGTTGGATTTGAATTCCCTGGACCTGGGTTTAAATGCTGGCTCAGAAACTGACTACCTGTGTGACTTTGGAAGAGTCACTTAATCTCTATGCCTCAGTTTCCTCTTCTATAAAATGAGGGGTTTAGACTCAGTGACCTGTAGTTTTCTTCTAGTTTGATATCTCACACTCACCATGTCAAAAACTGAACTCTATCTTTCTCTCTAAACCTTGTCCCCTCCTACCTTCTCTATCACTGTGGAGGACAGCAACGTCCTCCCATTCTCAGGCTCACAGAATAGGAACCTTCCTGATTCCTCATTCTCTCAGCGCCCCCATATCCAATATGGCACCAAGGATTGGTGATTTCCCCTTTGCTGCATCTCCCAAACATCTCCCTCCTCTCCTCTGATACTGGCACCCCAGCCCTGGGCAGACCCTCATCTCCTCACACCCAGATTACTGCAATAGTTGTTCTGCCTGCCTTGAGCCTTTCCCCTTCCAAGGCATCTTCCATTCGGCCACTGACGTGATTTTTCTAAAGCACAGGTTTGATCATGTCACCCTTCTCCCCTCCCTCCAACTCAGTAAATGCCAGTGGCTCCTGCTGTCTCCAGGATTAAGTACAAAATGCTCTTTTTGACTTCAAAACCCTTTGTACCCAGGCCCATCCTCCCTCTCCAGTCTTCTTTTTAATTAAACAAATGCTTTATTAACTTCTGGTTTACATCATTCATTTCCACCAGGTTATGAGTTACATTTTCCCCCATTTTTCCCTACCCACCACCCCAGAATAGCAGTCCCACTAGATATCCCCTCATCCAATCTGCTCTCTCCCATATCTTCTCCCATATCCCCTTTGACTTTGCCATTAGGGCAAGGTGAATCTCTGAGCCCCAATGCCTGGACATCTTATGAAAAATTTAATTTTAAAACTTCGATTTTCAGATCCATTCCCTTCCTCCCTTGTCACCCACTCCCTCTGAGAAGATAAGTAATTCAGTATGTGTTGTACATGTATAGCTATGCAAAACATTACCATGCTAGATATATTGTAAAAGACTGCTTATATTTCCCTCCCACCCGTCTCAGCTCCCACCTGGTCCATTCCCTACTTTGATCCTGTCCCTCTTTGATAGTGGGTACTTCCAACCTCCCCTCCCCCCAGAATGCCCCCCCTCCATCATCCCCCCTCTCACCCCCCTTTCCCCTACTCAGGAGAGTGAGTGAGGGTAAGATAATTCATTTAGTCTGTAGGTGATCCTCTCCTTGAGCCAACTTCAATGAGAATATGCTTTTGCCTTTTTGCCTTCCTGTTCTTCCCCTCCCCTGCAACTACTTCCCCTTGCCTCTTCTACATGAGATAGTTTGCCCTACCCTGTCTCTCTCCATCTCCTCTTGCCACTTTCCTCTCTCACCTCTTGACTTCACCCCTTAAGAATCATCCCTTCCTTGGGGCGGCTAGGTGGCGCAGTGAGCAGAGCACCGGCCCCAGAGCCAGAAAGACCCGAGCTCGGATCCGGCCTCAGACACCCAACACACAAACAAAAACCCAGCCACGCGACCCCGGGCAAGTCACCCAACCCCAATGCCCTCCAAAAAAAAAAAAGAATCATCCCTTCCCATCAAATTCAACCTGTGCCCTCTATCCATGTATACCTGTGAACATATGCCATGTACCCTTCTTCTATTATTTTCATAATGAGAAAGGTTTCATCAAACACAGTTATTGTTTTTCCATGTAGGAATGTAAATAGTCCAACTTTGATAAGTTCCTTTTGATTTCTTTTCCTTGATTGCCTTCTCAAGCATCTCTTGCTTCTTGTGTCTGAATGTCAAATTTTCTATTCAACTCTGGTTTTTTCATCAAGAATGCTTGAAAGTCCTCTATTCCACTGAATGACCATATTTTATACTCAGTTTTGCTGGGTAGGTGACCCTTGGCTTCAATCCCAGCTCTTTTGCCCTATGGAATATCATATTCCATGCTCTTCGATCCCTCAGTGTAGAAGCTGCCAGGTCCTGGGCTATTCTGATTGTGTTTCCACAATATTGAAATTGTTTCTTCCTGGCTGCTTGTAGTATTTTCTCCTTGATGTGGGAGTTCTGGAGCCTGGCTATAATATTCCTAGGAGTTTTCTTTTTGGGATCTTTTTCAGGAGGTGATCTGTGGATTCTTTCAACCTCTATTTCCCCCTCTGGGTCTAAAACATCAGGGCAATTTTCCTTGAGAATTTCTTGAAGGGTGATTTCTGGGTTCTTTCTTTGATCATGGCTTTCAGGTAGTCCAATAATTTTTAAATTGTCTCTCCTGGATCTATTTTCCAGGTCAGTGGTTTTTCCCATGAGATATTTCACATTGCCTTCTATTCTTTCATTTGTTTGGATCTGCTTAACAGCATCTTGATTTCTCATAAAGTCACTAGCTTCCATTTGCTCCAGTCTAACTCTGAATGAATGAATCTCCTCAGTGAACTTTTGAGATTCTTTTTCCATCTGGCAAATTCGACTTTTTAAGGCATTCTTTTCCTCATTACCTTTCTGAGCCTCTTTTGCCATTTGAGTTAGTCTATTTTTTAAGGTGTTATTTTCCTCAGTCAGGCTGTTGACTGTCATTTCATACTTTTCTTGCATCTTTTTCATTTCTCTTCCCAAATTTTCCCCCACTTCTCTTATCTGCTTCTTAAGGTCCTCTATGGCCCGTAGCCAGCTTGTATTTTCATTTGGGGCTTTTGGTGCAGGAGTTCTGACCTCACAGTCCTCCTCCATGCTTTGAGCCTCTTTGCCCCTAAAATAGGAGTCCAATGTTGAACTTTTCTGTTTATTTTGTTTCATTTGCCTAGGCATGTTGCCACTTAATTACTTGATTTTTGGGCTTGTTGCCACAGTAGGACTCTGCCACCAGACAGGGGAGCTTCTGCCCAAACGTGGGGTCTTCACAACTTCTGCCAGTTGGGTGGCCTCTGTAAAGCCTCCACCCACTCTGGCAAATTGGATACCCACCCCAAACTTCCCCCCCAGACCACAATCCAGATCCAGGCAGTTTAAAGCAAAAGCAATTAACCCCCAGACTGATTGCTGGATCTTCCTACAGTTTGCAGACCAGGAGCTAGAGCCACTACTTAAGCTGCAAAATGGCTTCTGTGCTGTTGTTTCTTCAGCAGCTTTTCGCCCCCAGGGGAGGAAGCCACGTGTTCCCCAAATACTGGTCCCAAAGTCCATAGGGCACTAACCTCTCACTTTGTCCTAGGCATATCTGTGCTGATAATTCTGGAATTGCCACAATTGCTGGTGTTCTGGGGTCCCTCCAGCCAGCTGAAGGCCCGGCCGCCCTGGGGCTAAAACCGAGGACCTGGGCTCAGCTCTGCACACTGCGCTGTCGGTTCCCAGTGCGCTGTGCTGCCTGCTCTCAGAGCACTGTGCTGGCCCCTCCCTGAAGGGCTGCTGGGCTGTCCTCAGCAGGAGGTTAGCTTCTCTGTGCCATTCTGTGGGTGCTGTGGCTCCAGAAGTTGTTCGGAGTCCCCTTTCACATTGTTTGAAATTTGTGTGGGGCAGAGCATATTTTTTCTAGTCTGCCATCTTGGCTCCGCCCCAGCCCTCTCCAGTCTTCTTGCATCCTTCTCTCCCAATGTACTCTTGGATTCAGTGCCCCTGGCCTCCTGGCTTTTCGAAGAACAAGACCCTCCATCTCTGGGCTCCAGGCAATCTCTCTGGCTGCCTCCCATAACTGGAATGCTCTCTGTCCTCCATCTTGGCTTCTGAGCTCCCTGGGACTTGTCCCACCTCCAAAGCAGTGGGGCCAAACCCAAACAGCAATAGATCCCTTTGGGGCCTCCAGATGGATGGTCTGTTCTACAACAAGTCTTTTCCAACCTCTCTCAATTCTAGTGCCTTCCCTGTCTTGATTATTTCCTATGTATCTTGTCTATAGTTTGCTTGTACAGATCTATTTGCATGTTTCCTCCCTTTTAGATTGTAAGCTTCTTGAGGGCTGGGAATGTCTTTCTCCTCTTTTTGTATTCGCCAGTGCTTAGCATAGTAGTAGATACTTAATATGGTGCCTAGTAGGTGCTTAATAAATGATAATTGACTGACTATGAGCCCCTTTATTTGCCTCTCCAAGGAGCACTTGTGATTTGTTCTTTGATCTTCTGTTTCCATTTATAGTTAGAAT
Organism: Gymnobelideus leadbeateri; assembly: GCA_011680675.1. Taxonomy (NCBI): domain Eukaryota; kingdom Metazoa; phylum Chordata; class Mammalia; order Diprotodontia; family Petauridae; genus Gymnobelideus; species Gymnobelideus leadbeateri. Next base: position 811,356 of record WOXC01011525.1, on the reverse strand, counting down.
GTCAGGATAGATGGAATTCACTTTCTCCAGCACTTTGCCTGTTCCTTGGTTTTTGGACAAAGATCTCACATTTAGAGTGCCAACAGCTAAGGTTTATTGAAAATCTAGAAAGCATAAGATTCTCAGCTCCTCTGTCCCATTTTCTACCACTCTGACATCATCTCTGCCATTTTGTATTTTTCTTTATTTCATGGATAGCCACAGCCAAAGAATTTATCCACCAGTAGCTGGCCTACTGGGGATGATCCTCTCTATACTTAGTGAGGCTAGGGTCCCCCCACCCCCAAAGCAGACAACCTTACCTATCATTAGAAGTGTCCTCAATGCCTTTCCAACATGACAGAATTTGCAAGAGCTTGTGGTCTAGGTCCATAGGCTTCCAGAACTCAGTTCCCACAAGACATGGGAGGACAGATTCTGTAAGAGGTAGGAAGTGAGCTCAGGCTGCTATAATTCACCGACAAGGGATGCTTCTCTTTCATAGCTCCTTCATCAAATATTAGCAATAGTGCTGAGATTGGAACAGCTCCGGCCTCTCTTTATTCCATCCCTTCCAATTAAACCAAGGCCATTTTGGCTTGCCTTTCCCTTCCTCCCTTAGAGTCAGGCTCAGATTACAGGGAGAGGGCTGTAACCTCCCTAGTTATTTAAATATTAATGACCTCCATTAAAAAGACCTTGAGGTTTATAGAGTGAAGACTGAAAAATACTGGTCCTGGTGGGTGTCTGTTTTTCCCCTCAGGAAAAACCACTTACTGAAACAGTTCCTCCTTCCATCTCTTACATGACAGATACATTTTTTTGTCTAAAGCTGTTTGCCTGCAGGTTGGTTCTCTTTCCTTGAAAAAAGCAACTGTTCTAGTCAAACATTAGGTTAACAAGTTCCATATCATTTAAAAATATATTTTTAAAAAATTGTTTACTTTCCAGAGCCCTAGGGCTTTTCTGGCCCCAAGCTTCTGAGAGTCTGGTTTGATTTTCCAGTATCATTTCCCCACCCCATCCCCCCATTATAGACACTGACAGTAAAAAACATTTCTTAACCACTCGCTATATTTAATTGGGCTTGTTTGTATTAAATACAGGAAATTATATTATACTAACCATAAGAGAAATGCTTGTGGCAATCAGATATTCCATCAAATTACAATTATGAACTTTTATTTTATTGGGGAAATGGAGCTGAAAGAAATTTTCCCTTGTTTAAATTAAGCCAGTGTTTTTATATTGTATCAAAGGAATGATGTGAGAAGTATGTGGGGTTCATCGATTTTTATACGTTTTTGCATTTTCATGTCGTTTAATGATTTGACATTTAAAGGACTGTGCAGAGAAAAGGGGCCTGGGCATTAGCATAATTGCATATTCTTTTTTCATCCTGCCATCGGAGGTGCTGTGGTCTGCCCAGCTTCCTGGACTGAGCTAGCTGGGACCTCAGAGACCACAGAGCCCAACCCCTTCTTTGGAGAGATGAGCATCCCGAGACTCAGAGAGCTGAAAGAACTCAGGCCTCTGCTTCTCCTTTTCCTTTCCTTGGGTTTGGTTTTAAGATACCCGTGTATGTGGATTATATTTCCAGTCCAATCCAATGTGCGATTATCAAGCATGGAAGGCACTATGGAAGAGTGAATGGGGCATTGGGGTTGGAGTCAGGTAGACTTGGATTGAATCCCACCTCAGACACATTCTATTGGTATGATTTCTCTGTTCCTATGTTTCCTCCTCTGTAAAATGAAGAGGACTTGGGGGCCCCTAGGGCACCTAAGACCTGGTGTAATTGGGGACTAGGAATATGAGACAATCTGTACCTTTGAGGAGCTCATGTTCTAGTGGGGAGATACAAGATGTGAACAGAGGAGTGTGCATGAAATCATTTGAGGCAGAAGGAGAGTGTCTGAACCACCATGGAGATTGGGAATAGGTGAAAAGATGGAGATAGTCCTTGCCCTAGAGAGCTCCCCTTCTGGTGGAGGAGACGCCTCAAAGAGATCTTAGCTGCAAGACGAAAGGAAAGGCCAACAGGGTCCTTTGAGCACAACAGCAAAGCACGTGGGAATTGGAACTTTCACATCATTTCTATTGATAAAATCCTCTTCGATTCTGATGTTGGGTCAAGGATTCTGTGGCTGTAGTGCCCAGCTGTATCTCTGTGATAGGGGGGGATGGTGGGGAGGCTTCCCTAGGTCATGGCTGTTGTGGCTGAGCTGGAAGCAGGAACACCAGAAGGGGAAGAAAAGGTTGGGGGGGACTTCCATTCTTAGGGCTCTTGGGTTTACTTGCCCACATTAGCAGTAGGTGTTGGCAATGGTGCTCTACCTTCTCCACAGTGATGGTCCTAGGTCTGGGCTAGAAGCAGCAGCAGTGATCTGGGAGGTGCTCAAGGCTCACTGGTTCAGGGTTCTGGGCCGTCTATATCTGGGTCTGAGGGGGGGTGGTAGTAGAGAGGATGGTGCTGGTTTTGACTCACCTGGCACCTCCTGTCTGTCCATCAGGGAGGGAGAGATTATTGCATCATGTAGATCTGTGTACTGCCTGGTAGGTTCTCAACCATGTGCTCTGACTACATTCATTGGACTTTCTACTGTGCCAGTCAAGGGGGATTAGAAGTGTTTTATTTACTCCAAGAAGGCAGAACTGGGAGCAGTGGATAGAATTTTCAATGAGCCGAATTTAGGCTTTATGTAAGGAAAACCTTCCTAAACACAAGGGCCTTCTAGGAGTGAAATGGACTGTGAGCGGATTCTTCCATCCAAGTTGGGTGGCAGGGACTATGGAGGGGAAGTCTTAGTCGGGTAGGGTGTAGACTAACTGGGTGGTGACGGAGGTCCCTTCCAGCTCAGATGCTTGGTGATTCCATGACGCTGGCTCTGTCTTGGCTTCCTAACTGTAAGCATCAGTGCTATGGGGACTCGTGGCTGATTCTCCCAGCATTTGGTATGAGAAGCATTGGTAAATAAACTTAGGATCTAGATTCAGATTCTGACTTTCTCTGCTCACTGTCTTACCTTGGGCCAGTCACACAGAGCCTCTGGGCTTCAGGTTTCTCAGGTCTGAAAGGAAGGGGTTTAAACCAGATGGCATCAAAAGTCCCTTTCCACTTGGAGGCCTATGGTCCTATGGGTGAGTGAAGTGTTTCCTTGACATGGAGTCAGAAGAATGGGGTTTGAAACCTGCCTCCAAAGCTTAAGTGCAAGTCTGTAGACACTGAGACAATTGTAGCATCAGTTTACTCATCTATAAAATGGGATAATCATATTTGTGCTGCCTCCTACACAGGGAGGTGGACTGTGAGATATCGCTGAGTGGGGTTTTTTTTTGTGACTTTTCCTTCTAGTGGGATTTGTTGGCAAGATGTGGATGGTGACAGTCTTGTTGGGCCTGCTCACCCTGGAGCCCAGTGAAGGCATTTTCCGTTCCTTGTACAGAAATGTTCGTGTTTGTAGCCCGAGCCACGGAGACCCAGGACAGCCGCTGTTCCTCACACCTTACATCAAAAGTGGAAAAATTCAGGAAGGTAAGATGGGCTCTTCCCCTTCCACCTGGCCCTCCAAGCTGCCTCTGGATGGTTTACCCAGCTGGGGTGACTTTTATTATCTCTGACACATGCAGAGAAGAACAAACCTGTTTTTGACTCATTAGTTTTTATGTTAGACGTGAGTGCTCATTGACTTACTGCCATCTGTAGGGTGAGGTCCTGGTGATACAGAGACAAAGAGGAAACAGAAGGGGCAAATTCTACATTAATGCCAATACAAAGCAATTGGGTTTTGGGTGGTGCATGTGGAGTCAGTAAAACCCGGGTTTAGATCCTACCTCAGGCGTGTAATCTGTGTCTGCCTCTATGGCCTCATCTGTGAAATGGGAGTCATCACAGCACCCAAAAGAGAGAAGTGCTTTACAGGACTTAAAAAACAATGTATAAAAGGAGGTTATTATTATAATTGTGATTTCTGAGTGAGAAGCTGGATGGGTTATCTACACCCTCTGCAGCTGGGAACTTGGATATCATCCTTCCCTCCTACTCTGCCTCATGGAATGCTCTTGGACAAATTGGTTCATTCCTCTGGGACTCAGTTTCCTCATCTTGCCCCTTGAACGCTTGATCCTGTGATCTTCAGGGGTTAAACTGGACTCCCCACTCTCCCCCTCCCCTCAATGTCCAAGTTGGTGCCAAGATCTGCTGGTTTCTCCTCGGCCACATCTCTGCAATGTGTCCCCTTTTCTCCTCTGACTCTGCCCCCACTCTGGTGTAGACCCTCCTCATCTCATACCTGCTGGGGGGAGGGGTCTGCCCGCCTCAAGTCTCTCCCCACTCCTGTCCAGCCTCCATTCAGACATCAGGGTGATTTTCCTAAAGCCCAGATCTGACTCTGCCACTCATTCCTCCCATCAATAAACACAGTGGCTCCCTGTGGTCTCCAGAATCCAGTACAAAATGCTCTGCTTGGCATTCAGAGCCCTTCCTAACCTGCCCTCTCCTACCTCTCCAGTCTTCATACACTGCATGCTCCTGCACTGCTCTTGTGACACTGACCTCCTGGCCTCTCCATGGACAAGACCCTCCCTCTCTGGGCTCCAGGCATTCTCTCTGGCTGTCCCCTATGCCTGGAGTACTCTCCCTCCTCCCCTCTGACCACTGACCTCCCTGGCCTTCCACAGAAAGCCTTTCCCAGCCCCTTGTAACTCCAGTGCCTTCCCTCTCTCTGGTATTTCCAGTCTATCCTGTAAATTGCTTGTTTGTACCCGGTTTGCTTATGTTTCTCCTACTAGATTGCAAGCTCCTTGGGGGTTTCCTTGTTGCTGAGTTGTTCCAGCCATGTCCAACTCTCCATGAGCCCATTGGGGGATTTCTTGGCAGAGAGAAAAGAGCAGTTTGTCATTTCCTTCTCCAGCTCATTTTGCAGATGAGGAAACTGAGGCAAACAGAGTTAAGTGACTTACCCAGGGTCACACAGCTAGCAAGTGTCTGAAGCTGGATTTGAACTGAGATCTTCCTGACTCCAGGCCCACCACCCTATGTCCTATGGTGCCACCTAGCTGCCCCACCTGGAAGGCAGGGACTCTCTTTTGCCTCTCTTTGTGTCCCCAGTGCTTAACATTAGTGCCTGGCATGTAGGAGGCACTTAATGCATGTTTATTGTTGACTGACTGACAGTAAGCTCTTGGGACAGATGAAGGCACCTTTGAGATCACTTGGTCTCTTTCCTCTTGCAGATGAACTGAGCTGCTTAAAGTTGGGGTCACTTACTCACCCCTCAGTGGATCTGCCCCATAGCGTCCTCAGGCAGGCAGACGTAAAGACGCACCTTTTATGGTCATGGATCATTTTTTTCTAAACTGGCATTTTAGGGAACAGATTTATTCAGTGTCTGAAAGTGCATTGAAATGCTCTCTGTGTCGTTCAATGATAGGGCTCCCTTGTGCAGCCAATAGAAAATCACCAAAATTCCTGAGTATCAGGGCATCATCCCATAAATACACAGTAAATGCACCTAAAAAAATACCAGCCCAAATCCGCTGGTATCACCACGTGTGAGTGTGTGTCTTCCCAGCTTCTTCCCGAAGCTCCTGGCTCAGCAGAAAGAACATGTCTAGGACTTCTTGCCCTGGGCAGCCTGTCAGATTCTTGGGTTCATATGGTCAGTGGGAACGTCAGAGGTCATCGAATCAGGAGTCAAAATCAAATGGGTCTGATGGGGCCAAGATTTGAACTCATGACTTCAAGTCCAGGGCTCTGGCCTCAGATACTAACTGTGTGACCCTGGGTAAGTCACTTAACCCTCTTTGCCTCAGTTTCCTCATCTGTAATATGTGAGCTGATTCTCATTTGGTAGGGATTTGTCACCATCCCCTATGCCTCCTTGTGCTCCCAGCATACCAATATTCTTCCTAGCATGTGGGGCTCAGGACTGATGATACTCCAGGTTGTGGTGTGTGTGTATATATGTGTGTGTGTTCCTATCCAGTACTTGCTTGCTGGGCTAGGTTCCTTTCAGCTCCATCATTGGAAGACGTCTTCACAGCCAGTGCTTTGCATCATTTTGACTTTTCTTGCTCCTTGCTGCTGACCCCTTGACCCAAATCCATATGCATTCTAAATATAATCCTCATACCTAGGCACAGTATTCCATATGTTGTCTAATTAGAGCAAAGGATGGTGGCATTCTCACCTCCCTTGGACTAGATCCAGTACACACACTGGGGTAGCTAGGTGGCACAGTGGATAGAGTGCTGAGCCTGAAGTGAGGAAGACATGAATTCAGATCCTACTTCTGACACCTACTAGCTGGGTGACCCTGGGCAAGTCCCTTTACCTCTGTTTGCCTCATTTTCTTTACCTGTAAGATCAGATAAAAATCACATACCTCCCAGGACTGTTATGAGGATCAAATAAGATAATAAATAATAAAGAAATAGAAAGTGCTTTGCAAATCTTAAAATAATATAGAAATGTTAGCTATTATTGTTATTATTATTAATAATGTCTGGTCACTTAGCTTTTTTTTTTTTGCAAGCTCCCAATAGCTTACCACTAACTCATTGACTTTGATGAAATGCTTTGTAGCCACAATTCCCCCGTCAAGTGGCCCAGGGATGTCCCTGGTGTGCAGAGACACTCAGCCAGTGAGATTCAATAAAGAACATAAAGCTAAATCTGGCATTTCACACCATTGTGACTTACTCCTGTATGGGTGTGTTGTGTGTAGGCATAGTAGACTCTTGGAGCGTGACTCAGACTGGCATTACCATCAAGAACATCCCACAGAGAAAGAGGATCCTTCACCTCTTGGCAGGGTGGCCATGGCACCTCCCACATGCCTTTCCCACATGGAGTCTATTCACAAATACTCTCACGTATCCGAATCCTTCATTCTCCCCAAAAAATGATGTCAGGCTCATTGGGCTACTTCATGGACTATCTCCAAATGACCCCGTTGATTACAAACACTTCCTACCTTCCTCAGCTGCTCCTTCTCCCTGAATGGCAGGGCACCTGGGCTCCTCTCTACCCCAACCTGGCAAAGCATTCCATTTTCCTGGCATCCCCATTCTGTACCTGTGAAGTATTTTTGGACCCCCATTGCAAGACTTTAATTCATTTATTCATTCAATAAACATTTATTTAGCACCTACAGTGTTTCAGGCATAGAGCTAAGTGCTGGGAATACTCAAAAGACCATTCCTGCCCTCAAGAAGCTTACAATCTGAATGTGAAATCCAAGACACTCAACACAGCTCTGTGGTCTGGTCATTATCTAATTCCTTCTGCTGACACAGGATTCTGTATTCTCTGCCCTCTGTCTTCACTTTGATCTTCAAAGACTTCTCTGTGAGATTTACGAATTTCCATAAGCAAATTTCTGCCTGTCTAATTTTTTTACTTTATATGATGCTTTTGAATTAAAAGAAGTTTAAAAAGTCTCTAAGTGGGGTTCTGAGGCTACCCTTCTTATGTGCATGAACATCAGCTCTATTCCAGACAAATGGGTATGCTAGATAATTCATTTTACTCTTAGGTGATGGGTTTATAGCATCAACCCTGTGTGCATAGCCTTGGTGGTAATATAAGACTTATGCACATGAAGGAATTGGGAAATAAGACCGTTTATAATGACATACTAAATTGTGTACTTCAGCCAGTAAATTCAGGGGAACTTAGAGCAGGGGGAGAGCAGCATGGGCTAAATAGTAGATTTCTCTCATCTTGGCAGATAAGCAGGGTAGGGAAGGGGAGGTATGGGGGGAGTAGAGGTAGGGGTGGGGATGGGGGGATATAGGAGAAGAATATTGCATGTGTTATCAAACAGTCACCATATCATTTCTTTTTGCTTAACTGGCTTTCTTTGTCACAAAGGACAGGTTGGTTCTCTCAGTATGGGGATGGTGATAGTTCCATTTTTTCATGGGGTGACAAAACAAAAAAAAATAGAATAAAACTTTTTTTAAGGTAGTAAAGGAAGATTTCATAGGTGAAGTTAGGATCTGAACTTCAGTAAGATTTAGATAATATCAGAAGAGAAGGTTATTCTAGGCATACAGAATAGTGTAAACAAAAGTCCAGATTCAAGGAAGGGAGGGTGAATGCTCTAGAGGCCTGACCAAAAGGTGAAAAATATAGGAGGTCATTGGAAGTAATGTACTGGAATTCTACTCCAACCTTGTCCCCCCAGCATTCAGGCAGTTTCTCTATAGATAACGGTTTCTGGAATTAACAGTAGCACAATAAAGGTCCCCAGAGCATCTAAGTTTTCTCTTCTATCCCCCGGGCTCTCAACTTGATGGACACCTCATCAACCTCATCACAGCTCAGAACTATGACACTGAGACTTTGAAATCTAAGGCAGGGTCACTTGGTAAATCACATGATGAAATCACATTCCTCCAACAGAATTTTAAACTCCTCTTCCAAGATCTGGCACATCTGGGTATGGAAATGAAATCTTGACAGCATAATTAAAGATAATTTTATTCAATGGCAGCCTGGAAAGTTGAAGAAGATCTGGACAGATGGTCAGTGCCTAACTCCAAATCCCTTTTGTTTATTGAGAGTGTCAGATCTCTAGTCCCAATGAATCTCAGAGCTGCAGACAGAGTAAGAATCAGTGATAGACAAGCTTTCACAGGACAACGAGTCTTCTTTCCCCTTCCCCCAACCATCCCTTCTCCTGCTTTCTCCATTTATCAGGCTTAGTTTTGATGTAATTTTAATTGTGTGTTAGATTTCTATTTGGCAGCAGTATTAACTGTTCTTACTCACAGAAACAAAACAAACAGACACATCCAATTTTCCTATGTTTTGCCAACATTGTGACATTTTGGCAAACTCTACAAACTGTGTAAGTGGTCCATTACATTTCCCCGGTCTTGTGGACCATGGATTTTGGCGTATTGCTCATCGCTCTTGACAAAGGCATTCATGTGTCTGAAGGGCACTGCTCCTTAGGCTCTCAGAGCTCCTACTCACCTTCGCTTTGGTTGTACCACAGTCTTTTGGCAGACAGTGGAGTCATTGGTTGGAACAGTCAGTAAAGTGAGAGATGATGGAGGTGTAAGGTGGCTCTCCTTTCCATATCCACAATTAATTATGATCCTAAGAGAAGAGATAAACTGGTTTCTTTCCACATTTTAAGTCCAAGTTTTATTTTCTGTCTTCTGAATCTGTGGATTATCTCATTGATCAGAGTTCTAAAGGTTTTCAGGGTTGATTTTCTCTGAAAAGTTGTCATTTTGCAAACTCTTCTTAGTTCTTCTCACTCCAGTCTCTACCATTTCTTAAAAGTCTTCCCAGTTTCCTCTGAAGCTGTCCTTTTCATCATCTTCACGGCATTCCATTCCATGTATGCTCCATAACTTGTTCAGCCTTTCCTCAGTTGGTGGACACCCCCTTAGTTTTCCATTTGGAGGCTGCTACAAAAAGAGCGACTTCTAATATTTTCATGCATTCATCAATCATTTATCAAGCCCCTACTATGTGCCAGGCACCAACTGTGTCCTCATTTTCCACATGAGAAAACTGCTGGCCAGAGAAATGAAGTGATTTCCCCTAGGTCACATAGGTAATAAGTGTCAGAGCCAGGACTGAAACTAAGGTTCTGTGACCCCACATCAGGGCTCTCTCCATTCTGGTTCTTCTACTGCTCAGTTATTATCAGAAGGAGATTTCCTCTTTCAAACATGATGTCAGTGACATCAAATGAGACCTTGTGTCTGCTAACACGGCAGAGCAGACAGAGGGATGGGCTTGAAGGTAGCAGAGCCACCCCAGACATTTACCAACCAGCTGTGCCATCGTGGGCAGACACTAAACCTCTCAAAGGCTCAGTTTCCTCACCTGTAAAATCAATAATATCATATTTACACCGCTATTTTCCTGGTTCAACATTCCTCTCTTTTTTGTTTTGCTTTGGTTTTTTAAACATGATTCACCCTGCAGGGTTGTTGGGAGGGAAGTATTTGTAGCACCTTAAAGCATCATACAGAAGTGAGCCTGGGGAAGGGAAGAGTGTCTCAAAGGTCACTGAATACAACCCTTCATTTTACAGATCAGGAAGCTGCTAGAAGGGGTCATGGAGCTCTTCACTCATTCATTCGTTGATTCTTTCATTCAACGAATCTGTCTCCAGTATTTATTTTGTACCTGTCTCTCTAGGACAGCCAGGTGGTGCACCAGAGTCAGGCAGACTCATCTTCTTGAGTTCAATCCAACCTCAGACACTAGTTGTAAGACCCTGGCTAAGTCACTTAACCCTGTTTATCTTAGTTTCCTCTTCTGTAAAATGAGCTGGAGAAGGAAATGGAAAATTGTTCTGTATCTTTGTTAAGAAAACCCTCAGTGAGGGGCGGCTAGGTGGTGCAGTGAGTAGAGCATCGGCTCTGGAGTCAGAAAGACCTGAGTTCGGATCTGGCCTCAGACACTTACCGCACACACAAACAAAAAACCTAGCCATGTGACCTTGGGCAAGTTACTTAACCCCAATTGCCCTCCAAAAGGCAAAAGAAAAAAAAGAAAACCCTCGGTGGGTTCACCACCATCACCTGGCTCTCTGTAAGGGGCTGTTTGGGATACAGACAGAAGCCCTCCCTCCCTTTCCCCTCCTCTCCTTCTGGGAAGCTTTTGATCTCCTAAGTGAGATAAGACCCTTACCCAGATGGCTCACATACAGGACTGGAAGTGATCAGCACCATGAGGAGCACATAGTGAGCTACAGATATCTGAAGCACAGGAAGCATGAATCACCAGCTTTGATTTCCTGGAAAGGACAGCTTACCTGGACAGCAGACTGGAGTCTGGACTTGTCTCTGGGCTGAATCAAGCTGTTTTTAGAGCCAGTCCCCAGAATCTAAAGACCTGACCTTGACTGCATCAGCATCACTGTCTACTCCAGAGTTTTGAAAACCTTGAGGTTTTATTTTTTGTTTGTTTTTTAAATTTTTCTCCCTGCCTTCTCCTCCCTCCCCCCCAAAAAAAGATTCTGGGGAGGTCAGTGGCAGGACCTTCCTAGAACACTCAGAGCAGCTCTTTAAAAACAGTAAATTGTAATTAATAGCTTAATGAGTGCATCTCCCACTGTATCCCTCTGCCGTCCCCTTCCCAGAAGGCCATTCCTTCTAACAGAGAAGAAAATAAAACATTTCAACAAAACTAGCCAATGATTTGGAAAAGTCAGACTCGATGTGTGGCATTTTGTACCCAGAGTTCCTCACTTTTTCAAAGCTTCAAGGTGGGGGAGGGGGTGTAAGTCCTTCCTCTTCCCTTTTCTTTGCAAACAGTAGATGAGGGGTCTTGCCTTTCCTCCCATTCCTGCAGGAGTGGCCATCATGAATGCTTTTTCCTGGTTCAGAGAAGTTCCCAGACGTCTTCTTATTCATTGTATTTGTCATTTCTTATGGTTCCACGATTTTCCATTACTTGTATGAACCACAACTGGCTTAGCCATTCCCTAACTGATGGGCATCTTCTTTGTTTCTACTCTTTTGCTATGAGAAAAGTCCTTATAGCAGCTTCTGTTGTAGCAAAAACAGGGATAGAGAGATGACCTGCAATTTCACTGGCACAGAAACTGGGTGTTTGTGCATTGGGGAATGGCTGGTCAACGCGTCTTACTGATAGCTAGCATCTGCATCATGTTTACGGTTTGCGGAGCACTTTATTCATGCCATCTCACTTGGTCCTCACAACCCAGGGTGGTAGGCACCACCATTACTGCCATTTTATAGATGGGGAAACCAAGGCACAGAAGGTTTAAGTGACTTGGCCAGGGACACTCAGCTAGTAAGAGTCTGAGGCCAAATTTGAATTCATATTTCCAAGTCCTCTGCTCTATCCACTGTATCACTTAACTTCTATAAACTCTGGTTGTCATATAAACCTTAAGGTTTACAAATAAATCAGAGAATGATGGTATTTTCCAGTCTCCTTGCTTATTATTATTTTTTAAATCTAGATTTCTCATTTCATGTTGCCTTTTTGCATCTTTCTCTGCCATCCAGTTGTGTGACCCTGGACTAGTCAATTGATCCAAACCTGAGTTTCCCCTTCTCTAAAATGGGGATAATAATACCTCCAGAAACTACCCCATAGGGTTATTATGAGGCTTAAATGAGGCACTTTGCAAAATTTTCTCACTCTTTTAAGTATCAGTTATTATGGTTATAATGATTGTATCTACCCCTTCCATAACCTCCCCCAGCCTTTCCTTTCCTTTGTTCCTCATTCTTTACTTCTCTGTCTGCCTCCTTTCCTCTCAGACTAAATAAGTGATTGGGACAGTTAAGAAGGAAATAATGTGAACCTGTGTGTGTGTGTGTGTGTGTGTGTGTGTGTGTGTGCGCGCGCGCGCGCGTGTGTTTAAATTCTGTTCAGCCTGAAAGATGTCTTCTCTGGGAAAAAGGGTCAGAGTCAGTGATAGGGGCTGCTGAGAAACAACAGCGTCTGCCCCCAAACAGGGAGAACACTGGAGTCTGGTCTGCAAGGGGCCGATGCCCCATAAAACACAGATTATCGCAGAAACTCAATGAATTGGAAGAGGAGTAGGTGGAGGTCTGTGTCTATGCTTCATTATTATTAAAAAACCACCCAACTTGGCCCTCTTTCCTTCCTTTTCCCAGCGCTGGGCAGTAGAGAGTAAGGGATAGGGATTCCTCTGTCCAAAGTACGTGGGATTAGCTGGGGCTAGGGAGCTGGCCAGAGAAGATGCTGACATTTCTGACAGTTGCTGTTGATGCCTTAATTCAGGGGCTGGTTCACTGTGGGCTTCTAGCTCACTAGAACAGGAATGGGGAACCTGTGACCCCAAGACCACATGTGTCCTTCTAGGTCCTTGGGTGTGGCCTTTTGATTGAATCCAAGTTTAATAGAACAAATCCTTTTATTATGGTGATTTGTTCAGTGAAATTTGGATTCAGTCAAAGCGCTGCACTTGAGAGGGAACACGTGGCCTCTAGGCCAAAGGTTGCTCACCCCTGCTCTAGGCAAAGCTTCGTATCCTTTTAAGGTTGATAAAGTGCCTTTTGCATTTATCACTTTATTTCAATAAAACCCTTGCAGGTGGGCACTAGAAGTGATGTCATTTGCATTGTACCCAGAGCAGATTGAGAGGGGAAGGGGCTTTTGCCTAATAGTATCTGAGGCAAGATTCAAACCCAGGTCTGACCTGACAGGGCCTTTCTGGTAGGCAGGAATGTGTCTTTGCCCACCTGCCTATCTTTCTGAATGTCTTTCCCATTTCCTCTTTCCTCTCCATTGCTTACTGGAGAGGGCCACAGCTTCCTGCTGCTCTCTGACCATGCAGTTCCAGAAAGTCTGTCCTTTCCCTCCCAGCCATTCTCAGGGCCAGGTCACTGAACACAGTAGATGGTCTACTTAAAGTAGTTCAGACTAAGGTCTTAGTGAGGCTTGTCTTCTGAAGGGGCTGAGGGAGGCTGAAGCCAAGAGGCTGCGTGAGGCCCAAGCAGGTTTCTGAATGTCACCAGTGTGCAGGAGTGAGGCCAGAGGAGTGGGCTAGAAGATGTCCTCCAGGCTCCAAGCTGGCTGGCTGTGATCCCTCCCCTTCCCCCTGTGGGGGACTTCTGGGAGTAAAGGGGTCCCCTGGGATAGGCAGACCTGGATATCTTGGAGGGTATCCCCACATGGGTGGAAGAAAACAAAGAGCTGGGTCATGAAGATGTGAGGTCAGAGCCTGTCTCTGACACTTACTGGCTGTGTGATCTTGGGCCAGTCACCCCGCCTCAGTGTCCTCACCTGTGAAGTGGGAGTGATAATAGAGCACCTGCTTCATCAGGGTGTCATGAGGATCCTAAGAGACAATGTGTAAACGCTGGCTAGTGTTATTGTTGTTACTGGGGGGTGGGGGGGAGCCTTCCGGGTCACCCTACCTCTGCTGCCTTTGCCAAGCAGGAACCTCTTCCTGTCAGCCTCTAAGCCACAGTCTGCCTTCACGAGGCTTCTTACCTGGAGCTGGGGCTCAGTGGAGAAGGGAAGGGACCTGGGATCTTGTCTCAACTCTGTCCTTCACTTGCCGTGTGACCTTGGACAAATGAAATCTCTCCTCTGGGCCTCAGTTTACTCATCTATAAAATGAGGGGATTGGACTAAAGGTTCCACCAAACTTTAAAAACAACTTATTCCTAAGAACATGACACAGCTGGTGAAGATCTGCCTTTAGCTTCCTCCATTCCAAAGGCCCATAGATTAGATCTGAGAGGAGCCTCAGAGGGGCATCAAGGCCATCCCCTTTATTTTACAGAGAAGGAAACTGAGGCTCAGGGAGGTTTGATGACTGGTCTAAGGGCACACGAATCCAGGTATTCTTGAGACTTCCAAGTTGGACCACACTTTTCCTTGCAACTCTATTCAGGTCCTTGCTACTTATTTAAAATACCTGGATTGGTGGGAGGAATAAAGAATCTTCCTTACATTGATTGCTATCCAAAAGTAGGGTGTGTTGCCTCAGTTTCCCCTCCTGGGAGGTCTTTGGGCAGAGCTTGGATGGATGACCACTTGTCTGCCATGTTGTTGAGGAGATCCACTTTCAGGTGGTGGTTGGACTAGGTGGTCAACTCAGAAATTTGGTGACTTTATGATTCTGGTTCCAATAGAGATGATCATCTCTAATCAAGTTCCAACCTCCCCCCTCCTAATTTGGGTTCACATTTTCTTTCAAGGCAAGCAGTTGAGTTTGGTCAGACCATTCCCAGGAGTCAACGTGAAGAGTTACTCTGGCTACCTCACTGTGAATGAAACCTATAACAGCAACCTGTTCTTCTGGTTCTTTCCAGCTCAGGTAGGTGAAGGGTCTTGCTAAGGTGCTGCAGGGGCAGAATGTTCCCTTTGGGTGGCAAGATGGATGAGCAGTAGATTTCAAGTCAAAGGAATTCGGTTCAAGTTCCTAGCTCTGCCACTAAGGACCTGTGTAACCTCAGGGAAATCACATGATCTCTCTGGGCCTCACTTTACCCATTTATGAGATGAGGAGGTTTACTGAGATAAGTTCTCACTTCTCTTCCAGGTCCAAGGCTCTAATCTTATGGGTCTAGGGTTACTCTATCATCCTACTAGGTGGTGTAGTGAATAAAGTGTTGGTCCTAGAGTCAAAAAGAACTGAGTTCAAATCCTCTTTTAGACTCTAACTAGCTATGTGACCTTAGGAACATCAATTCACCCTGTTTGCCTCAGTTTCCTTATTTGTAAAATGGGCTGGAGAAGGAAATAGCAAACTATTCCAGTAACTCTACTAAGAAAACCCAGTAGGCAATATTGACATGCTGTGGTCCACGGGGTCTCAAAGAGTTGGTCACAATTGACCAACTGAACAATAGGCACTCTATAAAACCCTCAAAGTGCAGGTTTCTCAAGACACCCAACAGCAGGAACAGTCAAAACTTGCTTCTCTTTCTCCAGACATAGTTCATAGACTTGAGGTGACCTGAGCAGAGTGAGAGAAACCAGCAAAGGGTTAAAGCCTGGCTGGGACTCTGGACATTCCACAGGGCACTCATCCCTACCAGTGGTCACAAGGAATCAGCCAGGCTGGGGTCCTTGTCTCCGGAACCCAGACGTTGACACACTGTTTCCCTCATGGAATTTTTAGAACCTCAAGGATATAAGAAAGAGGGAAGCAGGAAGAAGGTAGCAATATTCACCCAAACACAGCTTCAAAGAATCAGAAAGTAAGTCACAGTATTCCCCTCCCCCAGAAAAAAAAAACACGAAACAAAACCCAACCAAACAAATTGTTCTTTCCTCTTTATAAAGAGGGGCATCAAATAGGATAATGAAAAATTACTTTTATTTTTAAAAGTTTTATGGATTTCTTGTTTGTTTGTCCCACAGTTATTTCCAGGTATATTTGCCCTGCTACCCTACTCCTGACCACCCCCTCCCGTCTCTTATCACTACCCATCAAGCCTTGCTTTGTAACACAGCAAACATTTAAGGAAAACCAAGCAGCTCAGAAATAGTGAGCCTTGTCGAAAAAGCCAGCTAGATTAGGGGTCAGAGGACCCTGATTTGACTCCTGTCCCCTTCCCACCCCCTCCTGGGTGACCTTGGAAAGGTTGTTTCACTGATCTAGGTCTCAATTTCCTTCTCTGTAAGATGAGGGGCTTGAACTAGCTGACCTCTAAGACCCTCTCCACTTAGACATTTGTGATCTTATGATGGAATCTGACTTTCATCTTTGGCATCCCTCAACCCCCACCTTTCCAAAGAAAGGAGGTATATTTCCTTATCTCTTCCCCTGACTAAGACAGGTTGTTATAATGCCACAATAATAAGCATTCATTTATTTAAAAAAAAAAAGACAAAGTATCTTACTGGTTAAGGCCAGAATTGGTAGAGGTTGAAATGATCTGATGGGGAAGGAGGTAGGAATTATACTTGACTATAGTTAGGAAGACTTGAATTTGAATCTCAGCCCCAATTCTTACCCTTTGTGAGATGTAGGGACCAGAGATACTTATCTTTCAACTATAAGATGAGAAAGGTAATACCTGACCTACCTGTCTTCCAAGGTTGTGATGAAATCAAAGAGGGTAGATAAGTAATGCAGTGTTTGGCACATAGTAAGCATTTAATAGATGTCTTAACATCCACTCATCCATCCATCCACCCATCCATTTATTCATTCATTCATTCATTCATTCATTCATTCATTCATTCATTCATTCATTCATGCTTGCAAACTCTAAAGTTCTCTATAAATGCCAGCTGCCCTTCCTTTGCTTAGCTCTCTTGGTTGGAATGTGGCTTTGTGAAGCTATAGGTTTCAGCTCTGCTCCCTCTGCTGGTAGCCCAGCAAATTTCCCAAGCCACAGCAGTAAGCAATATAGCTTCATTTTGTGAACCGCCCCCCAGCCCCCCACCAGGCTCCCCCAGTGAGATCAGGTAGTTTTGTTTCCTCTTCCTGCCTCTAGGAAGATCCCAGAGGGAATCCTGTTGAAATAGCCTCTCATTCCAACACTGGGGAAACAAGACCCCAGAGCCCCGTTTTGAAAGTGATAGAAGACCCTTGGAGGCAGATGAAGCCCATTGGAGAGATGGCTGAAAAGGACTCTGGCTGTTGCTGGATGGCAGCCCCCTTAGACTGTCCCAGGGGAGCCCTGACCCACAGTGAAGGAGATAAAAGGGGATAGGAGTCTTTGGGATTGAGGGAGGATGTCCAGAGGAGAAGTGGAAATAAGGGAGATGAAGAGGCATCCCTGAGATAGACAGAAATGTTGGTAGACAGACTGTTTTAATAAGAATGTCTGATACTGCTGTTGGGAGGGGAGAAGGTAAGGCCTGGGTCAGTCCTGGAGAGGAAACATGATGCAGGAAGAAGACTGAACCTTTATTTGGGGGGGGGGGGCATGGAATTCCTAAGGCAGACCACAGTTACATATACAAAGTACCTCCAGTATGTGGAGTCATTGTATACTTTTAATTCAAGAAAGGAATAAACAGGGTTTTAGAATGGGTTAAAGTATAGATAGGTCATATGGGAGAAATGAAAGTCCTTGTGCTGTCAGGGAAGGAAGCTTCTCCTCTTCGGCAAGGATGTGATTTTCCTTAAGGCCAGATCTGCCAGGGTCACTCCCCTACTCTACCAACATCAGCAGCTCCCTAATGAGTCTAGGAGAAAATAGACCTTTCTGCTGAATAACTTTAAAGCCCTACACTACCTGGCTGAAGCCTGTCCTTCTAGGTTCAGACATTTCTGCCCTTGCTAGTCTCTGGGATTCTTCAGCCAGACTGGACTCTGCACTCATAGCCCATAACATTCTGTGTCCTGTCTCCAGACCCTCAGATGTCCCGAGGGCTGCATAGCAGGGGAGCTGTTTGAACATGTCACAGATTTGGATTTCTGCTTATTCACAAGGCCTTCGTTTGTTTGAAGGGAGATATTCTCTATCTCAGTCTAGTTCTAGGCACTTTGGCTCAGCCAGATCTATTCAGACATGCTTGTAAAATGGAAAATCAGGCTTGCTCTCTGTTGGGCCTGGTTGGTTTGAGTCCAGATAGAGCATCTCACTGAAAAGCAGATTGAGACCCAGACAGGGAAATGTAAATAAGGCCTTCATTAACATTTTAATGGGTTTTCCCAGCTTAGGGCTAAGTGGCTTAGACTTCTTAAAGGTTGGGGTTCCTTCTGTTTATGGCTACATCTTCTCACAGGCTGTGGTGTTCCTCATTTGGGGGGACCTTGGGCATAGAGACAGCCATTTGGATGGGCAGGTTGGGGTCACTCCAGAAGGTTGGCCAAAATTTTAAAATTCTATTTAAATTGTCCTAGGCCTGTTTGCAGTATCAAAATTCCCACTATTAGAAGGACTTTTGACTTCTTAAAATGCTGTGGCTCAAGAGACTGTCACTAAAATTCACTGTTTTGGGGAGGGTTTACATCAATAAAACATTAATATCCATTACTGGATCTATAAGGAGGCAGCTAGGTGGCCCAGTGGATGGAGCACTGGGCCTGGAGTCAGGAAGCCCTGAGATTAAATCCACTTATTAGGTGTATGACCCTGGGCAAGTCACTTAACCTCTGTTTGCCTTAATCCACAGGAGAAGAAAATGGCAAAACACTCTAGTATCTTTGCCAAGAAAACTCCTTGGACAGTATGATCCATGGGATCATGGTTGGACATACCTGAACAACAATTAATCCTGTAGTCCAAAGAGATGACAGAAAGAAAGAAGTCCTCTATGTACAATAATATCGGCAGCAGTTCTTTACAGAGTAGGAAAACTGGAAACTAAGGGGGTGCCTTCCTAATGGGGAATGGCTTGGAGTAAGATGTAGGAGGGGGCCACGTTGTGAAGAGCATTTAATTCTAAGTAGAATTTTTTTATTTCATCCTGAGGGTGGGAGCTGCTGGGGATGGGTGGGGGTGCCGGAGACCTAGACTTTAGAACAATCATTTGGTGTCATCCCAGACCTCTACTCTCTTCTCTGGTCCCATTCCCCTTAAACCTGCTCTTTTTCCCCATTAGAATGTAAGCACCACAGGGGCATGTAGGTGGTGCAGTGAATAGAGCACCAGCCCTGGAGTCAGGAGGACCTGAGTTCAAATCTGGCCTCAGACACTTACACACACACACAACAAAAACCTAGCCATGTGGCCTTGGGCAAGTCACTTAACCCCAACTGCCCTCCAAAAAGCAAAAAAAAAAAAAGAATGTAAGCTTCTTGAGGGCAGGAACTGTCTCACTTTGGTGTTTCTATTTTCAGTGCTCAGCACACAGTGCCCAACTCATAGGAGGAGCTTAATAAATGCCTTGTAATTTAAAAAAAATTTGAAAAGAAAAGAAAAATCACTTTGGCTGCTGAGTCAAGGATGGATTGAATTTCTATTTACACTAGGAAATGCTATAAATTCTGTTAAAGGTAAAGGAAGTTTTCTCCCTGGGGGCTCCTCATACTGTTGAAATCACAGACAAAGCAGAAATAAACCCAGCATAGCCGGTCGGATTAGCTACTTGTACTTGGTATAGAAGCAAGGCATGGAGAGAATGATGTCTAGGACATTTGATCAAGGAGGGGGAAGGTGGGAGAAGGGATGCAGGAGTCCCCTGGGCTTTGTACCAGGAGGGCTGGCTCAGGTGGGAAGCACAGTGTAGGCAGGGCCCCCTGCCAGGGAGAGGGGAGATTCTGCCATTAGGGTTAGTCTTCCCTTCCCTCCCTTCCGTCTACCATAGGTAGAAGGTAGAGGAAAATGGCAGACCTAGCACTGGGTGTTTGGGTTTGGGAAGTCTGGGGGATGAGTAGCACAGTGTATTGTAGGTGATTAATAAATACCTATTGACCGACTAGTGAATGCAAGGGTAAGGCTTCTCCACTCATACTCATCTGAAGGGTCGATTTGACACTTTTTTACTTTGGCACTGAGTTTGGTTCTCAAACCAAGAAAGGGGTTGAGATGTAACCCAGAATTCCTAGCTGAGTGGCTAAGCCTGGGTTCTGGAGGTCCATTTTGGAAGGAAAGTACTTAAATTATAGCAAGAGGGAAATTTAGTTGGACGTGAAGAAGAACCTGCCGACTGAATAGGACCTGAAGAGTCTTCTCAGAAGCAAGTCGTGAAATCTCATCCTCAGGGAGTTATTACTTACTAAGTAAACAAAGTTCGTTTTAAAAGGACCCACAGCTCCTTTCTCTCTCCAGAGGAGTGTCCAGTTTGTGAGCTGGCCACCAGAGGTCACCAGAAGAGCTGAGACGGTCCCAGATCCCACCCTGAGTTCAGCCTGGGCCTTCCAGGTCCCACCACCTGGGAGCCTCTGCTCTGCAGAATCCCAGGCCCACCTCGATCTGCTGGCCATTTCCTGTTATTGCAAAGATCCTTTTCCCTTTCTGCAGCAGCGCCCTCAGCTAGGAGTTTTTGTAAAATAGAAAGGAGAAGAGAGCCCAGTGGGCATCCAGTCCAGCTCCTCACTTTTCAGATAAGGAAACAGAGGCACAGGGAACTGCAAGTTCTTGCTCACGGGCCAGAATTCACGCCAGAGTCCTTAGCTCCAGATCCAGCCCTCTCTCCATTGTCCTGCAGCCTCAGTCTTAGAAGGGACCTTTAAGGTGATGTAGCCCCTTCATTTCACAGATGCTAAACTGAGGATCCCAGCATCCTAGGCTTGGAGCTGGAAGGGCTCAACCTCCTTATGTTACAGTTAAGTAAACTGCTGCCCAGACGAGGTTAAGGTCATTTGCCCAAGGACGCTAGGTATAAATGGGAGACTCAAGATCTGGACCCAGCACTGACATCTGTGTTGATGAACACACCTCATTCCTTTCCTCCAGCTTCACGGTTAGTATGGAGAATAGCAATTCAATAAATGTCTTTAACGTGGTTCCTCTAGTTTTATAACACTTTAAGTAGTTGAGTCAAGGCAGTGTGGTGTCGTGGAAGGAGGCCTGCTTTGGAGTCAGAGGATCTGGGTTCAGATTCTCAGTTCTCACTGACCCGTGTGATTCGTCACCTCCCCCAGACTGAGTTTCCTCATCTGTGATTGCTTCCCTAAGGGGTCTCCCAGAGCCCTTCCAGCTTCAGATCTGAGACTGGAATATCCATCACTGAGCAAGCTTTCAATTTTGGTTTGCTTGCTGGTCTAACCTTTATGTTGAGGCCTGTTCCTGAAGGTGCCTTCAACTTTTTCCTCATTCTGTCTTTGCTACAAAAGGGAGGAGGTAAGAAGGCCCTGTCCTCAGATTGGAATGCAGAAAACATATGGCCCCAAGAGTGAGTGAGTAAGTGCTTCTGAGGGACTCTGAAAACATTACATCAAAAAAAGAAAAAAGTCTCCAGGTTTCCTTATCTTGGATTATTTAAACAGAGCATGTAAAAATGTATTTTTCCCAGTTGACTTTTGTTGTTAGGGGCAGGCGTGACTCAGGCTTTCTGGAAGCACAGACTCCTGTGGGTGGTGAAGGCTCCTTCACCTTCCCTTCAAGGACGTGCTTTAGAGGATGCAGGTCAGCTGAGGCCCAACCTTTCCCATTTAAACATCCCAAGAATTCAGCTCCCCGTTTAGAAGTTATGTAAAAAAGATGTGCTGTGTTCTCTAGCTTTCTAGTGTGCCCTTTGGGGTCAGGCAGCCCAGGAAAGGCTGCCCTGTTCTGTGTTACATTGCTCCAGGCCATGAGATGGCACAGCAGAGAGGAGAAGATCAGCTGGGGCGGGGGGGATGGAGATAGGGCGACCTTCAAAGGCAGCCTGCCCCACAGGAGAGAGGCCTGGATCTGGAGTCAGGAACAGCTACCTGGATTCTAATATATGCTCAGATATGTTAGGGAGGTGACCCTGGGCAAGGCAGAGCTTTAGAGCTGGAAGGGCCTTTAGGGACCTCATTTTACAGAGAGGGAAACTGAGGCCCAGGGAGGTTGAATGATTTCTAGGGCTGGAAGGGACCTCAGAGGTCCTTCTAGTCTCATTTTACAGGGAAGGAAGGACCTGAGGAGGATCTGAGAGAGCCCAAGCTTACACACGTAGTAAGCAGCAAAGGTGAAATTTGAGTCCAGGTAGTAAAGGCCAGTTCATCAGCTGGCTGTAGGATCTCCATCAGAGTGAATGGATGAATGAATGAGGGAAGGAGTTATAAGTCTGATAGATGAACTCATACTTCAAGGATCTGTGAATCCTTTAATGTGGGTTCTCCTCGCATCTGTAGACCATAGCTCCTCTTCCCCTGAGGGCATCATCTTAGAGAATGTTTGTGGCCAAAGTAATTCCTCCCCCTGTGGCTAATTGGGGATGAAACTCTCAGATCTTACCTAGGCTGGTCTGTAGACAAAGTCTATGCCCAGGTTGGTCTTGAAGATTTGCTGTCATGGTGGGACCATAGGTTTGTATATGTAAGGACCTCTGTCTAGCCTTACTCCCTCATTTTACAGAAGAGGAAACCAAGGCTCAGAGACCTTGAGTGACTTTGCCCATAGTCACAACAGGCAGTATTGGCAGAGGCAAGACATGAACCTAGGTCCAGCATCTCTGCCCAGAAAACCCCAAATGGGGTCATGAAGAGTCGAACACGACTGAAACAATAGAACAGTAACCACTGCCTCAGGATCTAAGGCTGGTCCTTTCCCCCAGTGCCATACTTGGATTCCACTGGAGGAGCCTTTGGGAACCCAGGCATTAAGTCTCCACCATGCTGAGTAGTATAGGTGTGAGTGAGGGACGTGTATATATACATAGGACATGTAATGGACACTTAATTCATTGGGCATTCTGTCTTATTGTTAAGAGGTAAAACTTTGTCATCCTCCATTATGAAGATGGCTTGATGGAACGATGTTGACTTAGGAGGTGCAATTACATAACCTTTGCAGTGCCTTCCAATTCTTAAAATTATATGATTCTTTTATCCACCTGGTGGGATGGTTCATGTGATCTCTGTCTCTGACTCTCTCCCATGCTACAGGAAAATCCCAACGATGCCCCAGTTGTGCTTTGGCTCCAGGGGGGACCAGGGGGATCCTCGATGTTTGGACTGTTTGTTGAACATGGACCTTATGTTGTGAACAAGAATCTTACAGGTAAGCCTTATGCCTCCTCTGCCTTCTGGGTCTCCAGAGACAGCTCAGTGGGAACACAAAACCTCTAGAAACAGCTTAGCATTTCATGGTTGTACAGAGCATTACCCCAATGGCTCCCTCTGATTGGGGAATTTCTGCTCTTAAGCTTGTTCTTTGTATTTGGACAAAACTCAAGACATTTGTTGCAGTTCAGTTGTGGAAAGGCAAAAAATTCTCTGGTGGCCCAGAAGATCCATCTGGCCATGGAAGAATAAGAACTTTTGTACAAAAAAAGCAATGCATCCAGAATCAAAAGGGAAGAATGAGACTGGGAAGTTTGCTTTGCTTTGCAATAAACCTGCCTGATTAAAAAAAAATCTTGCATCCAAAGTCTGTAAGGAATTGGCACAAGTTTATGGGAATGAAATAGATTTCCAAAATTGAAGTAATTAAAGGGTATGATCAATTAATTCTTAAAGAGAAAAAAATTCAACAGTGGCCAGGCTCACACTAATAGTCAAAGAAAGACAAACTAAAACAACTCTTAGATATTTCCATATACTCATTAAGTTAGGGGCAGCTGAATGCACAGAGCACTGGGCCCAGAGTCAGTAAGACCTGAGTTCAAATTAGGTCTCAGACACTTACTAGCTGAGTGACCCTAGGCGAGTCACTTAACTTCTGTTTGTCTCATTTTTCCTCATCTGTAAAGTGGGGATAGGCAGCCAGGTGGCACAGGGGACAGAGTACTGAGCCTAGAGTCAGGAAGGTGAGATGGATATCCACAATGCACCTAACTGCCTCCCATGATGGTGACCTATGTAAATAATTATTGTTACTGCAACAAAATTGAGGGAGGGAATACTCAGAAAAGACATATAGAAGGGGGAAGAATACTTTTGTCATGACTTAGTTAAATTTAACTGGCGCATTAAAAGCAGTATGCTGACTCTTGGAAGTTTATGAGTTCCTATGGAATCTACTTGAACCATTAGGTTTGTTGATGTTATAAGACGGATTCTTCTTCGTGGATCATTCCCATGAGCCAGGCTTGTTCCTATGTCATTCTGAGCATTTCTCTAGCTTCCCCATGTATTTCAGAAGTCTCAGAGCCCTGGGAAGAGGAAGGTGGGCTGGGTCCTCAGTAAGGGACAATGAGGAGTGAGCCCTCCTCCTTTCAGTGGCCTGAGTGGGCCTCAGACCCAGGGACACAGTACAGCTGGTGTCTCCTTACAGCACATTTTAGGGTTTGTGTGGGTCTGGTTACTTATGTGATAGCTTGAGACACCATTGTGTTTTTAATAGTTCGAGCACGAGATTTTCCATGGACTGCGAAATTTTCCATGCTGTACATCGACAACCCGGTGAGTAGTCAACCCTTAAAATGACAAGATCAAGTTCCCTGGCCTCTTCTTTCCTTAAAGCTCTTTTATTTATAATTTTTTTTTATTTATAAATTCTTTTACTTGTAAATTTACTTGCACTTCATCTTTTCCTTTGATAATTGGCCTGAATCTTCTCTCTACTTTTTGTATTCTTAAGTCTCTGTCTGAGAGCTCTCCCTGTGCAGACACTTTGATTGCTGATACAGACCAGCAACTCTTTGGTCACTTCGCTGGGCATTGAAGTGACTTACCCAGGGTCACACAGCTAGGACGTGTCAGAGGTAGTATTTGAACTCCTGTTTCCTAGACTGCCTTGTGGCCTCTGCTCTTGGTTCATGTGAGATGTCTGTCCACCAAATTTTATCATCCAGGAGAAAGGGCTCGTTCACTTCCAATAAGCTTCCTCCTTGTTGGTCTCCCCTTATCAATAAAAATTAAGCACCTACTGTGTGCCAGAATGCCGTGACCAGTATTGGAGATTCAGAGGCAAAAGGGGAGCAGATTCCCTGCCCCCCCTCCCCAGGAGCTTACAGACCAAAGAAAAGGTCAAACATTAAAATAGAGACCTTTTCTATGCAGAGGAGTGAAGAAAAATGGAATAGCCACCTAGAATAGTGGTTGGAAGCATGAATTTGGGGTCTGAGCCAGCCCTGCCCCAGATGAGCCGTGTGCCAAAGAAACAAGTCAGCTCATATCACGGGGTGTCAGCTGCTGCCTCTATTATGTAGAAACAGCAACCCTTGGGAGAGGTGGGGTTGTGGTTAGTGAGCTGCCCCCAGAATCACGGAGGCCTGGGATCACCCCTCCCCTGGTGCCCTGGCTGTATGACCCTGGACTAGTCACTCGGGGCCTGGGCCCCATTCGAAGGCTGCAGGGGCAGAGAAGGGCTCATCTGTCTGGGCACACAGAAGGAAGGAAATGGAAGTCATAGGCCCTAGGTCCAAAATCATGTTTTCAGTCCCTACATTTTTGTCTTGTTTTGAGTATTGAATGATACAATCAGGTAAAGTCCATATAAGTCATAAAAATGCCTTAAACATACTCACCCTCTGTCTGTCTGTGTGTCTGTCTCTGTCTCTCTGTCTGTCTGTCTGTCTGCCTCTCCCTCCCTCCCTTCTCTCTCTCTCTCTCTCTCTCTCTCTCTCTCTCTCTCTCTCTCTCTCTCTCTCTCTCTCTCCCCCCTCCCTCTCCTTACCCTCCTCTTCTCTCTCCCCTCCTCCCACCCCCTAGTGCTGAAAGTCTTTGGTCTGGGGCTCCTCTGCTCTTTTCAGAGAGGACCCAGCACTGACTGAATCACCTTCCAGTGTTGGCTTCTCAGAATTTATGCTTTGGTGTTTCCCTTTAGACTGGCACTGGCTTCAGCTTCACCGATGATGCCCGAGGATTTGCAGCCAGTGAAGAAGATGTAGCAAGAGACTTATACAGGTACAATCTCCTTCCCCCATGGTATCCCCTCCCTGCCCCACTCTCTGAGTCTCTTTTCAGCTCAATTTAACGAGATTAAGTACCCACTATGTACAAGGCATTGTGCTGGGTGGAAATAGTCCCTGCCCTCCAGGCATTTCCATTCTCCTGGAGGGTAGGGGGCAATATGTCCGTAAAAATGAAATACAAGATGTGTGTGTGTGCCCGTGCACACGCGTGTGCAGGTGTCCGTATGGATATGTATGTATACATACACACACATACACACATCTTGTGTATATGTCCAGTATCACATATATCCACACACACATATACACGTGATTTCTGAGAGGAGCACAGAGGTTTAATACAAAGGGCAGTTTAACAATGAAGGAACATCTGTTAAGGACCTACTATGCGCCATTGCTCTAAGCATTTGGGATCCAAAGACAGATTGAAATAGTCCTTGCCCTCAAGAGGCTTACATTCTGAAAGTACCAATGCTTGCTCATGTCAGTCTGTCCAGAGCAGGCCCACAGTCATGGTAGAAAGCTTCGGCTTCTGGGGTGGGGAGAACAGGGCTGTGAAAAGCCTCTTGCTGAAGGTGGTGCTGGAAGGAAGCCAGGAATTCTAAGGGGCTTCCCCTGGGCCCAGCACAGGACAGGGGAAAGATGGAGACCCAGGAGGGCTGGACTGGCCTGGATGGGTGCAGCAGCAGGGAGAGGCTCCAGCCAAAACAAGCTCATAGATTGTCACGCTGGCCATGGTGCCATGACAGTCTTCCCCAAACCGAGGGTTTCTAGTGCCTTTGTAGCAGCATCTGGAGATGTTCTTGGTAGATGACAGAGGAAGGTCAGTCTCCGTCGTCTGAAAGTCTACCAGCATAAAGAATTTAAAAAATCTGTCCACGGCTCCCTCTTCCCCTGTATTTTTCTTTTCATCACATTACAATTTGTTCTGGAAAAAAAAAAATTGCCTATGATTAATGAAGACTCCAGGTGACAGTAACAAGAGGAAATGAAGTCTTAAACCTTCGCTGGGAGCCTGGGGGTGTGTCTCCTGAGAAGCCATGGGGAGCAGCCCTTGGTAAAAGGCCATCCCTTTTAAGGCTCCCGGCCAGATGCTCAGGGACCGCTGAGGGATGGAGGCAGGCCTGGCTCACTGAGGGCATCTTGGCCTCTGTGACTCTGGCCAAGCCCTGCCCCTCGGGCCACAGTCACTCCTCTGGCAGATCCACGAGAGCCTTCAAGTGACTCTGGGCGACCTTCCTCCTCATCTTAGCCAATGGTCGGAGATTCCAGACCAGCAGCTTGTGCCTCCATCTTCTCGGGAGGAGGCAAAGCCCTTCAGATGAGAGCTCTCTTCTCTTTGTCCTCATTGCCCAGTGTCGTGCACCCCAGGGCCCGTGCTAAATGTCTGCTCATTAAGAAGAAAAGGATTTTGCAGAAAAAGTGAGTTGAGAAAAACGGAGCGTCACCAGTAGTTACGTTTGGGAGGCACCTATGTGGGTCATCTTCCACCAGCCCTCACATAGCGTCATTTTACAGAGGGAGAAACTGAGGCAAGCAGAGATTAAGTGACTTGCCCAGGACCACTGAACTAGCCAGTGTCTAGGCAGGGTTTGAACTCAGCTATTCCTAATTCCGGGTCCATACCCCCTAGCTGCCCAGTCTATTCATTGAGGTAGGGCAGACCACCTAAAAGGGGCAGGCACTGGCTTAGTGGTCTCACTGGTAAAGGGAACTTCCAGGAGAGGAGACTCCCTCCCCCAGAGTGGGTCAGCCCCTTCTCAGCAGGGTAGAAGTAGCCCAGAACCCTGAGAGGCTGAGTCCCTGCGGGGGGGTGGGGGTGGGGCGTCGCACAGCCCACCCTGGCTTTGGGGCCAGCTCTGTGCTCACTGCACCAAGCTGCCTGTGTCTCTTAATATTTAGTTTTGTAAAAAGTCCAGCTTTCATTGCTAGCTTTTGTTGTCATATTCCATTCTTTGCTGTTTCCCTCCCTTTCCCCTTATCCATCAAGTGATCTCTTGTCATAATCAAAGAAATTAGAAAAGGGGGACTGGGAAGCAGTTCAAGAAAACCAGCTGGTACATTTTTCATGTTTGGCAGTGTGTGCAGTAGTATGTACCCACAGGCCCCCACCTCCGTAAAGAGGGATGCAGGGTCCATTTTCTCAGTTCTTCTCCAGGGCCAGCCTTGGTCAGTGTGACTGCAGCGTTCGGCTTTGATTGGGTTTTTGTCGTGGTCATAATCGTGTCTCTTTCCTTGGTTCTGCACCATCAAAACATTTCCCTGTAGCTTGTGTTCTACTCTCTTGTATTTACAGTTTCTCTTCCTAACTTACTTCTTTTACTATCAACATGGGCCTCCTCACTCAGAACCCCAGGAAGATCGGGACAGGGCCTTGAAGGCTGTTTGGGCAGGCCTCTTTGTTTTACAGATGAGGAAATGGAAGCCTAGGGAGGTTAAGTGACTTATCCAAGGTCCTACTGGTAGGGAGTGGTGGTGCTAGGACTTGAACCTAGGTCCTCTGATTTCATATCCATCTTTCTTTTCAGCCCCTAAATTGCTCCTAAAGAGGAAGGCAGGAATTTCTTCAGGCTTGTAGGATCCTGGTTGGGAAATTCAGCTCCCAAAGCTGCCGGTGGTCCTGAGGGTTCTTGGATTGGCAGAGCTGGTGGGATGGTCTAGAAAAGAGAGGGGTGAGGGCTTGTCTCTGCCTGCACAGCTGGCTTGTGGCTGAGCTGGGGCTAGAACTCAGGACTTCTCCCTCTTTTCCTGGTGCCTTGCCCCCAGAGCACAGGCCTCCATCAGAAGCTTCTGCCTTCTTCTCTCCTGGCTGTTCAGGAAGGTGGCCCAGATTCCCTGGGTAGAGAAAGCAGAAGAACTTGGGTCACCTTTCTCCATCTTCTGTCCTTGAGACAGTCATCCAGCCTTGGCTCGTTCAGGAGGAAGTGTGGCCACTGTCCCTAGAACTTTTCTGGGTGACTCTCTAAGCCAGGTTCTTAATGCATGGATGTGCCTTCACTTCTGGGCAGAATGTCCAGAAGTCCAGTCCCCCGCCTTCACCCCTGGGAGTAGAGTGGCCATGCCCAGAGTTCCCATGCTGGGGTCTCTGTCCCTCTCTGCCCCTTTCCCCTGGGCAGAGATAGAGGACATGCCCTCCCAGGTGCCTGTCCTTCCCCGCAGTGCCCTCTGAGCAGAGGAGAGGCCATCGTGTGCTTGGCCACCTCACATGCCCTCAGCTCAGACCCCCCTTCTCTGGCCAGCAAACCCAGGGAAAGCTAGATTAAGGGAAAACATCCATCCCCTCCAAGTGAGAGCCTGACACCCCCTGGCTGCCCTGCCTTCTCCCTCCTTGTCCAGAACCATTAAAAATAGCAGCTGACCCTCACCAGGAATATTTACTGCCGCCATGTGGCCAGCTTCTCTCGCGTGGCATGGAAACAGACCCCAGTTCAAAGCCCCCATTGTTTATGGCTGTTTTCAGTTCTTTTCCCTTCAGGCCCTTTGCACAGGAAGAGCCCTAATCAAAGGGGTGCAGAAAACTGATTTCAGCTGTCCGCTTTATAGCTTGCATATTTTGTGTGCGTGTGTGTGTGCATGTGTATATGTGTGTGTATGTATGCATGTGTATGTGTGTGTGTGCGTGTGTATGAATGTTGGAGCATGTCTGTGAATGAGTGTGAGAATGTGTGAGAATCTGTGTGTGTGAGTCTGAAAATATGTGTGAATAGGTGTGTATGTCAGTGTGTGAGTGTGTATGTGAGTGAATGTGCGAATGTGTGTAGTGTGTGAATCTGTGTATTGAGTATGAAAATGTGTGTGACTGTATATGTGAATGAAGGTAAGGATGTGTGGTGTGTGTGAATCTGTGTATGTGAGTGAATGTGAAAATCTGTGTGAATAGGTGTGTATGTCAGTGTGTGTATGTGAGTGAATGTGAGAACGAGTGTGGTGTGTGTAAAGGTATATGGTGTGTGTGTGTATGAACATATGAGTGTGTCTGTGAACAAGTGTGAGAATGTGGGTGATGTGTATGAACAGGTGTGCATGTCACTGTGAATGTGTGTGAGAGTGTGTGTGGTGTATGTGAATAAGTGTGTAAATGCATGTGAATAAGTGTGTATGTGAGTGTGAATGTGTGTGAATGTATGTGAGAGTGTGCATGATGTGTGTGGATATGTGTGTATCTATGTGTGATGCACATGTGTCATTGTATTATGTACGTGTGAGAGAATGTGTGATGTGTGTGAGTATATGTAAGTATATATTCAGAGAGAAAAATGCCTAAAAGGATAAATAGAAAAATGTTTTTCTGTTAGTGCATGGATATACCTGATCCGGTCCAAACCAACAAGCGCTTACTGAGCCTGTTGCTTCCAGACGTCCTTTGTCATTGCTGTGCTGGCCATTGCCAGGTGTCCTGACCTGTGTCTTGCCACTAGACCCTGATGATTCTGGAGGATACAGTGAGGCTGATGTCTCTGCACTGCTCTGCCTCACTTAAATCCAATTCACTTGCAAGTCAAAACATTTCCCTGCTGATGTCATTGGTCGTCTCTGAGAAGGATGAACAAGAGCCATAGCCTTGTCATAACTTGGGATAAGTGAGAAGGACCCTTGTGTTGGTATTTTCTCTGCACAGCACCTTCCATTGGCTCAGGTGACTTTGAGCTGGGTGGGACTTCTGAGGCCATCATCTCCAGTGCCCTCATGGTATGGCTGAGGACCCAAACCAAAAGGGTAGCAGTACCCATGGTCCTACAGGGAAAGAGCAGCAGAATTATACTGAGGTCCAGACCCCCTATATTTTGCCAGGTACCAGTTCTACCAAAGTCTGTCATTCAAAGCCTCTCATTGTGGTGGGACTTTCCAGAGCTCAGACTTCCCTGGTCTAGCCTTCAAGGACCCAAGGTCATGCGAGACCAAGATGGAATGGTGGACTTGATTAGTAGGGGTGGGGAAAACCCCTTTGTAATAGTTTAGAAAATCAGATTCC
Source organism: Gymnobelideus leadbeateri (assembly GCA_011680675.1). Taxonomy (NCBI): domain Eukaryota; kingdom Metazoa; phylum Chordata; class Mammalia; order Diprotodontia; family Petauridae; genus Gymnobelideus; species Gymnobelideus leadbeateri. The sequence goes on along the minus strand of WOXC01011525.1, from coordinate 780,583 downwards.
AAAATTAAGAATCTCAGGGGCTTCTCTGCAACTGTGCCTGGGACACAAACATTGGACATGTAATAAGATTAAAATCCCAACTCCGTTTCTTGCTACCTATGTGACCTTGGGTATGTCCCTTCATTTCTCTGGCTCTCTTTGATTCAGAAGCCACCCAGGTCACTGGGGCACAGTAGAAAGAGAGCTTGATCTGGAGTCAGAAAGACCTGGGCTTGAATCCCAGCTCTGCCACTTACCTACGTGACCTTGGTCACACTATTTCACTTATTCTGAGCCTAGGTTTCCTCCTCTGTAGAATGAGGGGATCAGACTAGGTGGCCTCTGAACTTCCTTCCAGGGCTTCTGTGATCCCTCCCTACATCTGATCATATTAATTCAGTGAAACTCGACAGCTTAGCAGTGGTTTGTTGTGAGATGTTGCGTTTTTCCATTCTCTATGCCCTCGACCCCATAAAACTCTTTATAAGGCTTTTCCAAGGACGGGCTTACCTTCTCAAGCCAGTCCATCCAATAAAGCCTCTAATCCTAGAAGAATAGAATTGTCATGCTGGGAGGGCCCTCAGAGACTGTCCAGTGGAAACTCTCAAGTCAGATTCTTGGAGGAAACTGTCTGTAAGCTGACGGACAAATCTCTGCTGGGATTTACTATATTAAACCTAACCCTGCCTTCCAGCCAACAGGAAAATAAAAAGGAACAGTAGTTATGAGCTTGGGGTGGACCTGGGGGAAGCCTTATTTATATCTCCAACAGGCGGTTTACACGATTTAATGGCTCCAAGCTCCACCAGCACAGTAAATGGAGATGAACTCCAGCACACTCTGATGGTCTGAGAGAGAGTGGAGTCAGAGGCTCCCCAAGGTGGCACAGAGGGGACCTTTTGGCTCACATGAGGGAGGTCATCACCATGAACGTCTTGACCCTGGGTGCCCTTGGAGCTTCAGCAGCAGCAGCATCCTTGCTTTCATCTCAGCAGGGAGGTCACTGTCACTTCTTGAACCACTGTGTGTATCGAGATCTGAAGCCCCCTCTTGTTTCTTTCCCTATTGAGAGAAACCATGTCAGTTAGAGGGGAAGGAAAGCAACCCCGCAGGAAAACCAACTTCTCATTTTTAGAGCCACGGAGTTTCACCAGATCATCCTTTGTTTTTCCTTTCCTTAGCTTATTTGTGTTTACAAGAAGTCACATAGTTATTGTCCTTCAGGGCCCACCTTGCTGCTGCTGCTCTTTCCTGCCTGCCACCATTGTTTTCTTCCTCCTCCTCCTTTACCACTGTGGGCTTCTAGCCGCCATCTTGGCGATCAGGGATCTGGTTCTGGCTGTTGGTTCTGGACTGTGTGGTTTGGGAAGGTCATTGTGGCTTTGGAGGCATTGTGGCCCAGGATGTTGGGAGGTCCCAGACTCCCCAGGTTAGAAGGGACATCACAGGCCCAGCTCGCCCAAGGCATGATACAACAGACCCAACAAGCCTCCATCTGGCTTTTGCCTGCAGAGTGCAGAGGAGGGAGAGCCCATCAGCCTTCTCCCAGGCAGCTCATCGGCCTTTGGAACAGCTCTGATTGGAAGGGTCTTCTCACATCCACCTGAAATCGCCTCTTTGCAACTTCCATCTATTCATTGGTCCTGGCTTTGACCTGTGAAAACAAACTAAAAAGTCCAATCCCTCTTCTTCAGAGCTCCTCAAGCATCTGAAGTTGGCTACTGGCCCATTCCCCCGTGCAGAACTCCATTTGCTAGGCTAAACATCCCTGATCCCTTCAGATAATACTAACAATAATTGGAATATATCAGTTAAAGGTTTGTGAGATGCTACCCCTGGGTTACCTCAGCTGGTCTTCATGAGGCATCAGCTCGAAAGCTCGGGGTAGGTGGGTTTTAGTCCCAGCTGTGGGTGATTTTAGGCTGATGACTTCTTTCCCTTGGGAGACCTCAGTTTCTTTATCTGTAAAAATTAGGGGTTTGGTCCACATGGCTTCCAGCTCCAGGATGTTTTCCTTCCGTGACCATTTGTGGTTCCCAGCTGGCCTTTCCATAGTTCTGTGGCTGCTCCTTTATTCTTCTGTGTTTGCCTTTATGGTCTGTTTAAGCTGGGTCCTGTCCCTCCATCAGGATGGTGTTGGTGATTTCTCCATTCATCCCAAGTCTCTGGATTAAGGGGGTCATTAGGTTTCCAGAGTTCCCTCTGTGATAAAAGACACAGTCACCTCATCCTCTTCCTTTTGCAAAGGGGCCCCAGACTTTACAAAGAGGTTTGCAAAGTTTTATGCATCTTGTTTGGTCTTTATAACAACCCCTTATGTAGACGCTGTTATTATCTTAATTTGAGAGATGAAGAAACTCCAGAATGATCACATCCCTGCTTTTGTGGCTAGTAAGTGTCTGAGGCCGGATTTGAACCTGGGACTCTTTGGAGCCCAAGTCCAGTTTCTCCACTGTGGGGCTTGGGGGAGGTACAGTTTGTCCTGGGTACCTAGCACCTCCCCCTCAGCTGCAGTAGCCTCAAGGACCTAGTGACCTGGGCACATGAGTGCCTTTAAGGGTTGTTTTTTTACCTGCCCTGTTCTGCCCGAGCCCTTCCTTGATTGTGTCAGATGTTAGTTCTCTCCCAGCCCAGTTAATTTTGATTTGTCTCATATACACACTTTCTGTTTATTGCTTATTGCTGTAAAAGTTCCATTCTCTCCTTTTGACCATGTGAAGGGAATACCCTTTTTGCTTGGACTTAAAACAAATAAATTAAATAAAAAATAATTTTCTAACAGAACTGTGCACTTGTTAAAGGTCTTTGCTGCATCTGTTAACCTGGCACAACTAGTAGATACTTACACCCTTGTTGATTGATTAATATGTTGATCATGTTAATGGCTTTCCTAATATCGACCCTCTGCTTGTCCCTTTCTCTGGAAACCAGTCAGCTAGTGAGCTTTTATCGAACTGCCAATGCCCCTCTCAGGGCTTTGCACGTGACAGTCTTTTATTTGTTGTTGAAGTGAGTCTGTTTGCTTCAGCACAGCGTCCATTACATTGGACATGCACGGCCCCCGCCTTCATTACCCGAGGGCCGTCTCACACCTGACTTATTCTGCCCAAGATAGATCTAAGTTTTGCCTGCTGGTCTCACAAATCCCCACTTGGTTTGAACATGCTTCCCTTGAGAAATCACCTTGTATTTACTTTCCTTGCATTTCATATGTCCTTATGTGGGAGGTGTGAAATTCTATTCTATAGAATTCTATTCCCCTCCAGAAATTCTATTCTATAGAATAGAATAGAATGTCAGCTCCTCTAGTCAGCCCCTGCTGACTTGATTTTTTTCTTTTAAGTTCCAATGTCTGGCATACAGCAGGCATTTACTAAATGCCTGTGGATTGTTGATGGTTTGTCTGGCTGGTGTTTAGTTTTGTTCTGACCCCAATTTATCGTGACTTTTTTTTCCTCTTGCAGTGCACTCACTCAGTTTTTCCAGATGTTCCCAGAGTACAGGAAGAATGATTTCTATGCCACTGGAGAGGTGAGTGCAAGTCCCACTTTCTCCTGAGGGTCAGCTGCAATCTAGGCTGTCAGCACTTGTCATGCTCAGGGAAAAACTGGGGGACCACGGGATGATGGCAGTGTTGTGGGGCTGGGGCTGGAAGGAATTTCAGAGGCTGTGCAGACTTGCCCCCCTGTTTACAGATGTGGAAACTGAGGCCAGGAAGAGTAAAGCCACACAGGTAACAAGCACTGGAGACAGGATTTGAACCTGTGCTCATTCCACAGAACAGCATTGAGACTCTCTAAACGAAAGCTCAAGCATGAGTGGCTTCCTTCTCTTGAGGACCGAATGAGATTGGGAGGGAGACAGGGACAGAAAGCCCAGGGAAGTGGTGCCTTTTCCTATCTAGCTGGGACTCAGGCTTCCTGTTAGAAGCTTTTTTGCTTGACAGTTCACAAGTCAGTTGATGGCTTCAGTTAGAAGCTGATTGTCCAGGAGCTAACAAACGGTCTTGTGGATCACTCAGGCCTCTCTCCCTGCTCCCTGCCCTCTGTCCACCCCACTCTAACGTCTCCAGAAGTGGATGAGTGAAGGGCACAGGAAGGGAGCTCCAGCCTTCTGTCCCTCCCCACTGCAATCCATCTTCCTTCTGGTTGTTATGTAGGTATCAGTCCAGTCTCTGGGATCACCCTCTTCCTCAGGGAGATTCAGAGGCTCCCTGCCTCCTCTGGGCAAAATACTGACTGACTCCTCTGTTTGGCTTTTTGGTACCAGCCCATCTTTCCAAGCTTGTTTCTCATTTCTCATGAATCCTAGAATCCAGCAGGGAAAGCCACTGGCCACTCCCTTCCCTCCATACACAACACCCTGTCTCCTGCTTCATTCCCAGCTCTCCCCTCCTGCTGCCTCTTCCTCTTTCCTTGGGCCTCTGAGAATCCCTGCCTTCAGTCTCTCCACTCATGCACCACCTTCCTACATAAGGCCTTTCCTGACACCCCTCTTGTGAGGATCATTCGCACAGTGCCTGGTAGATAGGTGCTTAATAGGTATGTCTGGTAGATGGTAGACTGGTGCTTAATAAATGCTTATCCTCTCCGCTGTGATAGCAGGCGTTTACACAGGGCTTTAAAGTTCGCCAAGGACAACCCTGGGAGAGAGGTGCTATTACCATCCCCATTTTACAATTAAGAAAACAAGGCAGACAGAGGTGAGTTGACTTGTCCAGGATAACGAAGCTACTGAGTATCAGAGGCAGTATTTGAACTCAGGTCTTCCTGAGTCCCAGTACCACCTAGTCGGGTACTAAATTTCATAAATGCTGGTTGATGGAATTGAAGGAGGTAGCAGTTTGGTTAGGTAACCACTGCCTCTTACATATTGGTTGAGATGGAATTGGGGATTGTCTGGGTTTTGGTGGTCCATGTTCCCATAATATTCAATTACTACAGCCGTTAAAGAAAACCAGCAAAGGTTTTATAATGCTGCCACATTATTATAAAGTGTGTCTGCCTTGTTCTGACTCCTGGTAACAGATAGAGGCCACCACTCCTTTAGGCCTTGGTCATCTAGTAATTGGGTCTCCTGGGATGGTGGCTTGAGGTGGTCCACAGCATGGAGCTGGGTGCCTTTTCTGCTGGGGTCTGTGCACTGAATCCAAGGTCAGACTTGTCTTGTGGAGATTCCCTGACTTGCAAATCACATAGACAAGTTGTGAGTGAGACGGTTGGACTTTCCACACAGCTGCCAAGACTTGGACAGAGATGTTGGCTTGTCTGTTCTCTGTCTGCACAGTGGTTTTATGCATGTAATTCTCTCCTGTGTGTGGGAAGGAATCTTAATTTTTTTTTTGCATTTTCCACTGCCAAGATTAATACACACAAAGAACTCCATGCCTTCAAAGTGAATTTGTAAGATAAGACCATCTTTGGGAGGGGGAAACTGGATATTTTCTCCTTTCTAGAAAGGAGAAATAAGAAAAAAGACATGCCAGATATTTAAATTTGGTGGATTTTTTAAAAAATTGTAATTATATTATTTTCCATCAATAAAACAATTAACAAATGTTAATTTTCTCTTTCCCTCAATGAAAAAAGAGAAAGCAAAATCCCACTCCCTTTTTTTTTTAACAAATTAGCATAATCAAACACAACAGATTCCTGTGCTGGATGAGTCCATAAATGTATCTTTTCTCCACAGCTTGAGTTCATCACCTCTCTGTCCAGAGATGAGTAGCTTTCTTCATTATTGGTCCAATGGAATTGTAGTTGGTCAGTGCATTGATCAGAGTTCCTAAGTCTTTCAAAGTTATTTATCATTATAACTGTTGTAATTATATACAATTTTTCTCCTGGTTCTCCTCAGTTCACACTATATCCATTCATAGAAATTTTCCCAAGTTTTTCTGAAATCTTCTTTCATCATTTATTGTATCAGCCATTTCCATTACATCCATATACTATAAATTGTATCTATTCCCCAATTGATGGGCTCCTGCTCAGTTCTAAGAAATAGAATTCTTTCTTAAAATGTATGAATCCCTGACACCAATCACCAGCCATCTTTCCCTTGGGATCAAACTGGGGTGAGTATGGAAAAGGAAGTGTAGCTGGGACACTCAAATAAGCAGCCACTCCCTGGACTGGGAATACAGTTCCTTAAGGACTCACTCCCCTCATACTGGTGTAGGCAATGCTGTGTCTTCAAGTGAGCACAGTTCATGAACCTCCCACACACTTGGATCCTTGTGAATCCCCCCAGGTCAGGCAAAAGGGGAGAAGGCCAGAAGAGCCTTACACCCAAAGGCACCATGGATCCGATCACTGGGTCTCTGGGTCTGGACTCTTAGGATAGTCTTTGTTCACCCCCGGAGCAGACGTACAGAGAGGCCAGTTTGCTAATACCTAGATGTAGTTCCTGGTAGAAGCGAAACGAACATCCAATTCAGTCCCACTTGGGAGGCAGTGGAAAAAATGCCAGGTTGTTCTGGTAATTCTGGATCTGTAACCTAGAGTGGGTCACTTCAATTGAATTCAAAACCCTGCAGTGCCCTCTCTGTGAAAAGAAAGCATCATTCAGAGTGCTGCTGATACAGAGACAAAAATGCTATACCTCCTGGCCTCAAGGAGATTACATTCTGCTGCAGGAGAAGGAGGGTATGATATATACCCAAGAGAGTAAATGCAAATGATGAAAAATGATTTCAGGAGTCCGGGAGTGCTCACCTCTCAGACCTCAGATTCCTTGCAAAACGAAGAGGATTGTTTGGGTGTTCTCTGAGCTTCCTTGACTCCCCACATCCTATGGATCTGTGGTCCTCTCCCATGGTGGAGCTGCCCAAGGCAGCCTCCTGCCCCTTCTTCTACTGTCTCTGCCTGGCCCTGATATGTTTGTCTTGTAATTCAAACAGAAAGAGAAGAACCAAGCAAAAAATTCTCAGGCATTTATTGACCCCACCCTTCTGTGTCCTTAGCTCGGCTGCTGATGCCTGTGATGTTATCATTGTCAAGTTCCCCCCCTGTCCTTTTTGGGGTTTCATAATTGACTGCAGTTCTTAGGGTGCCAAAATCCTAGGTTTTGTAGGAAAAGAAGTCACAGTCTCATCATTGGCCGATAGAGGGGCTTGAATCTTCATTCCTGAAGAATGTTGGGAAAGACACTCTTTGTGTGACCCTGGGCAAGTCTCTGTGGGTGTGATTTTTCATCTTTAAAATGAAGGGATTCATGTATACAGAAGTGTCAAAGTCACATAGAAACAGCTGCATTTTGACTCAGAAAAGTGCCCATTAACATCATCTCTGCTGTATTGGAGTTTTATTTATTTTTGTTAAACATTTCTGAATTGCATTTAAATCTGGTTTGGACTGTACTCCTTTTGTGGGCAGCTTGAGTTTGCCACCTGTGGTATAGATGAGTTTTAGGGTCCCTTCCAACTATGATCGTCTCAGTAGAGAGGGCATCGACTGTAGAAGAAACCCAGGTGCACCGCCCAACTTGGCTGGCGTTTGTTTTGCTTCTATGGAGTAACAATGATGTTAACCAAAAGAAGAAAGGGCTTATGTTAGATGCTGCTGAAGGGACTCGCAAAGACACCACCTGGATATTAATGTGGCTGGTTAGTGAAGGGGGATGAACAGTCCCCCTGTCGCTGTCCCCTCACTTCTGGCATCTCTCAACCGTTCTGGAGCCCTAAGACTTATCTTTATGACAAACTGTCCACATTGACTAGGAGATAAGCAGAAAGCTCCGTATCTGGAGAACTTTTTAAGAAAAGAAAAGCAACCAGGAGGAGAAGAAGAATATCCCCCACCTCCCTGTTCCTGCCTGGCCAGGGGAGATGCTCAGAGCCAGAATTTATCAGCGTCTGCTTTCAAGCTGTTCGAAGGAGAATAAGTAAACATCTTTGTCTCCTTTCCATCTCCCCTCCCTTCTGCCCCAAATACCAACTGGAATTAATTTTCTCTAAAGAGAGACAAATGTGTCTGGTAAATCACCCCTCCTCCCGGCATGAAAAATCGACTTCAAAAAAGGGAAACAGGCTGCATTTAATTCCCATAATTAACTTTCTTTAAAAGTGTGATCCACTCTGAGCCAGGCACCGGGCTGGCGGTCGGAGCTCATGAGGCAGGAGCACAGGAGGGGGCAGGGATCTTGGCACTGAGGTGACCTTGGCCAGGCCATGGGCAGCAGGGAGGTGATAAGGAGAAGAGAGGAGCCACCCTGGGTCCCTGATCCTGGGGTATATCCCTTAGGGGTAGGAATCCTGCTCACTGTGGTGGGGGACTTATGGTTAAATCTGGGTGTCTCCTGGTCCACACAAGGCGGGCAAATACTCATTATGAGCAATTTTGCAGCCGGAGTACAACCATGGACCATAATAGACAAGATTTTTGACTAATTCCAGACATAGTGATTTAAATTTTAAATTTTAATTTAATTTTAAAACCACCATCAGTCACCACTAATAATGATGGTGTTAATCAGAATAATTAACATTCATACAGGGCTTTAAAGTTGTTCACTTTACATAGATTATCTCATTTGATCCCCATAACAACCTGGGAGGGAGACAAAAAAAAAATTGAGGTAAAAATGACTTGCCCAGGGTCACACAGCTAGTAAGTGTCTGAGACCAGATTTGAACTCAGGCTTTCCTAACTTTGGGCCCAGGGCTTTATTATACCACTTAACTGCATCATAATAGACAACATTTGGGGGAGCTCTCCATTTAAAATCCTGTCAGTTAACCAATTCATCACTTAATAAGCAGTTATTAAGTGCCTGTTGGCAGCTAGGTGGCACCATAGTGTCAAGGGCCAGGGCCAGTGTCGAGTTCAAAACTGCCCTCAAACACCTACTAGCTGTGTGACCCTGGGCAAGTCACTTCACCCTGTTTGCCTCGGTTTCCTCATCTGCAAAATGAGCTGGAGAATGAAATAGCGAACCGCTCTAGTATCTCTGCCAAGAAAACGCCAAATGGGGCCATGAAGAGTCTGACCTGACTGAAACAACAACAACAAACACCTTGTTTGTCTATAGTTATTTCCATGTTCTCTCCTCCATTAGATTGTGAGCTCCTTGAGGTCAGGGATTTTCTTTTGTCTTTCTTTGTATCCCGAGAACTTAGTCCAATGCCCGGAATGCAGTAGGTGCTTAATAAAGGCTTGCTGATGGACATATTCTGTTCTCTTCCTTTAGAGTACTGCCCTCAGGGAGCCACCAGAATAAAAGAATTTGACAGATGAATACCCACTAGGGTGATTGATACTGCATGGAATAAGGGTGGATAGAGAGCCGGCCTCAGAGTCCAAGGCCTGGGTTAGAGACCTGCCTCTGAAACGTTCTGATAGGGTGACCCTGGACAAATCACTTAAATACTTGAAGACAGCCATTCCCCTCCCCCTGTCCCTCCTGGGGGCTGACCACCTGACCTCTATTAACTTCACCCAGCCCTCATAAGGCATGATCTGGTCTTGGTGACCTTCACCAATCGGATTCCCTATCTCTCCACATTCTAAGGCTATAATAGGTCACATGAACTCTGTGGATGTGCACCACTGTTAGCAGGAGCCTCCTAACTGGGCATTCCCAATACTGATTAAATCAGAGCTTTGGTCCCTCCCTCCAAAAGAGTCATTGATGACTTGCTTATCCCTTCAGCATTCTGAGCCGCAGTTTCTCCATCTGTTAAAATGGAGTCACTAACACTTGCCTTACCTCCCACACTGAGCTGGCTGCACAAAGAAGGGGCTGCGTAAACCCCCAGTGTAGGAGAGATATGGGTTGTGACGGCCCCTCCCACTGGTCTTTTCACTTCAGCAGGGAGGTGATTAGTGGAGTGTGCCATGTTTGTAAGAGAACTCCGGGCAGAGTGCCCAGTAAGGAGGGCAGGGGCCCTTCTTAGAACGCCACGACTTGTATCATTTTAATCTGCTGCAATCTGGATCCCGTGTGTATCCTCAGCGGCAGACTTTGGGGACAGCCTGCATGACCTCAAGGAGTCTGGGCATTAGGCAGAGATGACCACCCCGAGGTCATTGGGGGGTGCTCTATGAACTTAATCCTATTCCAACTCATTGTGCATGGCTAAGCTCTACGCGTCTACAAGCCCCTTGACTGCAGAGACTATGCTATTTTTTAACTTCCTTTCGCATCACGTTGAGCCTTTCCCTTCTTAGATGTTATTGTTCAGTAGGACTCTTTATGGTCCCATTCAGGGTTTTCTTGGCAAAGATACTAGCACAGTTTGCCATGTCCTTCTCCAGCTCATTTTACAGATGAGGAAGCTGAAGCAAACAGGGTGAAGTGACTTGCCCAGGGTCACACAGCTAGTAAGTGTCTGAGTGGGGATTTGAACTTCCCGACTCCAGGCCCAGCCTCTATCCACTGTGCCACCTGGCTGCCCATTGCCTTTCAACTATTATTGGATTGAATAGAATAGTCTGACCCTCTCACTCTGCAGATGAATGCACTGCCCAAGTTCAGGGAGGTTACACATCTTGCCCAGAGTCGCAAGGCTGGTCTGCAGCAGGACTAGAACTAAAACACAGAACCTGGGACCTCCCAACCTTCCATTATTCATGGCCTCATAGATTTAGAGGGGAACTGGAAGTTAGAGGCCACCGGCTGCCACCCTGCCACTCAGTCAACGAGCATTTACTGAGTGCTTACTGTGTACTGAGCACTATATACCCGGAGCTGAGGATACAAAGAGAGGGCTGCCCTCAAGAAGCTGACAGTCTAGTGGGAGGCGTAACCTGCAGGCAAGGTAAATGCGGGGGATGGAGGGTAGTGGCCAGCACAGCCTGTTTTATAGCTGAGGCCCAGGGATGATTGTCCTTGAGGCCACAGAGCTAGTACGCCTCCCCGGCAGGACCTGAACCTCGGTCTTTTGAGCCCCCACCCACTATTCTCTCCCTCCTACTTCACTTTGCCTCTCGGGAATTCTCTCAACAGAATCAATCTCATTTCCCTGAGATCCATCAGGGTGGGCGCTCCGGTGCTTGGCAGGGTGTCTCTGGGGTTCTTAGTCTTCCTCAAACAAAACCCCGATTCTCTTTAAAAATCACCTTCCTGCTGATTTTTGCTCTTGGGGCCAGCCCTGGGTCTGCATCATAACGATGGAGAGAGGCAAAGTGCACAGAGGTCTGAAACCATGGAAAGCCTCGAATCCCTTGCAAGGCGATTTCCTTCTGAGAGCAGAGCTTTCGCTGAGTTTGATCAGATGCATTTCAGGGCTCTCTTGACTTTTCGACCCAGGATAAAATGCTCTTTTCTATTATGTCCGGCAGTACTTGCCAAGTCTTCTTTAAGTATAGACAATGGAGTGTTGACTTTTCAGAAAGAATACAATGCAAATGGAACTTTAAGCTGGGGCCTGCAGGTGTTATGAGGGGCACCTGAAAGGGACTGGGACAGGAGGGCCTCAGGATTGTGTCACAGCTGTAAAATCTCTGGCCTGGGAGGCAGGGAGGTGAACAGCTGTCCAGGCCTACCCAGACTGGAGAAGGAATCGACTCTAGTGAAGTTGATAGTTATGGAACAGCAGCTCTGTGCCAGGGACAGTGCTAAGAGCTGGGAGTACAACTACAAGTAGGAAGAAGGACAATCCCTGCCCCTGGAGAGCTTACACTCTACTGGGGAAAGAAAAGAGCTGAAAGGGGGAGAATGGAAGAGGCCCCCCGGAAAGAAAGAATGTGTCCCACATGTGGTCATGCGGGCTCTCTTAGGCACTGCTCATGTGGGGCCATCAATCCCTCTTGAGGCAGCCCATGCCACTTTGGGGTAGGACTAATCATTACAAATTTTCTTTTTATATCAAGAAGCTCACATTTTAATGACAGAGACGAGCCTAGACAACAGATTGGCTATGGGGGGGGGGGGAATAGGACACACCTGCTTTGAGCATGGGCTTAGGAGGATGGTTGTGTGCTCTAGGGGAGGGTTTTAGGGGGAGAAACCCTGTGGCACTCCCATAGTTAGCAGGTGCATGACCTGGAGGAAGATGGAGCAAAGGAGACAGAGAAGGAGTGGTCAGAGAGGTTGGAGGAGGACTGGGAGAGAGCAGTGCACCAGAAATCTAGAGAGAAGAGAATGTGCAGGAAAAGAAAGTGATCAGTAGTGTCCAAGGCTGGCTGCAGAGAGATGGAAGAGAAAGGGAACAGAGCAAAGGCCTTTGGGTTTGACAGCCAAGAGACGGGCAACGGCTTTGGAAAGAGCTATTTGGTGGAACGATGAGGTTGGAAGCCAGATTGTAAAGGGTTGAGAAGAGAATGAGCCGACAGGGACTGGAAGCCTGCACAGCCCTGGCTTTCTTCCTGGGAATGCTCTTTAGCATAGAAATTACCTTCCTAAAATGTGCCCAGAACTTTTGGACTGACTAGGACAGAGAGTAATGATATTGTCATCTCCCTTATCCAGGATGTCCCTTAATGCAGCCTCAGATTGCCAGCCAGCATATCCCACTGTGAGAAGACGTGTGGTCTAATGCATAAAGAGCTGCCTCACAGATGGGAAGACCTGGGCTTGAGCCCTGCATCTGACATACTTTCTGCCCCTGGGTGGGTCACTTAGCCACTCGGACTCGGACAGTTTTCTAGGAGTTGCAAAGCAAATGTTGATCTTCATTGGTGAGGGGAATTCCACACTGGGAATTCCATACATTTACTTCATATTGGGTTTGTAGTACACAAGGACCTTTTCAGATAAACTGTCTAGCTTACACCTCTTTCTTCTCATATTCGAGGAGAAAGATGAGCTTTATTCAAATTATATCAGTCAAACTTAACCAGCTGACTGGGACTGACTGCAAAGAATTGGGAACACCTGAGTTCAAATTTGGCCTCAGACAATTCCTAGCTATGTGACCCTGGGCAAGCCATTGAACCTCTGCCTCCATTTCCTCATCTGTAAATGGGCATCATATTGGCACCCAGCTGCCAGGGTTGTTGTGAGGGTCCAATGAAATAATAATTGTCAAGTTCTTAGCACAGTGCCTGGCATGGAGTAAGTACTATATAAATGTTAGCCATTATCATTATTGTTCTCATTAAATATTTATTGACTGCCTCTCTCTCTTCAAGACTTTTAGGATGGGTACAGTATGGGTAAGCAATTAGTGTCCTTAAGCCTTTCCTGGAGTAGATTACTCTGTCTTAGCAAAGTGCTTGGAGAAAGAGGAACCCGATCAGATTTCTAGATGTGGGGGGGAAGAGGTATTGAGGTTAAAACATTACAAAGGACCAGTTTCCTGCTGTTAAATTCAGTTCTTCAAGGGACACATGATATAATTAATTGATGTGGACAGCTCATTCAACGGTGAAGGCTGTAACTCAGTGGCATCTTCTTATTCTCTGTGAATCATGTCTGTAATGAACTGTAACTCTTACCTAGAGGACCTACCCAATGAGAGGCATTTCAATTGGCCTTTTCCCATTCCTTGGCCCCAGCTCATCTGCTTTCCTCTCCTCCATGACCAGCCTGTCCCATTTTCCAGTCACATTTCTGATATGGCAGAACTTATTCCTCTTGCACACAAATCACCGTAAACCACTGATTATCATCTACTGATTATCATGACTCCTCTCTCTGCCACCCTTTGGTTCACCTGCTGTCATTTTGATTCTTTACAGCCTAATTTGCAGCCGTATGTCATCACTGGGAGTGCATTGCATCACTTTAAGAAAATTATTATTATCTTTTGTTTTTACATTTCCTAAATCATCTCCCTTTTCGACCTATCCCTTATAATAGAATAAAATAGAGTAATTTTAAAAAGCAGTTTAGGAAAACTAATCAAAAGTAAGCATGCAGCTACATAGCTGTAGCCACCCACATCTTCAAAGAAGTGGGCAATGAATTTTTTCATCTCTTGTCTTGGACTAACCTTGGTCAGTAGCAATAGCAGAGTTTGGTTTCATCTGTTGTTTCTTCCATTTACATTTTTATAGTCAAAGTGTATGCATATTGTTTCCCCTTTCTTCTGCATCATTCTGCCTTCCCTGAATTATTCTTCATATCCATTGTTTCTTGTGAATTACTGCTAACCAAAAAGATGGTTGAGTGAGTTTGGAAGCAGTGTGAGATTGTATCTGGAAGGATGGCTGGAGCACTCATTCTGTAAAGTGAGATCAGTGGCAACTTTGGGGCATGATTAGAAACAATGATCTGCCTCCCCTGGTTTCATGCTGGGCCCTTCTGGCTCTGTACCAGGGAAATATGAAGTAGAGGTGATGGGGTACCTCTAATTTCTTCTACCAAAGGAGTGACTAGGATATTCTTCATTTAGGGGAGAATTCTCTTTCCTCAGCCAGCCTAAGCAGTGAGAAAGTTGGCTAAGGAACAAGATGCTTTTTTCCATATGTTAAGTCCCATTGGTCTCCTTTTATTTTTTTTCCAGTGCAAAAGAAACAGGAGCCTTTCTGAGCCCACCCCCTCCTCCTTTCTTTTTCAAAATTGCTACAGTGTGGTCTTCAGATTACATGACACATGGTCTAGAAATGTCTAGGAAATGGTGGGTTGACCACAACATGGAGGATCCAGCGTTTCTCATTCATTAATTTTTGGGACCAGCCCTATCAGAACATCACACCTCTTCTCTCCCTGAAGATTGAGTGAAGTTAGCGGGCCTGCCGTTCCTGACCTCATCCCCTCAGTTGCTGTATCTTGTGCTAGTCATGTCAACTCGGGTTTTTGTTTTTTTTTTTAATCCTGCCAAGGTTCTTCATCCATTTTAGGGACCCCTGCCCCCTGAGTAGTCTTCAGGGAAGCCTTGTAATATATATGGGTCAACTCATTTGCCATACCCTTTGTTCAGCTCTTGGGGTAACCCCATCAAAGCTTATAGCTCAGCAGGCTTGGTACTGCCCAGAGTGAGAGTGAGAGTAATGTGACCTTGGTCCAGCAGGGGTTTCTCAATTCAGCTCCTCCTGGGGAAATTGGATGGGTTGGGGAGGAGGGAGGCAAGAGAGGTGATGGTTTGAAGGAGGGGGATGCCTGTGGTGAACTCTTCCCAGATCCTTCGGCTCCATTTCAGCAAAGGTTCACAGCAGTATCTAGACCAGCAAAACAATGGGCCACAGCCCTTACTCTTAGGGCCAGCCCACAGGCAGGCCTTCATCCCAGCTCCAAGGCAGAATCTCCCCTTTGCACCAGCTTGGAGGGTTTCAGGTGCTATGGACCAATGAAAATGTACATGTAGCTTTCTAGGTACACGAGCATCTCCACCATTCAGGGATGTGTGACTGGGCAATGAATCCCTTACCTTATGGAATCTAATGAGAAAGGATGAGAATGTAGGAAGAAGGTAATTGTATCCGTTTCTCCTTTATTTTTTCCCCTTCTAAACCTCACCAAGAAATGTAGCAGACTAAGAGTAACTGCTAACATGTGTGAGATTCCTGGAAGAGGACACTGCTTCCATTATAGCCTTATTCTCTCACGCTGGTTTTTTTTTCTTTCTTTTCTGGAGGGGGGCGGGGGTTGACTGAATCTTGACTCCAGACATGAAGCCAACTCTTCTCAAAAAGCACCAGGGTGGCAGGGGGCTAATAAGCTTGACATGGATTTTGTTGAAACATGTAAGACAGGAGAGTCAGACAGTGACCGTAATTACAAGTTTCTTTAAGTCTGTTTTCATTGTGCCTTTTCACATCTGGATAATTAACAGGGCATTACATCCTCCCAAGAATATTTTTACAAGTACAATATGCTGTTAACATGACTTCCATTACTGTTAGGCCTTTCCAGACATCATATAGTAAATATCTCACAATGATAGCAAAACAATGAGATGAAACCCACTCCTTTATAACATGGAGCTTGGAGTAAGAGGGACAAGGACACAGGAGAATGTGAAATGAAGACTGGGGCTTTGGGATCCTTTTCCTAAAGCTTGGGTTTGTTTCTGTAGTTTGAAGCTGTGTTATTTCTTGTCACAGCCGGGATCAAGATTGGTCCTCCAGTATGAAAAACTGAACAAACTAAGTTTGAGATTAAAGATGGCTTCCCTTTGCTTCTTCTTTGTCCTCAGGTATTTACACCTAGAATAATGTCTGAAATGTAGGTGCTTAATAAATGCGTATTAATTGATGGGGAATTATTCATTGTGATCTTTTTTTTTAGCAGTAGGCTAGAACTCGGGTATGTGGATTATTATATTTACTTGGTCTCTTGGGGTTGATAAATCCACTTACCTGGTCAAGTTCCTCAGCAATCTGTGGGATACCATGGAAAGAGCACTGGATTGGACTTCAGGACCTGAATTCAAGTCCTGCAATGAACATTTGTCATTCCTTTCTGGACCTTGGTCCCTTGGGGGACTTGGACAGGATGCTAGCTTCCAGCCCTAGGTCCTAGCTCCTGTGATTGCTGATCTGGTTTCTAGTCGGTCACACTTCTCCACATGCCCTTAACAGTGGCTTTGATGCTGTTGCTGGCACTCATGAACACAAAGCCCCATCAGATGGTTGACATTAGTAATGGGCAAAACCAAGTTCATGGTTTTCCTCGGACAGCTGCCGGCCATATTGTTGGAGCTCCAATAATTCATTAGTGAAGGCATAAGGAAAATTCATCTGGATTCAGGTTGTGATTTAAAGGGAGGTTTTGCTTTGGTTTGTTTTTGTTATGGGCATAGTTTTAAATTAAACTCCCCTCCCCACCACCTGGCTAAATGCTAAGGGGATATTATTCATTCATTAAGCATTTATTAAATGCCTTCTATGTACAAGGCACTGTATAGCAATCTGCCTCTTGAATGCTTTCCTCACAATGAATTATCCCCATTTACCAATGAGGAAGCTAAGGACCTAAGAAGGGAGTGGACTTGCCCAAAGTCACACAATTAGTGAATATCAGACACAGGATTTGAACTCAGCTCATGTGATTCCAAATCCAGCACCAGTGACAGAAAGTGGAAGACAGTTATAGAATAGTAGTGCCCAAAAGAATGTATTTTAAAAAAAAAATTTAAATTCAATTTTTATAATTTTTTTCTTCACTTTTCAAATGCATCCCTCTTCCCTTTCCTACCCAGTGACACATCCCTTGTAACAAAGAGCAAAAAAGAAAGAGGGAAAAGAGACTCCATTCTCTTGGTCCTCCCCCTCTGCATAGTAAGGATCAAGGTGAATTTTCCTATCTCCTCTTTGGGGCCAAGCTTGGCCATTAGATAAAGTGATTATTGACATCTTATTCACTTTTCATCAGTCTATCACCACCTCAGCCCACCCAGGTTAATGGAAAGCAGTGGTGGAGAATTGTTCACATTAAAAGAGAGTATGGAAAGGTGTGTGATGATGTGAAGGGGAAGGTGAAAAGTAATGGGCAAATGTTGACAGAATGATGACTGATAACTTGGGTTTTGGTCACACTTACGGTTTGTAAAGCATTTCTTCCAAATCACCAGGTGAGCTCTTAGGAGTCACCTTCCTGACTGTGAATTCAATATTGGAGAGGACCATTACATTTTAGCCATTGTCCACCATTAGCTTTTCCCTTCTTGCCTGTCTATGACTGGTCAGCTCATGTGGTACCATGCTGAGAAGCTCAAGATTTGACCTGTATGTGAATCACTTACCTTTACTCCTCCCTCTCTCCTTCTCCAGCCCTGGCCAGGGCTCATGATGCATTGTGTATCTGTTGTCTCAGCAGAGAGGTCTAGCCAAGCTGGAGAGGCTTCCATGTTGTCGATAGGAATTAGACCCTATTATTATTAGTATTGGGAACTCCTAGGTGAGCAAACTCCCTGCACTCATTCAGGTTGGCACCATCTTGTCTTAAAGAATTAACCAGAAGACTGAATGGTTAAGGTCCAGGGTCACACAGCCAATATCTGTTAAGAGGCAGAATTTGAACTCAGGTCCTCCTGCTTCAAGGCTGGCTTTCTCTCTACTATTCCATACTGCTTTTCTAGACAGCTTTCTATATGTTTTAGAGAATGTGCCAAACAGTATTGGCGGAGGGAGTTTCCTCACCTGGGAGATCTGTTTCACCTGTGAAATCACTGATCTGATTGATGTCCATATCTATTAGTTGACTGACATTGAGATTTTCTTGATAAGAAAATTTTTCTAAGACTTTTTGGGCTTTAATGGAGAAAAGTCCATTTGGTTACAGAATTAGAGTGATTAGTTTCATGTTATCTAATTCTGGAAGGAAACTTCAATGTCCTTCTTTTATCAAACATTTATGGAAGCTTGAATTGGTATCTAGCACTGCCCTGGGTATTGATTTTTCATGGGACACGAAAGGGAGTGAGCCATAGAAGTTAGCCCAGATCTTGCCTACAAGTTCCCTTGGGCATCTCACCAACATCAATAGACCTCATTTCCCCTCATCTGCCAAATAACTGCTGATCTAAATGATCTCTGGACTTCCTTCCACTTAGAATCAACAATTCTAAAGTAATCACCTAGCAAGCATTTTGTAGGAACCTACTCTGACAGGCTTTGTGGTAGATGTTAGAGAAACAAAAACCTAAAGAGAAAGTCTCCTGTCCTTCAAAAGGTTACCTTCTGTTAACAAGATGGGACTTATTATGAGAAGTTTAAAAAAATAGTGCTTCAGTTTATATGATATGGAAAAGAAAGTCATTTTTAATTGCCATTCTAACTATTTGTCCTATTAGTAATGTGAATATCTTCAGGTTTAGATCTTCTTATGAGATTGTCAGCATTCCTAAATATGCCTTCCATTGTAACACCCATTCTCCTTAGTCTTATGCAGGAAAATATGTGCCTGCTATTGCCTATTACATCCATCACCTCAATCCCACGGCCAAGGTCAAGATCAACTTGAAAGGTGTTGCTATTGGCGATGGCTTTTCTGATCCAGAAGCAGTAAGTTCTGCCTTTTCCTTCCCCTGCTCCCCCTTCTATTGTGCCTCAATAGGAAGGGAAATCCTCTTTAATTATGTGGAATGCTTTCTGAAGTTGCAGCACTAACTTGATAAAAGGAATTAATATTTCCCAGTTGACTTTTTAATGCCTTTATATCTTTAATTTTTGACAAATGTTTCATGGCATCAAGCTGCTGGAGTTAATGTGTGTGTGTGTGTGTGTGTGTGTGTGTGTGATTTAAATTGTTATTCTTGGTTGATGTTGCCAATTGATCTGGTGTTGAGGAAAATCACTTCATCCAATACCTTTTTTTTTTTTTTAAATTTGGTGTTGTCTGCCTGCTGTGTCAGATCATAGGAGGCTACCCGGGATTCCTGTACCACATCGGTTTGTTAGATGAGAAGCAGAAAAAATACTTCCAGAAACAATGTGCCGAGACCATCAAGTACATCAAACAGGAGAACTGGAGGAAAGCCTTTGAAGTATGTATCCCAGGGCTCTGAACTGCCCCTGAATAATCAAAAGCGGCTGAGCAGGGTAGGGGTCATAGAGAAGCATAGGGGAAGGGGGCCTTGGATCTTTCTCATTAAAGATGGTACCCATGATGCCGTGGAGAGGATGGGCAAAGAATCCCAATGAAGAAAAGTATTGTCCATGTTCCTTTGAATTCCCACTCTATCTTACAACCTATGATTGATTACCTTGGAGTGTTTAGTTTATATCATTAATTCTTTGCTGAGTAAGCTGTTTTGATTCCTCTTAATTCTTTGTATTCCCTTGAAGGCATAACCTATCACTTGGAAGTCAGATAAAATGCAGCCTAGAAACTGGATGCATCTGCTCCAACATATGCTTTAAAACAAGGGATCCACTAACAAGGATCCAGCCTTAGGTAGGATGGTAGTTGGTAACAAATGTCTCATGTCCCCAGTGTCTTTAACAGAGATGGTTAAAAATGTAGCAGACATGGCCTTGATATAGAGAGGTGTCACCATACTGGCTTATCATTATTTTAAAAATTCTATTTAAGATATCTAGCCAAAGTTTTTGACAGTATGAGTGACCTTTGAGATTTATTCAAATTCAAAGCGAGTAATTCAATTATATGATTATTACTATATGAAGAAGAGTAATAATATGCAAAAAAATCAAAAGTCTGTGAAAAATAGGTCAACTTGCAACTGCTCCTTTTAGGGCATTCTTTCTATAATTCAGTCCAGTCCTGTATAGTGAGCATTTATTAATCGCCTACTGGGAGTGATGTACTTTGTGAGGTACTGGGGAATCTAAAGATAGAAAAAAAAACAGCTCTCTGTGCTCAGGGAGGTTACCTTCTACTTGGAAGAGAAAGGGAGGCACAATATGTAAACAAATAAGTATATGATAATTTGGAGGTCCTGTTACATTAAATGCATTAACATTAGTTAGTGAGAATGTATTTCAAGAATTTTCATGGGGTCCCCATGGAAGGACTAGCTTATCCATCCTTTAACCAATGGAATTAGTCTTGTTGATCGTGATGACTAAAACCCAAGGTATTCTTGACAAGGTCATGTTTCAGTGGGTAACTTCCATTGAGACCCAAGTAGCTAATATCAGATGCCTTGAGAAAAAGGGGGATAACACAGACTTATCTCCAGTTCTGTAAATGGACTAGAGCAGGAAAATATGAAACTCTTTAAGTTTCAAGCCCATTGTATATCACAACTAAGAGAAACCCGAGTAAAGCTCAGGTCATTGAGGAATATCTGTGGGGCCTTTTACCATTGGGAACTGCGGCTAGAAGACTATAGTCCTTCTTTCCTGTTAGAATATCAGGTATGTCCATAAAGTCACAAACCTGATTTTGTTATGTGACTTATGGAAATAGAGGACAGGGCTACTGTGATAGCTGGAGCCCATCAGCTTATAGGCTGAGGCTTTCCTGACTCAAGGTGGTTCGGGAAACACAAAGGATTGTGGTTTTTGTGTCAGTGTAAGAACAAAGAAATGTTATTTAGCACAAAGGTTAGAAGCAAACCTAGTAGCACAGAAAAAAAAACAAAACAAAACTGGATTTGGAGTCAATTGGTCTGGGTTCCAGTTCTGGCTTTGCCACTTGCCTCTGTAATCTTGTGTTAGCTATGTGTCTTCTGTGGGCTCCATTTTCACTGGATTAAATGGTTTCTTTGACTCTTTCTGTCTCTAGATCTGTAGTGCTGTCTCAATGATTTTTCTCTTTTTTCTTCCTAGATTTTTGATAACCTTATGAATGGTGACTTAACAAGTTATCCTTCATACTTCCAGAATTCTACAGGATGTTCTAATTATTTTAACTTTTTACAGTGTCAGGTAACTACTTCCTTCATTGTTAATGCTACAAATAGTAATTTTGCACACTTAGACTTTATAACAAAGGTTGTTTATTGGAAATCGTGTTGGATTTGGAATCAGGAGAGACCTACCCCAGTTTACATCCTGTCTGTTACACTTACTGCTTTTCCAGACTTAGTATACATTATATCTTTTCATGAACTCTAAAGTCCAGCCAAACCAGCCTTCTTGGTGGTCCTTACAAAGGACACCCCAGCCCCCAACACTGGGCCTTTGCATAAGCCTTTCCCTCTGCCTGGAAAGCCTTTCTTCCTCACTTTGACCTATTAGAATCCATCACTTTCTTCCAAGGTGAACTCAGATATCACCTCCAATATAAAGCCTTTCTTCATTGCCCCTTCCTCCGGACTGCACTTAGGGTCTACTCCTGTTGTTGTTCAGTCATTTCCAGTCATGTCCAATGCTTCACGATTCCATTTTGAGTTATCTTGGTGGAGATACTAGAGTGGTTTTCCATTTCCTTTTCCAGCTCATTTTGCAGATGAAGAAACTGAGGCAAACAGGGTTAAGTGACTGGATCAACATCACACAGCTAGGCAGTGTATGAGGCCAGATTTGAACTCAAGATGAATTTCCAGCACTCTATGTATGCACTATGGCAATACCTAGTGGTCCCACATATCTCCCCCCCCCCAGCAATTATCTTATATTTTCCATATATGTTTATGTTTCTTATGTATGTACATTTAAACTGATAGACTATAAGCCCCTTGGCATCATGGACTATGTCAGTTTTTGGTTTTTTTTGCATTCCCTGTGCCTAGCAGAATGCCTTGGATATAGTGTTTAGTCAATGTTTGATTCATAAAAACCAGTATACTATTTCGCGTCATGTCCTAGCATTTTTCTTCTTATGTTCTTTTTATATTCAGGAACCAGAAGAAGAAGAATATTTTGGGTACTTTCTGTCACTGCCAGAAGTGAGAAGAGCCATTCACGTGGGCAACCTGACTTTTCATGATGGTACCGAAGTTGAGAAACACATGTGGGCAGATTGGTTCAAGTCGGTGAAGCCATGGTTAACTGAGATCATGAATAACTATCGGGTAAGGGAAGAATTCCACTTATGGCCTATTCTGGGCCTTTCTAAAATGACTCTGGGCAAGGATGACTTTTGTTTGAAGGCATATTTTTAGTTCACATCCTGCTATTTCTTTCCCTTTTATGGTTTTTAAACCAAACACACTGACCGCAAACTTTTGATTTTTCTGAATTAAATGCCCTTTAATTAAGGCTTTTCTTCCTCTTCCCCTTCCCCTGGATGTTTTGCTTAGAAAGCTTGTTCAGCATGTGCCACATAGTTCTCTCAGGAGTGCCACCATATTGCAGCCACTCAGGGCTCATCATCTTTAGCTCTTTCCTTTCCAAAGTCTCCATTGCCAAACATTTGCCAAGTGGGATCAAATTTACCTCCAGAATATCTCCCACATCTGATCCTTTTCTCACTCACATAGCCACCTCTCTTGTTCTTTCCTGGACTCCTGCCTCCCAGTTATTCCCTCTCCATTATGTCCTTCACACAGTTACTAGTGTAATTTTCCTAAAAAACAAATATCCCAATGTTGTTCCACTGCTAGAGAAAGAAAATCAGTGGACATACTTTCACTTTAGACAGGAAACAAACTCCCTGGCTTTTCAGTTAAAACCCTTTAAAGTCTGGCTGAACTCTTCTTGTATTCCTCTTTCTAGACATTCTGGCCTACTTGCTGTCCTCTGAACTTGGCATTCCATCTTTTGTCTCTGGCCCTTTCTTACTTTTTCCTGTCCCTTCTATTTCATATTTACACATCGTGTCCTCTCCAGTAGAATGTATGATCCTTGAGAGTTGAGATTATGGGGAGTTCCCCCCCCCCATTTTGTCATTGTGTCCCTAACACAACACTTTGCACATAGCAATGGGGAAAGAATTGCAGGAAGATAGATTTTAGCTCAATATGAAGAGGAACTTTCTGATGATTAAATCTGTTCAAAAGTGCTATCAGCTATCTTGGGAGATAATGAACTTACCCTCACTAGAGGTTTTCAACCAAAGGCTCATTTGCATTTGTTGCAGTTGTTGTAAAGAGAATTTCTGAATAGGTGTAGCCTGGACCATATTGCCTCTATGGTCCCTCCTAATGTGAGATTCTGTGATTCTCCACTTTTGTACTTATTTTGAATGGAATTTCTCTTCTCATCACTTGCTCCCTAGTGTTTGTGAGCACTATATAGAAATGCTGATGATTTTTGCAGAATCATTTTGTATTCTGAAACCATACCATTGTTATTAATTTCAATTTCTCCACTGATTTTCTAGGGTTTTCTAAGTACCTCATCATGCCGTTTGCAGATAAGGTTAAGTTTGTCTTCTCTTTGCCAATGTGTATACCTTAGATTTTGTTCTCTTATCCTACTGCTACAGCTAGCATTTCTAGAACTATGTCAAATAACAGTGAAAACAAGGTGGGCATCTCTACTATACCCCTGTTTAGTGTTTCTCCACTACCAATAGTGCTAACTCTTAATTTTAAATATATTCTTTTGATACTGTTAAAGGAGGACCTTTCTATGCCAATAAATGTATTTTTTTTAGGATTTTTAATATCTAAATGTATGTTGAATTCTTCAAAGACTTTTTATGCATCTGTTATACCGATTTGGTTAGAGTTGTCTTAGTTGTTTATTTTACTAATTTATAGGAATCTTTTTCTTAATGTTGAACCACCCCCAGAGGCATATAAGACGATCGATAGAGCACTGGGCCTGGAGTCAAGAAGAACTAAGTTCAAATGTGACCTCAGACATTTACTAGCTGGGCAAATAATTTAATCTCTATTGGCCTCAGCTTCCTCACCTGTAAAATGGGGATTATAATAGCACCTACCTCCCAGGGATGTTGTGAGGATCAAATGAGATAATATTTGTAAAGCACTTAGCACTGTACCGGCCACACAGTAGGTGCTTAATAAATGCTTGCCTCCACCTCATCTTCCAGTTATGAATCCATCTTAGTCATGATGAGTGATTTTTGGTTATATTTCTACAGCCTCTTTACAAGGATTTAATTTTGAAATGTTTGTATCACTATTCATTAATGAGGTTTGTCAATCAGTCCCTCAGTAAATGTTCATTAAAATCCCCACATATGTGTGCTGGATACTGGAAATTTAAGGACAAAAATAATGCATACTCTCTGTTTTATGTCTCCCTTCTATGGTCATTAGAGCCATACTTGTCTTTAAAAAAAGTATTTGGCAGGGGGTTTCTGCCTCTATTTTTAATGATAATAAAAGTTCAGTTATGTCCTATACTTTGTGATCCTGTCTACCACAGCACATCAATACTGTCCATGGGATTTTCTTGGCAAAGATAATAGAGTAGTTTGCTATTTCACTCTCAAGTCGATTAAGTTAAGTGACTTGCCCAAGGTCACACAGCTAGTAAGTGTCTGAGGCTGGATTTGCATTCCAGTCTTCCTCACTCCAGGCTCAGGGTTCTATCCACTGCACTACCCAGCTACCCCTTATTGTTTACAGCAGTACTTATATTTTAGATGCATTTAAAAACTGATGCTTTATCATAATCTGGGTTTCAAATGAAGTTTCTTGGGGAAGATGGCAGTCTCTAGTAGACTAAGCCTAACCTTAAATGCACCTTCCCCTTGCCTATAAAATGGTCATGTAATCACTACCTAATAGGGTGGGATTTTGGTTTATGAGGATCAAATGATATAATGTAATAATTTGCATGCACTCAAATTCTTTATAAATCCCAGTTATTTTTCAAAATATTCACAGTTTAGAAATTGTTTTGATTTTTTTTTTTTTGTCCTGAGCTATGATTTCATCTTCATAAAGATCTCCTGGTGTGGAAACTTCCTCTATTATTACCAACCAACAGCTTGACTGTCCCTGCTAGTTCTGAGTTGCCTGAGAGCCTGGCCCAGGATCACACAGCTGGACTGTGTCAGAGTCAGGATTGGAACTCCTAGAACCCAAGGCCAGCCTACATTCCAGTATATGTTCAGCATGTCCGAAAACTATTTTCATTGCATTTCACCTAAATGTGAAAGTTTTCTAAACTTTTAAATCCTGAATCGGTTCCCAGCAAGAGGGCCCAAAAACCCCTTAGTAGTTTGGCAGTCTAGGTCCTGGGCAGAATAGATCTTTGCTGTTTATAAAGAGGACCAAGAGAACTGCCCCTTTAAATGGAGACAATAGAGTCCTTCGTCCCCAGTCAGCATGCCAGCGTTGGCTTATTCAGCTGGAAGCTGAATCCCAGAGGAGATGGTGACGCGGTCCTGGCCCACTTGCCAGCCGCGGTCAACCACAATGTATACCGAGCAAGAGAAGAACAGCCCAGGACGGCTTAAAACATTAGTGCCCTCAACCCTGTATTTATTTAAGACTCAACTTTAATTGGTTGTCGAAAGCCACATATATTTTCTATTCATAGGAAATAGAGTCTGTTTTAAATGCAAGATTGGCTTGGGGGCAGCTCCCTCCTGACTCCAGGTAGGCTTCCCCAGTGGTTGACTGGTGGTTTTAATGCTGAGGGTGCACCCACACTGTGTTAGGGGATGAGGCGAGTACAAATAGCCATCCTCATAACTGATGTGTCTATAATGCTTTGGAGTTTTCAATGTAATTTGTAGATACTATTTCATTTGATCCTTACAGACACCTTTGTAGGGCTTCACCACAGCTGTTATTATTCCTTGTGAGGCAGCTAAGTGGGTACACTGGGTTTAGTGCCAGGTCTGAGTTCAAATCTGGCCTCAGATAGCTGGGTGATCCTGGGCAAGTCTCATACCGGCTATTTGCCTCCATTTCCTGATCTGTAAAATGAGCTGGAGAAGGAAATGGCAAACCACTCCAGTATCTTTCCCAAGAAAACCCCCCAAATGGGATCACGGAGAGTCATACACGACTGAAAACAGCTAAACAACCAAAATTGTTGTTTCCCTGTTACAGATGAGGAAATTCAGGTTTAGAAAGCTGAAGTAACTTGTATGAGATCACACATCTCATAGCAGTCAGTCACTCAGGATCAGGCTCTGTGCTTAGGGGTGGGGTTACACAAAGAGGCAAGAGACAGTCCCTGCCCTCTAGGAGCTTACCTCTGATGCGGGAGACAATCTCTACTGGAAAAATAGGGAAGAATTGACCTAGGGAATGCACTGGAATTAAGAGGGCTTATGGAAGGTTCCCAGTAAAGACAGAATGCTAGTAAATGTCTCAGTAAGTTTCTATATGAAGCTGTTTCTGATTCTCTCACAGCTTGTGCCCTCCTTCTCTACTACCGTGTAACCTACTACTCAGTATTTATTTTGTATTTATTCTGCATACACACATATATACATGTGGTCTTCCTCAATAAAATGTAAGAGCAGGGTTTGTTTCTTCTTTGTCTGTTTCCCCAGTGCCTAGCACAATACCTGGCATACAGATAGCACTTAATAAATGCTTGTTGGTGGATTGCTAGGTTTCAAACCTAGGTTTTCCTGACTCCCAAGTATAGCACCTCATCTTTTATAAGTATCAGCATCGTCTGGATTAAAACATGATCCCTTCCCAGAAAGAATTTCTAATCCAAGATAGCAGGATAGATGTTTTTCTCTGTTGGGTTTTCAAATGTATTGGGTGGGGACGATAGTTGACTTTGGTGGACCCACCTAACAAGTACTAAACTTCTTTGTTTTGTTTTGTTTTGTTTTGTTTGCTTTTTGGAGGGCAATTGGGGTTAAGTAACTTGCCCAAGGTCACATGGCCAGGTTTTAGTTTGTGTGTGCATGTGTCTGAGGCCGGATCCAAACTCAGGTCCTTCTGACTCCATGGCCAGCGCTCTACTCACTGCGCCACCTAGCCGCCGTACTAAACTTCTTATGAGTTTTGGAGGGCGGGGCAGCACCAGATAAAAGGGCAATCATTTTGTTGGTTGGATGCTTTTCTTCCTTCTCAAAGAGGACCAAAATGGCATCACCACATTGGGGTCAAGGCCTATGCCTGCAAAGTGGTAATTGTTCCCACAAGGGCCTGTGGTGATGTCGCAATAAGCATGTCCCCGGCAAATGCGATAGAAGCTTCGTCCTATTTGGCTTCCTGAGATCAGGGACTTCTCTTGACTTTCTTTGCATCCTTAACACTTAGCACATAGTAGGTACTTAATAAATATTTATTGACTAACAGCATCTCCTGACGACCAAACCAGTTTTTTTGTTGTTATCAGTCATGGCTGACTCGTCCTCATCCCATTTGGGGTTTTCTTGGCAAAGATAGTAGAATAGTTTGCCATTTCCTTCTACGGCTCATTTTACAGATGAGGAAACTGAGGAAAACAGAATGAAGTGACCCGTCCCATTTTGACTCAGCCGTTAAAATGTGAATATGATTGTAAGCTCCTTGAGGACACAAAACTATTTATCCTTTTGTCTTTGTTTTCACACATTTGTTTGTGGAATCTAGGTAAATGGAGTGGAAGGCTCAGCCATGTTGAAATCAGCCTTTCTTTGCTGTGTTATATAGATGTGGCTTGCCTCAACGCCAGGAGGTGGGCAGTGTTTCTTGTGTGCAGGGCACGAAGTACTTGAGGACCTGGAGTCAGGACTGAGTTCAAACCCTACTTCAGACACTGACAAGGTGGGCAAGTCATTGAAGCACTGTTTGCCTCAGTTTCCTCAACTGTAAAGTGTGTGTGTGTGTGTGTGTGTGTGTGTGTGTGTGTGTGTGTGTGTGTGTGTGATAATATCACCTATCTCCCAGGATTTCTTTGAGGATCAAATGAGATGATACTTGTAGAGTACTTAATGTAGTGCCTGGCACATAATAGCTGGCATCATCATCATCATCATGTGTCCCTTAGTTTCCTCATCTGTGAAATGGGCATAATAATAGCACCTACCTCACTAGGTTGTTGTGAGGAACAAATGAGATCATATTTGTGAAGCACTTTGCCATATAAATGCTAGCTTGCTGTATCACTAGTACTGCTAGTACTGTTACACACCAGGATGCTGTGAACCCAGTGCCTCTTCCTGTGGAATCCAGGAGCCAAGTGAAGAGCAAATGCTTTGACAGACAGATGGCTCTTCCACGTGACCAGTGGAGCCATGGCCTTCAGCCACACAGATGGCCACCCATTCATACCATCTCTCCCTGGGCTCTGCTCCTTCACACGCCCTTGAATAAGTCCTCAGCTGGGGTCCCACCCACCACCACAGGGGAACAAGGGGAGGCTTTCTGTAGAACCTAGATTTCTAGGTCACTGTGAATTCCATTGGATCTCAGGACAATAGAATTAGGAATGGTAGAGATCCTAAAGGCTTGGCCCAACTGCCTCCATTTACAGATGTAGGAGAAATTAGGTCACTTACCCAGGGTCACACAAGTAATAGGCAAAATTGGGATTTGAACCCAGGATTTCTTTGTTTAAAAATCAATGCACTTTCCAGTAGACCACCCAGGGTGACCCTTGTCAGCTCTTCTTTTCATTCCTCCCTAGTCTGCCTCCTTTTTCATGTCTACATGTTCTCAGAGATATCTTTCGTACGTTCCATTCTGTCTTCTATTTGCCTCCCTTTGTATGATCTGTCCCCTGTGGGGGCTCAGACGCTTCATCTTGTAGAGTCCTTGGACAGCTTCAGAATTCAGCGTAAGGATCCCTTCCTAGGAAGTGTAGCTTGATCTCCCTCAATAGATACCAGTCTCCTTCAAGTGGTTATTTTTATCTATGTCTATTTTGTATTTATTCATTCATTTATCTATTTATTTATGTATTTATTTTTTGGTCCAGAATTTCTCAAATAGAATATACATTCTTCAAAGGCAGGGACCATTTTATTTTTGCCTTTGGATTCCCATACTAGCATTGTGTCTGTGACATAGTAGGTTCTTAATACATTCTTGTTGAACGAATGAATGAATTTATATTGGTTTTGGCTGGTTATATGCTGCCGTTTATTGACCTTCAGTTTATTACTCTCCATTTCCAAGAGTAAATAGTGATCTCTATATAATCACTTCTCAATTATCTGTGCTAATGGAAGGAAGCAATATGTAGATAGCATCAAATATTGGATCATCCAGAAATAATATCTATTCAGTCTTGCAAAAGTTATATTTTCTTTTCCTTTCCAGAAGATTGACCTCCATAATAGTGTTTTGTTTAGACTCCTATTAAAATTGGTTTATGTTCCCAGAGGGTGCCCCCTCTGATGGCAGGGAAGGCTGCCTGTAAAGATGCCAGATGCCACAGGGAGCAGTCTGGCATTCAGAATTTGCTATAAATTGCCCACAGTTTGGATAATCAAAAACTGATTGTCTCTTGAGGCAATAGAAATAAATATATGCACAGCCACCTTCAGAATGATGATCAAGGACTGAGTTGTTGGAGGATGGGAAGGGAAGAAGAAAAGATGTGGATCTCTTTCTACATAGATTGACTTGTATGACACAGTCAGAGTCTATCCATCTGTAACTCAGAACAATAGTTAGGACAGTATGGAATTCATCCCTACTATCTCACTGACCTTGACCTATGTTATACAGAACATTATCTTCTTAAAAAAAAATATGAAGGGGCAGCTAGGTGGTGCAGTGGATAGGGTACCAGCCCTGAAATCAGGAAGACCTGAGTTCAGATCTGGCCTCAGATACTTGACATTTATTAGCTGTGTGACCCTGGTCAAGCCACTCAACCCCAAATCCTCACCAAAAAAAGAAAATCTTTTATTAATTCATTTTTAAGATAACAGATTTATAATTTGAAGGGACCACAGAGTTCATCTAGTCCAACCTCCTCTTTTTTGACAGATGGGGAAACTGAGTTTCAAGTTTTTGCTTAAGGTTACAGAGATCTTAAGTGGCAGGGCCAGGATTTGAACCTGGAGTTTGCATTCTTTCTCTTGTACTGCATTTATTTGTCAGTGATGCCTTTTATAAAATGGAAAAAAGGAAACTAAACAAACAAACAAACAAACAAAAAAAAAAAAACCAAACCCAACTGGCAAGCAAAGTCAAGCAATATAATGACCAAAGTCTTTTTTACAGAATTCGTATCTTACTGATTTCTTTTTCCAGCTCCATCACTTCCAAAGAATTTCCCCATAACATTTTCATCTGTATGGGAATCTAATTAAGCAAAGCTCATTCTGAGCCTGTAGTCTACCCTTTCTCTTACTATACCTTTAGCCTACCAGCTTCATACCTTCCTATCAAATAGGTAATAATAGTAATAACAGGAAATAGTGCTTTCAGGTTTTCTAGGCACTTTACAAACATTACCTCACTTGATCTTTGAAACAACCGTGGGAGGTACTATTATTATCTCCATTTTATAGATGAGGAAACTGAGGCAAACAGTGGTAAAATCACTTACCCAGGGTGACACAACTAGTAAGTCTGTGAATTCATGTCTTATTGACTCTAGATCCAATGCTCTTAGCCAGTGTACTTCCTAGCTAAATAAAGCTGGCTCATTATCTTGTTAAGTTTCCCAAGCTCCTTTTAGCTTTTAGGATATTTCTGTGAAGACTACTTTGTAATTCCTTTTCCTAACTAGATATTGTCCTTTCCAGGAAACCTTTCAATCAGCTGTTTGGTCCATCATTCCAGCCCCCGATGCTATTTTCTGGTGTCACCAGAAGGCTTCTTAACAGAAGCAGATATTGACTGCCAACTTCAGCTGCCCAGAGATATTGGGGAGGCCCCTGATACGTAGGCTAGGTCTCTCCGGAACGCTGGGGTTTGCTGCACAAGGCTGTTTTCCATGGCTCTGGTGCTTGGGGGTTGGGCTTAGCTTTCTCTGTTTAAGAGTTCATCCGGTCAGGAAATTGTGGTTGTAAAGTTCCATTGCCCTGACGCTCATCATTCCGCAGCCCATTAAGTCCCAACTAATCGCATCTTCAGGAGTTGGGATGGCCATGTTTCTGAGCTTTATTACTGTGCATAAGCTTTCGCACCACCCCTTCTATTGGCTCCCAGCCCCCACCCCTTAGCATGTACTTATCAAAAAGAACCTGGCTTTCGAAGTGCCCCTTTTCTGATGAGCAAACAAATCAGATGATGGGGGAAGGGATGTGGCCTCTAATAAACAGTGCATTCCTTCAGTTGCTGCCGACATTCCTGAAAATCCTTGCTCCTGGGGGCATCTTTTCCCTGGTAAACCTGGCCAAGGAGGAAGGAGGCTAGGTGAGTCCTGACTGATAGGAGAACTAGGTGACTTTTAACCGGCCTTTATCTGCAGACTGAATCTGCCCTTCCATTTGTCACTGGTAAGGGGGGGAAATGGCGTTTCTATTGTTGTTTTTAAAGAATATAAGCAATTTAGGCCCGGCTAGGTGGCGAAGTAAGAGCGGGAGCCCCGGAGTCGGGAGGACCCGAGATTGGTTCTGGTCTCAGAAAATGAGCACCCACACACATAAATAATGACTGGCCGTGTAACCTTGAGCAAGTTACTTAACCCCACCTGCTTTTTTTTTTTTTTTAAAGAATAAAAGCAGTTCTTCCTTTAGTGGCTAAAGAGAGTAACAAGGCAGCATCTAAAAGGATCTTGATAGTTTAGAACATTCGGATGAATCTAAGAAGGGGAATTAATTTACTTTAGGTTAAATGTAAAGGCATTTATATGGGTTCAGACAATCAGCCTCACAGATAAGAGATGTGGCAGAGTTATGAATTGAGAACAGTTTAACTGAAAAAGATCTGAGGGTTTTGCTAGTCCAGAGACCCAAGTCAAGCTGGGAAAGTTAGGGATCTTAGTATTGCATTGAGAGACTTGATGCTTCCAAGAACAAAGAGGTTATACTCCTACTGTTCTCTGCCCTAGACAGGATGCATCTGTTGTTCTGGGCTCAGTTCTCAGTGCAGCCATTTAGGGAGGACACAAATAAAGAAGCTGGATGGTGGAGAGGAGGGTAATTTAGATGGGGAAAGTTGGATGAAGGAAATGTGAAAGTTTGGCCTGGAGAACAGCACCAGGCTTTAGGTCTTTGTAGGGCTGTGCTATGTGGGAAGATTTAGTTTTGGTATAATATAAACCCCAGCCTGGCAGCAGGGGGTGGAAAGCATCAAGAGAGCCATTTAGGTTTGATGTCAAGAATCACGTGCTAACAATGAGATCTACCCCAAAGTGAAACTGGTTGCTTCTGAAAGGAGTCACCAGTCCACTAGAGAAAGTGGGCTCCAGTCTTTAGATGACTAACGACCACTTTGTAAGAAGATAAAAGCAGCCTTTGAGGTTTCTGAGCCCTGGGAGCCCATGGAATCTTCTTGATTTAACTTAAGCACAGAAATAGCTTCAGGGAATGCAAGAAATAATCCCAATTTTGAGAGTTGGAAGAGTGGAATCTAGAATCAAGAATCCCTCCTCTGCAACCTAATGTGCAAGTCATTTGGTTTGACCTTCAAGGCCTCTGGGAAGGGGGAACTACTTTCTGAACCAGTCCATCCCACTTTTGGATTCCTTTCATTCTTAACCTCCTAATGAATTATAGACCTCCTTGGCCTTCAAGGGAAGCCTTTGGACCACTTAAAATCCCCGAGCAAAGCAAAAATGTAAATAAATGAAGCAAATTGCTGGATATTTTTTCCTTGTCATTAGAATATAATCTCTTTGAGGGCAGGGACTGGCTTTTGTCTTTCTTTGTATTCTTTCTGCTTTGTACAGCCCTGGCTTACAGTAAACACTTAATAAATATTGATCAATTACTGTCTAAATAGCCCTGTCCATCCTTCTGAGACTAGAAGATAAAATAACTGTTTTATCCCAAGCAGTCTTCCCTTCTCTGGGCTAATTATCCCTACTCCCTTCATTTAGAATGAAAGGGAAGTCTATCTTTGTCTTTGTGGAGAAAGTAGCCCCGCTTCCCCACCTCCCCATGGGCATTCATTCTCCATTGCTTCTCCTCTCTCTAAGATGGCCTTAGAGTTCACCTAACTCCTTTCACAACTTGAGATCTTTGAGCTTCTGATCGCTTTAATGGGCACTTTGGCTGCGGTGCTCGACGTTGTTTTCACTCACTTCTGCTTCTGAAAGACCAGATAATTGGGTTAGCCGAGTCGATTGCCCGCTGACTCGGCCTTGCAGACTGAGAGCTCGCCTGATTTTGCTGGGGCTCATTGTTACCAAGTCCCGCTTGTTCCAAACCCTGGGAAGCACACTCAGGCTCTGGAGGTAACCGTTTCAGAGGACAGCTCAGATCTGAGCGGACTGCACAGATATCTAGGGTGAAAGCTGGGAACACGTATATGAGTCAAAATGGCAATGAAGGTGCTCTCTCAGGGCATCCTAGACTAAGGATTGGAGGGGATCTTAAAGGTGCTTTGGTCCAAGCTTCTCATTTCACAGATGAAGAAACTGAGTCACAGGAGGGGAAGCGATGAGCACGGTGACCCATAGGGGTGAGCAGCAGCTCG
Source organism: Gymnobelideus leadbeateri (assembly GCA_011680675.1). NCBI lineage: Eukaryota > Metazoa > Chordata > Mammalia > Diprotodontia > Petauridae > Gymnobelideus > Gymnobelideus leadbeateri. Next base: position 747,009 of record WOXC01011525.1, on the reverse strand, counting down.
AACTCTGGGCCTCTGACCCCAAGCTTAGCACACTCAGTGTTCTTCCCACTGCACTGCTCTACCTCCTGTGATGGCATATTGCTTCCTAGAATGGCTGCTTCTTTTAAGACTTACCCCAGGCTCCACCTCCAGGACAAACCCTTCTGTTGTCCATGCTCCCTCCCTTACATACCAGGTGGTGCAGTGGATAGTGCTGGGCTTAGAGTCAAGAGCTGAGCTCAAATCTGCCCTCCTACATTAACTAGCTGGGTGACCCTGGGCAAGTCACTCCACCCTGTTTGCCTCAGTTTCCTCAACGGTTCAATGGAGATAATAACTGCACCTCCCTCTGAGAGTTGTTGATACATAGTAGGTACTTAATAAATGCTTATCCCCTTCCTCTTTTCTTCCAGGATATTGCACGGTGTCCAGACCTTTATAAATGCTTATTGATTGATCGATTGATTGAAGTATTGGACTTTGTCTTGGTATTTGTATTGGCATCTTTAGCCTTTAGCACCTGGGGGTTTTCTGGGCCTCAGTTTCCCTTGTCTGTAAGATGAGGAAGAGATCCCAAGATGTGATTGGGCCATCCAGGAAGGCCGGTCCTTTACTTAAAAAACAAAAGAAGGGACCAGGGAAGTCAGGGTTGCCTTGGGGATTCTGTGGGCTCACGATCAAACAACCCCTCCTTCCTCTCACATGACACTGGCTGTCTGGGAGGGCAGGTGGGTCTCCCTGGGGAAGGCTGGGGAGGAAGCAGTCAGTGCTCTCTGCTCATTCCCAGGGAGCGGGAGGGAAAACCAGAGGCCTGCCACTTTGGGAGACTTTGCCTAGTGAGCCACAGGAGTGGCGATTGCCTAGCCTGCTCTGTGGGTGTTTGTCTAGCCCTGCTCACCTCAAATGATTCGGGTCACCTCTTTGTCCTTCTCTTAGGCCAGATTGCTTACGATCTGAAACTCCCCAGGTCAAACATCATTATTGAAGGATCAGAAAAAAATGAGGCTACATTACATCTGGACCAAATGAAAGGTCACGTCCCTGGAGGCCAGTTTGAGTTTTTTTGAGGAAGGCCACTTTCTGATAGCTGCCCCCACCCCTCCCCATCACTGAAGCCCTCTATCTTCGTGTCCTCGGGTAACTCTATGAATGTACAGTTCTGTTTTGCCAGTTTCTGTATCGATTACACTCATTTGCACAAACCTTCCCACCCTATTGACTCGCCTGGGTGACATTCTCCGGAAAGGAGTAGAGGAAAAGATGCTTTACTTGCCCCAAACAAGGGGGAAACTGTGTTTCAGAAAAAAAGCAAACAGGGCTGGGAGTGAGTAGGGTGGCCCTGGTGAATGCCACCTCAGAAGGCTCCTGATCTGTAAGCTGACTGATGCCATATTTTCTTGCATTGGTTAAAAGCAGGAGGCCCATGGAGCACCAGGGACACTGTAGGTTCTATTGAGGAAAGGACACTGGCTGGCCAGCTTCTAGCCTTGCTCCAGAAAGGAGGGCAGCCTGGCTGAGCAGAAATGGTGAAGTTGGTCACCTGAGGGATGGGAATTTGAGGGTCACACATTTAGCTTAGATACCTGAAATCCCATGCCTTTTTACACACTCAGCCATGCCTAGACCTTCTTTCTTTTTCCTCTCACTCTTCCTCCAAATGACTTTCACTGGAGAGAGGAAATAGGGGGTAGTACTACCCTGAGGTTTTGGGATTGTTACAAAGGCCATGAACACCAGCTGTGTAACCAGGTTCTAAATGGGCATCTGGGACCAGATTCATTTGCTGTTTATAGCTTTTCTCCTTCCTTGTTCTGGCTTGTTCTGTGATTTTTAGGACCCACAGAGCTGGGGTCTCCAGAGTGGGAGCTATGACACGGACCCAAGTTCATGAGACCCTGAGGACCCTAAACCCACGAGCCTTGGGATTAGCATTGCTTCCAGCCCAGTGCCCATATTCATTATCCTGGGCAGCATGCCCGGTGGAGATACAGCCATAGCTACTGAAGACCCAGAAAGGAAAGTTCTTGTCCCAGGAATCCTTGGCCCTGCCCAGTGGTCCAACATCAGAAACAGATAGGATTTTATTGATGGAAATGTCATTAAAGAATTGACTTGACTATCTGTTTTCTTGCTGCCCCCAAGGACTACTCGCCCTTTTCTCCTGACTTCTCTATGTGGTGTCTCCTGTTAGACTAAGCCCTTGGAGAGCTGGGTCTGTCTCTCCTCTTGTGTCCCCAATGCCTAGCCCAGTGCTGTGCACATAGTAAAGGCTTAATAAATGTTTGCTTCATTCATAACCGCAGATTCCTCACCTATGCCATGGTGATGCCTACCTAGAGCTTGATGAATTGTAAAGCCCCACGAGGGTGGGGTCTGTCACTGTGATTCCTCCAGATTTCTGGTGGGACGAGCAAGGACCCTCCAGGGCAGCAGGGGCATGGGGCAGAGAGTCTGGGATCTGCAGCTGGTGGCCCTGGAGTTTGCCTCCTGGCTTTGCTCTCTCCGCCATGGTCTCTGCCCAGTCACTGCTAGACCCTTCGTCCTCAGCATCCCCTCCTCTAAGAGCAGGGTGGGCTTAATGATCTCTAGGGCCTTTGTCACTTCAGGTTTTCCAATGCCCTGTAGTAACAATAACTAACCTTTATATGCCACATAGGGAGACCTTCTTTTACAAATATGACCTAATCTGATCCCTACAACACAACTCTAAGCTAGGTATAATCATTATCCCCATTTTACAGATAACAAAACTTCAGTGGAAAAAAGTAAGGGACTTGCACAGGGTCACACAGGTAGTAGGTGTCCATGTCAGGATTTGCACACAAGACTTCCCGTCTACACATCACCAAGCTGCCTCTATGAAGGGAAAAAGACCCTACCCTCAAGGAGCTTCCAGTCTAGTTGGAGAAGTGTGTACATTTGCTAGTGTACATTTGCTAGTCTATGCATAGTGGAGAACAGGTAATTGAAAGGCAGGTCCTAGCAGGTGGGGTGATGGAGAAGAACCTCACACAGACGGTTACACTTGGGTGTGAGGCTTCCTGACCACACAGGGGCTAAGACTCTGAGTATTTACCCATAAGAGAGACAGAAGTGAGAGTTACCTATGGCATAGTGGAGTCAGGCAGACCTGGGTTCTAGTCCAGCTTTCTGCACCTCTTGGATGTATGAGATGGGGCAAGTGTAGCAGCAAGCACCCCAATATCCCCAGGGTGACTGCCAACACAGGTTCTTAGATCTGCTTTTCAAAAGGAAAGCAACTCAAAATGGGTTAACAAGCTTACTTTAATCAAACAAACACACATTACCTAGTTCAGGGGAAAAGGGTCAGCACCCCAAACTTCAGAGTTACAGACCTTACAGATCAAACAAGACAGGCTTCCAAACTGTCCCACCATTATATCAATACCAAATCACAGTTACCAGAGAGGGAAGCATCAACATCTGGGTTTTCAAAGCCGGGGGGCTCTCAACAACGGCTTCCCAGAGTCTCATCTGGTCAAATCACACTACACTTCTCAAAGTGAGCCCCAAAGCAAAGCCTCTCCTCAGGGTTTATATAGCCTTCTCCTGGCTCAGAGAATGTACCAACCTTCTGGACCCACTGCCCAATCACAAAGTATCAAGGTGTGGGCTTTCCTGAAAAACAAGCCTCCCACCACAGGCTCCAGGTGCACTTAAGCTAGGGGCAGGGAAGATCTTTAAATCTGCATTTCCATTACAGCAAGCCATTTACTCTCCCAGTGCCCTGGACGACTGTCTAAGATTGAAGATACCGTGCATCGGTGTAAGGAGTTTCCATACAGGGAATTCCCTGCCTCAGTGAAATCATAGGCCAAAACCCCCAAAATAAAACCTGTGTGTTGGGGGAGCGGCAGGGAGGGAAAGCAGAGAGGAAGTGCTGGGGATTGGGTAAACAGCTGCACTGTTAAGTGAATTGGTCCTCGCCTGGGATTCCCCAGGCTGAGTATGTCCTGGCTCCTGCCTATCTACTCCTGGCATTGGATGGACTGAGGGCCCATCTGCTCCTCCGCATGATGAGCCCATTCTGAGGCCTGGTTGGTCCACCTCCACTGACTGCTCTGCTCTTCTAAGAAAGGCCATCCTTGGAAGGCGCCTGCATCATTTGGCAGTGACTAGAAGAGGGCCCCATATTTCCTGGATATTATGAACCTATGGTCTCTGGACCCCACAGTGTATAAATCAAAGGGAGTCATCCTTTGGCTTTTGTGCTGTGTTGGGGGGAGGGAGGTGTTCAGAGTAAATGTGCGTCATCTAAAGCACTCACTTTAATAATGAAAAGAAATCAGATCCTCAGCGCATCATTTGGAGCAGGATGTTAACTATTTCTGTGTCTGTGTGGGCAGCTCAGCTCCCAGAGTGTCCCAGCCCTTTGGGGGTGACCCATGGGTCATCCTTGGAGCCCACATTCCATAGGCCAGGAGACTGTCAGAGGAGGAAGCTGACCTTCTTCCTTAGTTTATTTCCAGCTCATTAAAATTGGATTATTAATGGCTGGTGGGGGGGGGGGGAGCAAGAGACAAGCCCTTGTGCTGAGGTGGGGGAGGGAGAAGGCCCATCTGGAGCAGATGATGGAATGTAAGACCAAACAAAAGAATTCTCCCATCAAAGAGAGGACCCTGTTGATGTTGGGGATTTCTCTTCCCTAAAGAAGAGGCAATGAATCTCCATTTGCGAGTACCATTTTTTTAAACCACCAAGACAAGGTAGTTTTCGTTTCTAGTCTCAGGATCTTTTTTTTAATTTTCATTTTAAAAAAGTTTTATTGATGCCTTTCTTTTTTCAATCCCAGCCAATTCTGGAAATGCCTCTCTCTATCTTCTAAGTGAATTCTCCCTTATTGTTGTGGTTGTTGCATTCTTAAAGTTGTGCCCAACTCTTCATGACCCCAGTTGGGGTTTTCTTGGCAGAGATACTGGAGTGGTTTGTCTTTCTTTCTCCAGCTCATTTTACAGATGAGGAAACTGAGGCAAACAAATTAAGTGATTGGTTTGTCTGGAGTCACACTGCTAGTACATGTCTGAGCTTTGGGATGGTTTCCTGCATCCTTTGGTACATGACTTCCCCTCCCATTCCCCTTTAAAATTGTAAAATATTTAGAGTTAAGAGACGACTGAAGAACTTTTATCTTTGATGGAAATGGGCCATTTGTGTCATTGCTGGCCTAAGTCCTAGCATTGAGAGAGTTTTCTTTTCCCTCTTAAGGTTGAGCAGAACCGGAGCTGGCAGAAGCATGAACTGGAAGGCAAAGGGCTGCATTTTAGCACGGGCTCTCTCCCTTCCATCTCTTCCCATTTCCTTTCTGTTGAGTCAGAGGCCACATGGGGAAGGCCTGGACCCCAGGAGGAGTTCTGAGGGTGGTCCATGGTAGGATTCTTTTTTTCCCTCAGTCCTCCCAGCAGGCATTGGACACTCAGGCTTCTTGGACAAGATAATCCAAATGACCAGATGCAAGATCTCCAGCCCAAAGACCATACATAAGCAAAGGTCTGGATGTCTGAATGATGGAAAAACACTGGCTGGGGGTGGGGGAGCAGCTCAAGTGAGAGGGCAGCTGTGCAGGAAGGTTAAATGGTCTGGGATCAAGACAGGATATTTAATGAATTTTCAGCTCTTCAGCTGCAGGTCAGTTTTTTTGGTTTTGATCCTGAGCCTTGGAGACACATGGGAATCTCCCTTTGGAAGGAGGAGTTTCAGTGAAATTAATCCCAGTGGGCAGAAAGTTTGGAAAGCTTTGTGATGCATGGGACAAAGGGCAGCATCTAGGGCCTGCCAGATCCCTGCAGGAAGAAAGGGCCCCCTCACTCAGCAAATATTTGTGCCCAAGTGTGGAGACAAGCAAGAGAAAACCCAGCAAACTCCTGCTTCCTTGGAGGAGTTTTGGTGATTTAGCATCTGTATTGTTTTTTGGTCCAAGAACAGAAAATTGTTCAGAATGAATACAGATAGCACCAGCTGGGAACCTTGTACAGACTGGAGCAGCCCAGGCTTCAGAATGATCACTTCCCCAAACAGGAAACCATGAAATGTTAGAGATTAAGGTCACTAGATCATGGGGGAAAAAACACAGGCGTGTCTGCAGGGTATTAGGATGTTCTGTAAGAGGAACCAAGAGAGCACTAGGGCCATCTCCTGTGCCCACCGAATGACAAAAGCCAGGCACTTCTGGTACGCAAGGACAGAGCTGAGAGGGATAGTCAGCTCAGGTGTATTCCCAAAGAATAGCACAGATATGGCAGAAGTAAAAATGGCAACATTCTCCCAATTGTTTGCTTTGGTTTTTTCTGAAGACTGAAGATTAAGCCTATAAGTGGTCCCAACAGGATTTGTTTGGGGTTTTCTCTTCCATGTGTACTGACTGGGATGTGGGATGGAGTCAAAATGACTTTCCCTTAACATAAACTATTTAGTCAGATTAGAGGATCTGAAGCTGAGTCATATGGTCCAATTCTTTCATTTTCCAGATGAGGAGAAATTGAGACTCAAAGAGAAGAAATTTATAAGCATCATAGCTGGGAGGGACCTCAGAGGTCATTGTTGCCAAACCCCTTTAATTTATCATTTAAAAATGTTTCTATTACAAATCATGTTCCTTAATGAGTATCATTTTTTTTTAATTGCGATCTTGACAGACATTCCATCCCTTCATTTCACAGCTGAAAAAATGGAGGCCCAGAGAAATGGAACTTTCCCGCCCCAGACCATCCAGGTAGTAGTGGCAAAGTGAGCATTTGAACCCAAGTACCAGGAGCCAGACTCCCTAATTTTTTTTCTGCTGCTGTCCTGGGCCAGGAATAGATTTAGACATGGAAACAGACCTTTAGAAACCATCTAGACCAACCCCCTTCATTTTGCATCGGAGGAAACTGAGCCCCAGAGAGGTGGGAAGTGGAATTGCACAAGGTCACAAAGTCGATGTCAGAGCTCAGACTTTCCTTTTTTTAACATCGATTTCTTCTCCCTAAATGTCACAGATAAGAGCGGCATTCTTCCTTTCTCATGAGAACCCCAGCTCAATTTTTGTATTGTGGTTCTTATGTGGTCTGTGAGACTTTGTTGCATTGGAATAGGAGCTTGGGTTACATGCAGGTTCTGAAGAGCTGAGAAGGCTTTTGGCTAATGGTGTAGTGGCAGATTGGGTTTGTGGTTAAGTCATTTCAGTTGTGTCCAACTCTCCATGACCCCATTTGGGGTTTTCCTGGCAAAGACACTGGAGTGGTTTTGCCATTTCCTTCTCCAGCTCATTTGACAGAGGAGGAAACTGAGGTAGAGTTAAGTGACTTGCCCAGGATCACACAGTAAGTGTCTGAAGTCAAATTTGAACTCACAACTCAGGAAGTGGTTAGACTAAATGAATCTGTAAGGACTCTTCCAGCTCCAGCTTTGTGATCTTATGACAAAGTTAGTTGTTTTTGACACTGAAGTCTCTGTGAGTATTTATGCCAAATTGAGCCCAGTGTGGGCTCCTACATGCAAAAGGCGAAATCAATGAAATTAGAAAGGTGGCTTATTTATTCTCCTGCTGTATTTAGGATCACAGATTTGGAACTGGGAAGGACCTTAGAAAGTGAAGAAGAACCAAGGAGCCTCTTGATGAGGATGAAAGAGGAGAGAGTAAGAACTGGGTTGAAGTTTAACATCAAAAGTTCTAAGAATTCGGCAACTGGTCCCATCACTTCCTGACAGAGAGAGAAGAGGTGGAAGCAGTGTCAGATTTTACATTCTTGGGCTCAAAGATCACTGCAGATGGCAACAGCAGCCATGACATTAAAAGACCCTTGTTCCTTAGAAGAAAAGCCATGGCAAATCTGGACTGCAGACTATAAGGCAGAGACATAACCTTGCTGACAAAGGTGATACTCAAAGCTATGGTTTTTCCAGTAACAATGTATGGCTGTCAGAGTTAGACTGTAAGGAAAGATGAGCATCACAAAATTGGTGCTTTTGAATCATGAATCATGGTACTGGATAAGACTTTTGAGAGTCCCTTGGACAGAAAGGAGGTCAAATCAGACAATATTTAAAGAAATTAATTCAGGCTATTCACTGAAAAGTCACCTACTGAAGCTGAAGCTTTAGTCCCATAATGAGAAGATGGGACTCATTGGAAAAGAATGTGATGTTGGGAAAGATTGAAGGCAAAAGGAAAAGGGGATGCAGAGGATGAGATGGAGAGATGGTGTCATGGAAACAATGAATGTGAGCGTGGGCAGACTTTGGGAGATAGTGGAGGAGAGAAGGGCCTGGCATGCTGTAGTCCATGGGGTGGCAAAGAGTGGGACACAACTGAATGACTGACCAACAGCAAAAAGGACCTTAGAGCCCAACTCCTTTTGTAGATGAAGAAACGAAAGCCCCCAGAAGTGGCACTGCTTGTACAAGGGCAATGGGGAGATAGTAATAGAGCATTTAAGAGCCTACCATGTGCCTAGCACTGTGCTAAGCCCTAGGGATACAGTCCTTGCTCTCAAGGTGCTCCCAGTATGGTAGGGTAGACAGAATTTTTAGTAAAGCAAACAACTATGTACAAGCAAGCTATAAACAAGGCAAACTGGACAGTTGTTATGTTGATAGTGATTCAGCTAGGATGGCATGATTGGATTGCCTTGCTGCAGTGAGGGCTCAATCCAAATTATGAAACAGATTTTTAATGGACCCAGTTAGTAGGTATTAAGTGGCAGGGCCAAGTTTCAAATCCAGGTTATAGAGCATAGATATTTAGAAGTGGAAGGGGCTATCATGTCCAACAGGGAAGTAAAGTGACTCACCCATAGCTAGGAAGTGGCTGAGGAATTTGAACCCAAGTCTTTTTGACTCCAAATCCAATGCTTTCTCCACTACACCATGCTGCCTCCTGTGACTCCAGAATTTTGTGGGAGAGGGGAATGCTCACTTGTAGGGATGAGTTATAATCCTGAACAACCTGGTGATTTATTCCTATCTGGACTCTGAAAATAGACTCTAAGCCAAAAATTCTAGCAGTGTAGTGGAATTTGGGTCATGAGGTATGGCTAATCCTTTAGGAGGGTTAGATAAATTTGACTCCTCCTTTAAAGAAAGACAAAGAAAATGGCCTGGAGCCATGAAGTCACCATTCTTCCTCTGATCATTAACCATTTCATAGTCTGATAGTGCCCAGGCATATGGGGATGGGGAGAAGGTCATTGGTTCTACACTCCTGCCCATTTTCCAAGTCCACATAGGTGTTTTTGTTGGATCACTTCAATTCAGTTGATGCTGGATACACACTTAATACTTGAGTGAAGCTGTGTCTAATAAGTTATGAGGCCAAAGTGCCACAGCCAATCTTAGCCTAGAAAACTCAACGTGGCTGATGAGCAGGTGACTGGGTCTAGGTTTAACAATATTGACAAGGCCCTTAGTATTAAATCTTTCATCCATTTCTAAGACATCACACCCACTCTGGAGGTGATTTCTAAAGTCCTTTGTATTCTTGTTGCCTGGCACATAGGAAGCATTTCATTTGGCCATCATGTATTTCCTGGATCATGTCTTTTATTCTGATTCTAGGTACAAGTATCACTTAAGGAAAAACTTCTTAACTATTAGAACTATCTCTGATTTTTTCTATCTTCTCAATGAGTGGTGTGGAGGATGGAGAAGAAGAGAATTTGGAACTAAAAGTGAAAATAAAATAAAACTGATTAAAACAACAACAATGAACTATCCCAGAGTAGAACAGACTGTCTTGAGAACTAGTAAGTTCTATCATATTTGAGTTATTCAAGGGAAAAGGGGATAGGGCCTGGTCCCTTGATTTCATTGATTTAGGGTAATGCCAGAACCAGAAGAGGAAGCGCCCCCTATCAGTGCCCATCAGCCCCTTCTCTGCAACTTATCATCTTAAGAGGGTCACCTAGACCAATGAACTACTTAGCCCGGGTTACATGGCTAGGATCTGCCAGAGGCAGGATTCAAACCAAGATCTTCTGACTCCCAGACTATCTCTCTATCCATTACCTTTTTCAGGGAGAAATTGGACTCTGAGTTCCCTTCCAATTCTGTGATACTTTGAATAAACGCTTGATTGATTAATTCAATGGGGGACATTTTCTTCTAAGTTCCATAATGATCTCCGGTGCTTGGGTTTGAAAGATAACTTGGAGAAGCCATGATGAGGCACCAATTTCTGTGGGAAAAGAACTGGCAGTTCTAGTGGATTACAAGTTCAAAGTGAGCCCCCATGGTGACACGATGGGTAGAATGCTATCACAAAGTGACATTAAGAGTCAATCATGAGGTGGCATAATGATAGTGCAGTGAATAGAACTTAGAGTTCAAATCCTGCTTCAGACACTGGCCCTGAATCGACCCTGGGCAAGGCACTTGACCTCTGCCTTCCTCAGCTTCCTCACTTGTAAAATGGGGATCATGACAGGGCTATTGTGAGGTTCAAGAGAGATAATATGATCTGATTGTAAATCCTCATGCACTAGTTAAAGGATGATGGTGATGATTTTTTTTAACTTCAGAGTTGGAAGAAATATCAGAAGAAAAGTAGATGTATCTTGTCCAAACCCCTCATTTCACAGAAGAGGAAACTGAGGGCAAGAAAGGGCCCTTTGTACATCCTGATATCATGTGGTATTTGGGGGTTTCAGTTCTTCCTTGGAGTGAAATCAGAGTTAAGTCACAGGGCATTTCTCATAGACTTTGACCTGAGCCTCTTAGGTAGATGTTCTAATGCTGGGCTGTGAGAGTGGTCATGTGGCACAATGACTAGCAGGCTAGATTTAGCTTTGGGGGTCCTGGATTCAAATACTGACCACCTGGGAGACCTTGAGCATGGCACGGAGCATCACTAGAAACGAGCCAAAGGAAGTGGGGGGGGGGTTAGCCTGAGGGGCAAGAGGAGGACTGGAGAGCTGCCTTTGAGTTTTGGGGGGGTGTTATGTAGAAGAGTGACTGGCTTTGTTCTAATTGACCCCAGAAGGAGAATTAGAAGCAATGGGGAGAAATTACAAAGAAGCAAATTTCTACTTGATGCGAGCAAAAACTTCCTAGTACTTAAAGTCCACCTTGGGAAGCCATGGGTACTACTTCTCTCTTCAAGCAAAAGGGGAAATAGAAAGGAAAAAAAAAGCATTTGTTAAGTATTTGCTACTATGCACTAAGTGCCTATTATTGTCCTCATTTTACTGAGACAGAAGTGAAATGACTCACCCAAGGCTAGATTTGAACTCAGGTCTTCCTGACTCCAAGCCCACTGCTCTATCCACTGCACCACCTGACTGCAAGGGTTGGATAACATTTGTCAGATATGTTGGGGAGGGATTTCTTTTGTTTTGCTTTGTTTTGGGAAGGTGGGGGAGCAAGCTTTAGACTAAATGGTCACCGAGATCTGGTTCAATTCTGAAAATCTATGATTTTGTAGCTTTAGCCAACTTCCTTTTAAAGGGAACTTCCTTTTACTACCTTTTGCAAATTTGGAAATGGGAATGGTTCCTTTTGACCTTGACTGCCAAGCATCAAGGTCAAGAAATTCCATCCAAAGAAGACTTGGTTTATTTGTGACATTGACCCCCAAACCTCAGAGAGATATATGAGATAGACCATAAAATAGCAATAAAAGTACTAAGCTTAGTAGTGAAAGATGTATTTTTTCAGGAATTTTTGTCCATAGCCTAATTGTCTTCCTCCTACCTTATGGCTCTTGTGCCCCAAGAAATGAGGAAAGTGACTAAGTTTTTGGCACCTGGAGACTATGTCTTTTCTCTGAGTTCCTTTTAAAAGTAGCCCTTTTCTGTCCCTCAAGTCAACATTTATGAAGTGCCTACTATGTGCAAAGACAAAAGCCCCAATTATCCCTTCCTTGTAGCAACTTACATTCTTCAGGAGTCAACATAAAAATCAATAACATACACAATCAGTTCAAGGTAATTTGTAGGGAAAGTACTAGCACCTGTGGGGGTAGAATGGAGATGGGGTGGGAAAGGGAGAACAGGCAGGGTAGGGTCAGTCAAGAGAGATTTCCTAAAGATTGGAAGTTTTTAACCTGGGGTCCTTGACCTTGTGGGTTAAAAAAAAAAAAAAAACTTTGATAATTGCATTTCAATAGAATTGATTTCCCTTATTATCTCATATCTTAATGTATGCACTTAAGAACATGCTTCTGAGGAGACCATAGGGCTCACTAGGCTGCCAAAAGGGGCCATGATATAAAAAAATGCTGCACTACCCTGCTTGAGCTGGGCTTTCAATGCTAGGAGGGATTCCAAGAGGTAGAGGCAATAAAGGTGTTCCTCCCTGTTATTGGAGACAGCCAGTACAAAGGCTCAAAGATAAGAGAGGGTATGTATGAGAAAGGGAGGAAAGAGAATGAGCATTTATACAGCTCCCACTATGTACCAAGCACTGTGCTAAACTCTTTACAAATATGTCATTTGATCCTCACAACAACCCTGGGAGGGAGGTGCCGTTATTATCCCCATCTTACAGTTGAGGAAACCAAGGCAAACAGAGGTGAAGTAATTTCTTCTGTACCATACAGCTAGTAAGCATAAGAAGCTGAATTAGAACCCAGATCTTGCTAACACCAGGCTCAGCACTCTATGATTTGTGCCAGCAGTTGCCTCTAGGAAGAGTGAGAAGGTCCTTTGTCAAGTCCTTGTCAAGAGGTGTTGTGATAAAGGCATGGAAGGCAGGAAAGCCTGGTTTGAATACTGTCTGACCACAGAAGACTTCCTCCATTTTTTTCTTTCCCTCTTTTTTTAAAAAATCAATTGGGGTTAAGTAACTTGCTCAAGGTTATACGGCCAGTCATTATTTATGTGTGGGTGCTCATTTTCTGAGGCCGGAACTGATCCTGGGTCCTCCCGACTCCAGGACTGGTGCACTTACTCACTCACCTAGCTCCCCCGCCGCACTTCATTTTTTCTGAGAATCATGGTGCCTCCCTCACAGGGCTGTTGTTAAGCCTCCTTCCATCCTTCTGGCTCCGGAGCACCCAGCTGGGATACTGTCATAGTCTATGGCAGAACAAATATGGTGGGTGGTTAAAAATATAACCACTGGAATTCTTCCTGGGGGAGGTCCATAAATGGAAGGGGTGGTGGGAAGAGAGAGGGGGAGCTGCTTCACTTGATCCTTAGTCTGATTTTTTTTACTCATTGCATTTGACTTATGTACAACTGAGAAGTTAAAAATGTCTTGCTTCTTCTGCAAGGAAAATATATCTACTTGCCAAAAACAATAGACCTTATATCACAAAGGCAAGTGAATGCAGCTCCATCCTTCAGTCCCTGAATCACTAGAGATGCTGTTTGTAAACTAAAGGATGGCCTTCAAACGATGGTCTAAGCAGGCATAATCTCTGTTTGAACAGAGAATCAGTTGGAGTGGGCTCTTAATTGTCATTTTTGATGCAGCTCGTACCTTTCCCATTTTTCTTTAAGTAGGAAAATATTCAACTTGTAAGAGTTGCTAGGGGCTACCTTCACCATCCCTAGCTTTTTATAGCATTTAAAGTTTACAAAATGCTTTACATATATTATCTCATTTGATCCTCACAACGAACCTGTGAGGCAGATATTGACATTATCCCCATTTTACAGATGAGGAAACTGAGGCCAAAAGGGGATTAAGCATCTTGTCCAGGGTCACAAAGTCAGTGCGACTTGAATTCAGGTCTTACTGGCTCTAAATCCAGGGCTCTTTCCATTATACCGCAATAATCCATCCTTCTTTATCGATAATAATTAGCAAAGTTAATTGCATGAAAATTGAAGACTTAGCTTTGGTTAGTGTGCTAGATTTGGGGGCAGCATCCCAAGATGGCCATTTAATAGCAGTGTGATCCTGGTAAAGTCACTTCTGGGCCTTGGTTTCACTTTGTATTAGAGAAACAAAACCCTAAAAATATCTTCTCTACCTGCAGAATTGTTATCAAGTTCAAATGGGAGCATGGGGTGTCATGGCGAAAGCTTTGAATATGGAGCTCAAGGACTTGGGCTGGAATTCTAGTTTGACTCCTTTGCACCTAAACATCCTTGTGAAGTCATTTTGCCTCAGTTTCCCCATATGAATTAGCTGAAGCTTTGTGAAAGTGCTTTGCATTTGTTCAATATCATGAGAATAAGGAATATAGATAAGGGCCGTTAGCACCATAGGGAAGGCAATGCAGTGGAAATTTCCAAGGGGAGAAGAACAGTACAAGGGCTACCATGTCTTCCTGTGCCATAGTTGTGTGCAGATGACCTATTTTGTTGCTGTTTCTGGTACACTGGGACTGACCCCACTAAAGTGCCTCTAGACCATTCCCCATTGGGAAAGGTCCAATGATGATGAGTCTGCTTCAGCAAGGTAGCTCAATTGTTTTCTTTCTAGGTTTTTGGGCATATTAGCTCTTCTTTGTGTCTGGGTCCTGCCTCCCCTTTGGAGAAGAAACACAACTTAATAACAACTTAATAACATTTGTACTATCCAAATCCTCCCAGAGGTATCTGGGAAATTCTGTGCTTAGAGTTTCTTTCCCCAGAGTGTCTGTGGTTGTGTTAGCTGTTGCTCTTGGAGGCATTTGTCCATGATGATTTTGTGCCTCCACACTTTTCAGATGCCACATTATGATGAGTATCTTTGGCGCTCGATCTCTCCCTTCCTTTGAGGCATGCTTGATAGGGGTGACGAACCTGACACATGCCCCAGAAGGAGATGGAATGAATTAGGTGTGCATCTGGCTTGTCTTGAGGGTTGGTCTCTCTTCAGTGTAGGTCCAGGGATGAATGACTTTCTAGATGATTATCTTAGCCAATCAACTCTAATCAGGCCCTGCGGTGTGTATAGGGCAGTGTTGCAGCCCTTTCCGACAGTCCAGATCCCATGTAATTGTTTGCACATTGTTGGAGCCAACAGCTGCGGGAAGTTTTTGCAAAGGCTGTAAGGAATCAAGGTCTTTGAGCAGCCATTTTGAATAAACAATACAAATATTTTATTGCATGAGTCTAGATGAGATTTGGAGAAGCCATTTTAAGCCCATCTGACTTTTTTCCTTTATTTTTTGCTGAGGAGGGTGGGGGGAGGGGGAAGGGTAGTGATGGTAACTGAAGAACATAAAGGGAACATGTGTTTCTCTATTAGAGGCACAAAGCCCTTTTATCTTACTTGGAGCCATATCTCTGGGCTGCTGTTTAAGGATCTGCATGGTACAAAAGTCCTGTGTTATTAAGTTGTGTTTAAATCTTTTTTTCAGAAACTTGAGACTTGAAGGCAGAAGTTCCTGAATGCTCTAAACCCAACTTAGGGAGTCAACCTAGGGTCTTTTCTTTTAGATCCCCAAGTGAGATAACGTTCACTTGGAATTATGGAAACCCTTTTTTTTTTTTGTTAGGGGTGAAAGAAAAAGGCTTGTCTACAAGTCAGTAAGCATTTATTAAATGATGATTTATTATGTTTTCATGATATGCCAGGGACTGTGCTAAGTACCAAAGATATAATGAAAGGCAAAAACAAACAAACAACCCCTTCTCTCAAGAAGCTCACAGTCTAACTGGGGAGATGGCGTGTGAACAACTGTGCATAAACCAGATGTACAGAAGGTTACTTGGTCATCATCACCAGAGGGAAGGAACAAATTTTAAGGAGGATCAGGAAATGGTTCCTGTACAAAGTAAGATTTTAGCTGGGACTTGAAGGAAGTCAGGGAGAGAATTCCATATATGGAAACTGCTTTGTGGGGATATATTCGAAATCAAATTGAAAATCACCTTTTACAAAAATAGAGAAGGGTGGACATAAGGTTGTTCCTGCCTGTTCTTTTGGTTTTTGCTTTGGGGTGAGTATTTTTTGGCTGCCTTTGGTCACTGATGTTTCTCTTAGGGGTGGGTTTAGCCCCTGGGTTTCCACTCAAAGACAGGACTTGCTGAATGCTGCTTCGTATTGAAGGCACATTATCAGTTTCAGTCATCCACTCCAAACCCCCACCAACATGATTCTTTTACCAGCCTATGAGAGGAGATATTAGCACAAAGCAAAATATGTTTTCTTAAATAGCATAGTAATGTCACATATATAATAATTCAATACATTCAAGGTAGGACAGACACATGAAGAGGATGTTCTCATTATGTTGTGCTTGAGTACCATGTTGGTTTAACTAGAAGATGAGTACAAAGCTGGGGTTCCCAAAGGAGTTTGAGAGTGACAGAAACATGGGATCTCAGGTGGGTACCAGAATTTATTTGCCTTAAATAGGTTTTTACTTTCCATCCTAGTGATAGTCACAGAGGAAAGAGACATGACAACACTCTGCAAGAATACCATAAAATTAGCTTAAAAATAAATTCTTTCACAAAACTTGAGTGATCTTTAACTTATCATTTAATCTTGAGGTAAGTCAATTAAGCTTGATTTTGTGCTTAACTATAACTCTCCTTTCAAAATACCTTAACCTTCAATTCACACATACCTGTATAACAGGTATAACTTTTGTATAACAGAAGTTCTATATTTTTCTACAACTAATGTTCAGTTTTTTGCACTTCCTCTGAAAAATGTCAAAAGTTTTAGGGGGAAAGTCAGAGCTTCTTAAATTTGTTTCAGACACTCACCAGTTATCTGAAGAAGATTTGGGGTTTTTAGTGAACTGTAAGCTCAACATGAATCAACTCTGTTATATAATAATGGAGAACACAAGTGTGATTTTAGGCTACCTTTACAGC
The DNA here is from genome assembly GCA_011680675.1 of Gymnobelideus leadbeateri. Classification (NCBI taxonomy): domain Eukaryota; kingdom Metazoa; phylum Chordata; class Mammalia; order Diprotodontia; family Petauridae; genus Gymnobelideus; species Gymnobelideus leadbeateri. Next base: position 730,333 of record WOXC01011525.1, on the reverse strand, counting down.
TTTCAGGAATAAGGAGGTGAAAGTAATGTATTTAGCCCCAAGCAGACCCGTGTGCTTGTAATTGAGGCACCACAGTTTAGGAAAGATGTTGAAATCTTGGAGAGTGTCCAAAGGAGGACACCAGGATGGTGAAAGGGCTTGGTTATGATGATTGATTAAAAGGACCTTGGGATGGTTAGATTGTGGGAGAGAAGACTGAAGGAGACCAGGGAACCATCTTCATGTGTTTGAAGGGTTGACGCCTAAAGTGGGCATCAAGCTTGTTCTAGGAGCCATGGGGAGAGCTTGCAAAGAGCTCAATTTCAGTTTTGTGTAAGGAAAACTTGGAAATAGGAGCTGTCCATCATTTGGGAGGTCTTCCTCAGGAGGTGATGCTTTTCCTCATTGTATTTATTAAGGCAAAAGCTTCTTGACACTCAGGAGTGTTGTAGAAGGGATTCTTGCTAAGAATTGGATGTAGTGGATGTCTCTGAGGCTCCTGACAACTCTGAAATTCCTTGATAACTCTATTGCTAATTTGAATACCTGGGTGTAAGTGAATGCCACCTCTGAATGCCACATTTTGAGTGTTGAATTAGTCAATGTATATGCATGTGTACACATACGTACACAATATAATATGCACATGTGTATATGTGTGTGTGTGCACGCGCACACACGCACGCATGCCAGGAAGGCTTTTCCATTTACCCAGATGCTAGTGCCATCCCCTCTAAGGTTAGCTTCCATCTAATCTCTGCTTATTTTTTATGTTCTGATTTGCACGCGTTGTCTTTCTTGTTAGAATGTAAGCTTCTTGAGGGCAGGGACCATTTTTGCTCTTCCTTTTTATCCTTAGCACAATGTCTGCACATAGTAGACACCGAATAAAGGCTTGTAGGTTGATTGATGGATGTAGCAGTCAGGCACTTCCCCTTGGCTTACTTAGTCGATGGATTCATTCCATCAAAGCCCCTGAACGTTAACTTCCTGCCTCATATCTGGATCTCATTGCAGGTGCTGATCTACAGTGGGCAGCTCGATATCATAGTGGCAGCGCCTCTCACTGAACATTCCCTGATGGTCACAGACTGGAAAGGACTCCGTGATTACAGGAAGGTGGACAAAAAGATTTGGAAGGTGCACAGCTCTGATGTCGAAGTGGCTGGTTATGTACGGCAAGTTGGAGATTTTCACCAGGTAGGGGAAAAAAACACGCGGTGGGGAGGGGAAAGGGCTTCCCAGAACATCTTTTGTTGTCGTTGAGTTGTTTCAGTTCTGCTTGACTCTTCACGCCCCATTTGGGGTTTCCTTGGCAGAGATACTAGAATGGTTTGCCATTTCAGCCTCCAGTTCATTGTACAGGTGAGGAAACTGAGGCAAACAGGGTTAAATGACTTGCCTAGCTAGTAAATGTCAGACTTGAACTCAGGTCTTTCTGATTCTGTGTGGTGCTCTATAAACTCTTTCACCTAGCTTGCCCCACCCCAAATATCTAGCAGTTCTTCCAAAGCCAGGGGGTCACTTACTGAATAGGGAGTTTCTAGGTTTCCGCTGTTGCAGACATGATCATAACAATGAAGCAGAATGTGGGAAGGAGGCATGTGAAATTCTCTGTTTCACTTGTGCCCTCCTGATGTCTCATCGAGGAGTTAAAGGTGACCTCGAATCTTGCAGGCTGTCACAGCCAAGTACAGGGGCTGGCAGGTCCTGCTGAACTAGAAAGACTCCAAAGCATGAGCCTTTGCATGGATGGTGTGACTTTATTCAAAGAGCAGGCTAGCCAAGTTTGGAGAGCCTCATCCCAGAGATGGCCAGACAAAAGGATGGATATTTTGGCTTCTGAAAGCCCATCTGCTAAGTTCTAGGAGAGCTGCCATTTGCATTGGTGGAAGGAGTACCCATGTTGAGTAAATTATAGCTCCTTAAGGTATTGAGGTACATTTAGCCAAGAGTACTGATTTTTTTTTTAAATTAAGAAATTCCCTTGGTTACATGAATGTAATCAAATATTTCTGTGCTATAAAATCCAATGACTATAGTGAATACAGGGAAACATGGAAAGATTTATATGAACTGATGCCATGGGAAGTAAATAGAGCCAAGAAAACAATATATGCAATAATTACAATAAGTAAGTAGAAATAACAGTAATCACAGAACTATCAAAAATGAATGTTGTGAAACTACAAAGCACAAGCTTGGCCCCAAAAAAGAGATGTGAGGAGCCACCTCCCCACATTCCTTTGAGAGGTGAGGATGGGGTGGGCGGGGTCCATAGTTATGGAATGAAGCATAATATTAGGGTTAGGTTTTGGGGGGATGGGGGAGGAATGTATTGATTGGTTTTGCCAAATGTTTTTTTTCTCTTCTTCCTAAAAAAAGATCTTTGTGGTAAGGGATGACTTGGGGAGCGGTTCAGAGGAGGAAGAAAGGGAAATTTAAGCAATGCAAAACCAAAAAAAATATCATTAAAATTTATTTTAAAAAATTAAAAAGAAAATCTCTTGGATAGGATGGACATTTTTAAAAATGTTATTGATATCAGGTTTTTCTATCACCTTGATTTCCCAATATATCCTTCCTCCTCTTCCTCCCAGAGAGCCATTCCTTATAACAAATTATAAAAAAGAAAAAAGGCAGCAGTTCATTGTCAAACCTGTTCAGCCATGTATACAATGTTCCACACTCATGGTTCCCAACCTCTTCAGAGCAGAGAGGGAGATTGTAGCATATCTTTTCCTTGGGACCAACCTTGGTCAGTATAATTTTATTACAGTGGCTTGGTCATTACAATATTCGGTTTTGATATTTTTTAACCTTCACATTCACATTCTCTTTTTGCATCAGTTCACACAAATTTTCTTCCATGCTTTTCTGTATTCTTCCTATTGACCATTTCTTATAACACTGTTGAAGTCCATCACATTTGTTAGCCACAGTTGACTTGGGTGCCTAATCTTTGACCTAACTCCTTTGGGACAGGGCCATGTTTTGGGAGCTTCAGGACATGCCTTGTGTTGTAATAATTTTGTACCAGGTAACAGTCATTGGAGATTCATTCGTGGAGCAGCTACGAGGTATGAGGCAAGAAATTAGAAAAAGAACATTAGGCACATCAGGTGGCTAAGCTTGAAATCCGGAAGACCTGGGTGCAAATCTTTCCTCTGTGTCATACTAGCTACATGACCTTGGCAAAGTCATTTTACTTCTCCAGGCATTAATTTCCTTATCTGTTATATGAGGAGGCTGGACCAGATGGTTTCAGAGATCCCCTTCAGCTGTAAATCTATGGTATAAGTTGGGAAACTTGAACATATTTGGGGTACACAACTCTACCCGTGTGTTGTTCAGATAAAGAGCTATACACAGGGACTGAAGGTAATATATTGCCCTTAGTAAGTGCTCAATACATGTTTATTGACCTGATCTAAATTAACCTTGTCTCCAGACCTTATTTTAAGATGAAGAGGGACCTCATTGAGCTTAGGGAGGGCAAGTGTTCAATCTATCAGGATACTTGGAAGATCCTCCTAATCACAGCATGCCTCTGTCCATAATTCTCAATATGCTCTTAAAATAAAATACCCTCAATTCAATCCAATAAATATGTATTAAGGGCAGGAACAATATTAGGTTGGGTGGGTGGGTGGGAGTTTACAAAGACAAAAAAAAAGATATAGTCTCCCACCCTCAGGGAGCTTCCTAAGATATGCTAGCAGAAATAAGATCAGTAGCTAAATAACTGTAGCAGCAGATTGTAATTCTGTACTTACAGTTGTTTGAGTTGAGAAGTTGATCATTAATAAGTAAGAGGAATCAAGAAGGAAAGTTTTCATAGAGGTGCAGCTGCCACACTGGGTTTTGAAGGAAGGAACTGGTAATAGGAGGTGGGGAGACATGTAACACCTACACAGTTAAGAAAATGCAGAGAATATACTGAGTAATTTAAAGAGGGAGAGAGAACTGGCAACTGGGAAGGGATCAGGAAAGGCCTCACGTAGGAGGCAGCCTTTGAGCTGTGCTTGGAAGATGGTGGAGGCTGGCGGAAATCCATTCCGGACATGGCAGGCCCACAGCTGCTGCCACCACCTGTTATCAGCAGCCTTGCCCTCAGTGTCAATGGAAATCTCAGCTGTGTGGCATTTGCTGGGGCGGGCGCCTGGCTTTTTGTCTGAACCCACCTGGCAGGCTAGACTGCCTCTCCGGAGAGATATCATGCCCCAGAGGTGGAAAAGGCAACTTGGATTCCAGGCTAGCTCTTGTGGCCAATATCTGCCAAGGTCCCTTGACCCTCCTGGAGAAGGCTGAACCCATCTGGGATGAAACAGTGCTTTTCTGTCTGCCAGAAATGGGGTAAGGAAAGGAGCGAGAGCCACATGTGTTAGCACTGGGGAGGATTTCACCGCTCAGCAAGGGATCTGCATTTTATATAGGTGATTTTCAAATGTTGGCGGAGATCCTTCTCCCTTACTGTTCCAATATTGCAAGAGGTGGGGGCTGGAGAGGAGGGGAGCAAAGGAAAAAACCATGCAGTAACAAAGGCATTCTCTGTGAAGCTCAGTTCTTGGAACTCTGTACAAATGTCAAGAGTCTAATAATGAAAAAAACGGACCTCAACTGTAGACCTGCTTTTCAGCATTCGCTGCATAAAACAGAAGCGTGTGTCTCTGTTTGCCAAGAAAGAAAGCTTGCTTTCTGCCAAGCACCACAGCTCTTCATTTTAAGACTGAAACCAAAGTCGACCTGTCTCTGGGTGGGGGCCCACCTTGTCCTCTAACAAGGATGACAACCTCCCCCCAACCCCAGCCTCCCACATTCAGGAAGGCCCGAGCAAGCTTCTCTGTATTCCCATTGCATTCATAACCAGAAAATGACCATGAATTTGACTATGTGTCCAGCGTGGCTTTTAGCAATCAGATGAAAGGGTGAAGGCTGGGGAAGTCTCAGTTGCCCCTCCTCTTCTCCATCCCTCCCCTTTATATTTTCTGTACTGGGGTTTTGAGATCCCAGAATCATAGATGCCAGGATCGGAAGAAGCCTCAAAGGCTACACAAGTTATCAACTTTCCAACTTGTCTGACAGATGTTTTCTCAAACTTCATGGGGACATCACTCTACCTCATAAGACATACCCCCCTTTTGGGTGACTCTCATTGCCAGGGAAGTTTTCCTTGCCCCCGTCTGCAGTTTCTCCCACCTTTAATCTTTTGTGTTTGGTGCTTTTAAAGCTTGGCAGCGAACTCGCCCTGTGACCTTAAGCAAATGACGGTCTATTTCTTGGTCTCAATTTCCTCTTCCTTCTTTAGGTGGGCATAATGATTGCTGTGGTCCAGCTATAAACCTCTACGATTCTGCAGTATTTCATACTTTAGAGGTCTGTGATGGCACTGTGGTGGGTCGCCCTTCTAGCAGACAGCACAGCCCCAGTCTTGAAGGTGGTCATAGCTCAAAAATCCATCTTCCTGGGGCCAACCTGTTGATAAATTTCTCTGAACTTAGCTTTTCTTTGGAAAATAGCCATGTGCTCTGTTATCCTGAAAACAAATAGAGTGCCTTCCTGTAGGCATTTAAGTTGCATAGGACCCTCTGAGATGTTTGTTTAGAATGTGAGCTCTTTTTGGGGAGGGGTTGTTTCATTTTTTGTGTGTTCACATCCCCAGTCCCTTTGGTATAGTTGGTGCTTAATAAATGTTTACTGTTTGCTTGATTGACTGGTTAATGTAGGGGGAAAGACCACTAGCTCTGGAGTCAGATCTGACTTCAAATCCTGCTCCTAGTACTTATTACCTGTGTGGCACATCACTGGCCCCTTCCTCAGCTTCTTCAGCTCTCTGCCCATGTGGACATCAAAGACCTGAAGTCACCTCCTCACAGCGATGTCCACAGTGGGACACAGTGGGAACCCATGACCAAGTCCCAACAGCCCCACTGCATTTGTGGCTGTGTAGCTTTTCCCCCATTGATAAAATGGAGGAGAACAGGACTTGGTCATTGTAAGGATCAGGTGAAATGATCTATTTGGCAGCAGGAGAAACCCCCTGGGGGCAGGTGCTGTTTCATTTTCATCTTCATATCTTCAAAGCCTTGCACAGTTCCTTGATAAATGCAGGTTGTTTTGAAAGGCCATTCCCAAAGTTTGGAAGGTGCCTCCTTCTTGCTGATGCCTCATGGCATCTCCCTAGTCCTTAAAGGTGCAGCCCGAGCATCACCTTCTGCATGAAGCTCTTCCTGAACCCCCAGCTTCAAGGGCCCTTCCTCTCTAACCACCTTGTATTAACTACTTTGTATTTCATTGTACTCTCTATTTCTTCTCTATGTATTTATAGATGTCCTGGTTGCTTTGCCTTCCCTGTTAGAATGTAATATCCTTGCTGGTAGGACTTGTTTCTTTGTAGCTACTGACCTCAATGTGGAAAATACAAAGCATAGTGGTTCTTAATAAGTGCTTTTTGCAAATATTAAGCACAAATAATGGGTGCTTGATGAAAGCTTATATATTGATTGATACAGGGAAAAGAATGCTGGCTTTAAGTTCAAGTTCTGAGTTCCAGTTCTACCTCTGACACTTGGTTGCCTGTATGACCTTAGTCAAAGCACTCCCTCCCCAGGCAGCCTCAAAGCTCTTCATCTGTTGGTTGATTGTTGTTCTTCGTGTTCTAAGAGGACCACAGTGATATCACTTGTGTTGAGGTGCAGGTTCAATGTGTCCCATTGTGGCTCATCAGACCAATATGAGCTCGGAAGGCTGCACTGCAGCTGGGCACAAATAGTCCATATGGATATTTGAAGTAGAGAGGCCTTTAAATTTACACAAGCAACTACAGTTCTACTTCGCTCACAGAGTATAGCACCTTTTTTGCTGCTGTGCTAGACAGTCCTGTGCTGGTGTCTCCCATGGCTCACAATCAATCCCAAAGTTCTTCAGAGAGACCTTGAGAGTTTCCTTGCATTCTTCCTTCCGACCATGTGAGCACTTGCCCCGTGTGAGGTCTCAGTAAAATAGTCTTTTAGGGAAATATACATTTGGCATTTGAACAACATGGCCAGCCCATCAGAACTGAACTGTATGCAGCAGAGTGTGAATGCTTGGCAGTTTAGTTCAAGAAAAGACTTGTGTCTGGCACTTTATCTTGCCAGGTGATTTTCAGAATCTTCCTAAGACAATTCAAATAGAAGAAATTCAGTTTCCTGGCCTGGCACTAGTATACTGTCCAGGTTTCATAGGCACACAACAACGAGGTCAGCATGTGATGATCTGTAATAGAAAGGGGTCACTAGATGGTCCCTGAGGGCCTTTCCCTCTCTAAGCCTATGATTCTATGACTGATGGATGGAATTAACATAACAGAAGATATTCTCATTTCACTTCCCTTGGTCTAATTTTGTTTGTTGAAGCTCAGAATGTTAACCCAAAAATTTAGCCTGAGATAGGTCTTGTGAAGAAAGCTAAGGACAATGAAAAGGAACTTTTTTCATTGTATTGGAGGAAAGAGAAGAATTCAAGAAAGGATAGCACCAGTACTTTGGATAGTGGGCAAAATGATCCTTTTTAAAGACTAGATGTGTGGTTTCATTCAAGTACAGAACTCCTTCTTTCAGTGCAGGTCAATCATCACCTATTTTGTAACTTATCCTTTGAGATTTGCCTGGGCACTGAGCAGTTAAGCCACTTACTTAGGGACCCACAGCCATTATGACCCAGAGGTGGCATTGAACCTTCATCTTCCTGATTCTGGGGCTGACTTTCTTTCTATTCTGCCAAATTGCCTCTCCCATGGGGCAATCAAATCATGGACAACAGAAAGAAGCCAGCATTACACAACTCCAATTTTGCTTCTCTTTTCTCTCCACCAATGGAAATGATTTTTGGACTGGAAGGAATGGAAAAAATGGCTAATAGGGAACTGAACCTCAGGATAATGAGTTTGTAATCAGAAAAGCATCTAAATAAATGCCTTTGATTTAGTGAGTCACCAAATCCAGACAAGCTACAGCCCAGTCTATTAAACCATCGTCCAGTGTGCCACTGGAGTCCAAAGGCCATGCCAGGCAAGCATAAATTTTGAGAATGAGCTCCACAGAAGCAGTACTGCTGCCTGAGGTCCAAGCGAGCTGAACGTGGAGAGGCTTCTTATCACACAGTCATCCGAGGGATGTGATGTGTCATTTGGCCATGGCCACCTGTGAAACAAGAGAAATGCAACATGCTTCTCTTCCATTACTGCAGAGGTGGTAGCAGAGCTTCTGGAAATGGAGCAGGGAGGGGGATTTGTAGTTCACTTGTACACACTAAACTTAACCACTGGCACTCTGAGAGATCCTTGTCCAGTGACCAACTGGTCCACAAAGGGGGCAACCCAGAACTGACTGTCTTCCTCATTTTGTCTTGTTTTCCCTCAATAATTGGGCCTCCCCTTGATAATTCTTTCTTTCAATTCAGAATTGCCTCATAAAGGTTTTCATGTACTTCTTCTAAAGGAGTAGGTTGTTTGTGAGGCATTTTCAGAAATCCTGGGCTGCCATGTCTTGATTAGAATAAAGCAACTGACAAAGACAATGACATTTCCATTTGGTTAATAGTGAGGGGAAGGGAAGAAAAGGTTTGAATGTTGTTTTCTTATTAAGGAGGAAAGAGACTGCTAAACAGATTTCGGAAAGTGACTGCCAAGGGCAGTGAAGTCCCTGGAATATGGTTTTGGCTTTATTGGAGAAACTGCTCAGCTGCATCTCAAAATTAACCTCAGCCCTATTACATCCTGCTAAGAGGAGGACCTGAGGTCTAGAGCTTTTTTCCAAGTCTCCAGGTGCTGGGAAATGTGATCACTTCAATGAAGCATTTATTAAGAACCCACCATAGGCTGGATAAGGTGAATAGGAAGACAACCAGAAAGCAATTCCTAACCTCAAGGAGGTTAGTCTACTAGGCACACCAATTAGCAAGTACAAAGTAATTTCAAGGTGAGAAAGTGCTAATGGAGATTAAGAGAGGCTTCCCAGAGGAGGTGATGCCTAAATTGTGCTTTGAAAGATGATAGATCAAGTCCTCCTGATGCCTTGTAGAAGACAATCCAAAGGAGGAGAGTCTCTAGACTCTTTTGGTCAAACTGTCCTGTTCAGTGAGTCATTAATGAGAATATCATCAAAGCTCTTTCTTGTTAACCTGGTAGTATGTTGTAAATCATCTAGAGGTTTACAGCAGAAGCTAATGACTTGCTTGAGGCCACATGGGGAACTAGGCTTCCTTCCTCTCATTAAAAGCTAGAGCCAGCCTCAAGCAGTCAACAGTTGGTATCCATTACTTGATTTGTATCTATCCAGTTAAACTAAGCAATGATTTTTCAAGTGCCCACTACATGCCAGACATTGTGCTAAGGACAGAAACAAAAGCAAAAATGAAACAGACCTTGCCCTCAAGGTGCTTATTTTCTAATGGGACCAACAATGGCAATCCCAGAAGACCAACATGGAAATTAACCAAAACAGAGACGTCCCTTTATTTCCCCTTCAAACCCAGATGAATTTTGTCCCTGTGTAAACACTGAGTCATGCTATGTGATGCTTCATGGTGGCTTAGTTTATCAGTCATCCAACAAGCATTTATGAAGTGCCTACTTTGTGGTTAGGCACAGTGCTGGGCTCTAGGCTTGGGAAAAAAAAAAAGATGAAAGAGCTCCTGCCCTCAACAAACTTGCATTCTACTAGGAGACACAGCATGCACACATATAAGTAGTGTGTACAAAATAAATTAGGGGACAACTAGATTCCAATTCAACGGACATTTATTTTGCCCTTACTGTGTGTGTGACATTGTTCAATATTAGGTTTACCAAGGTAAGAAATAAGTTTACCTTCAATGGGTGAGCAAGGAAACAGCACAGTTGTTAATTAAACACAAGGCCATTTGAGGAGGGGAGGATCCTTGCACCTCAGGGAGGGTAAGGAAGAGGTGGCATCCTCGAAGAAAGAAGATTCTGGAGGGGCTGGGAGGTGATATAGACTTGCACTCCAGACTCCCTGGACTTCAAACACTGGGGTTCAGCCAGTACAAAGGCACAGCGATGAACTCTGGGTAAAGTTGGGAACCTGGTCTGGCTGAAAAGGAGTGACATAGAATAAACTAGAAAGGGAGGCTGGAGGGAGATTGGGTTTGGAGGGCCTTTAAATCTAGACAGAGGAGTTTCTATTTTATCCCCAAGGTGATAGTCAGTAAGCTTTCATTTGGATGCATAAGACATCCTTGGAGTCCAGCCCTCTGGCTTTCCTGTGGTTTTGTCAGCAGTGTGAATGAGCTCTTACATACCAGCAGCCTGTTTAGTAAGAGTTTTGTGCCCTCCCCCCCAGGAAGGGTACAGCCTCGGCTGTCTGAAATCCTCCTCTATACCCTTCACCCTAATCCCCCACATCCCAGTCCCCATTGGCGGTATGCACTTTACAGGCTTACAGAGCAGCCTTTGTCCTCTCAGAGCATTGAGTATCCCAGGATATCCCATAGCAGCTGAGGTCCCCTTCCAGCCATTTAGATTCACCTGAGACAGAACAAACAAATCCTTTACCTTCCCAAGGAAGTGGTCATCCTAGCTCTGCCTGAAGGCTACCAGCTATGTGAATGTGGGCTAGGAAGAGCTGTGCAGAGCCAATGGAATGCTGTGTGGGGAGTTCACCGACCTGGCTTCAAATCCCTGTTCTGTTATTCCATCTCAGATGCCCTCAAGCAGGTCCCATAACCTCTCTAGGCCTCAGTTTTCTCACCTGTAAAATGAACAGATTGGATGAGAAATCCTCTAAGATCACTTGTATTTCTAAATCTGGGCTTCTTTAATATACTCAAAGTGCTGTTGTAATTAAGATAATGTATGGTGCTTTGTAAACCTTAATGTGCTATGTAAATATTAGCTTCTATTATTATTGCTGTCCTGATCTTTACACCAAAGGAAATGGAATAAGCATTTATTAAGTGCCTATTGTATGCCAGATGCTGTGCTAAGCACTTTACAAATACCATCTCATTTGATTCTCTGGGATGTAGGTGCCATTATCCTCCCTGTTTTACAATTGAGGAAACTGAGACAAAATGAGGTTGAATGACTTGGTGAGGGTCACACAACTAGAAAGTGTCTAAGGTCACAATTTGGACTCAAGTCTTCCTGGTCTCAAGCCAAGTGCTCTATTCATTCTACCACTTAGCTGCCCCCACCCAAAGAGTTGAGTCCCTTCTGAGGCATCGTGGTCTTGGTGTATCATGGTGACAGAAAGCCTTGGTTTCCTCCTCTTTCTCATCACCCTTTTCATTATGGATTCAGTGCTAGTCAGTTCTTTGTTCTTGAGGACCAATGACATCACAGGTGATGTCTCAATTGCGAATGAATTGGATTTAAGTGAGGCAGAGCTGCACAAGGTCTCAGCCTCACTCTGTCTTCCAGAGTCATCACAGTCCAATGGCAGGACAAAAGTCAAGATGGCTGGTGATAGCCCAGGAAGGAGCAGAAGAGGAATTTGAACTAGGTCTAATGACTCCAAGTTCGTCATTGTTTTGAGTGGATCATGTTGCTTCCTTCCCTATCTCTCTAGCTAATCTGGAATTTGAGAGATAATGTTTCTTTAAAAACTTAGGTGATAAAATGTGCTAAATATTATTTATTGGACAAGTCTGAAGCTAGCTCCTTGGTATCCAATTACCACTTGCCTGTGGCTCAGAAAAATTCCCAACAAGAGGTTGGGGGTGGTGTTGAGGAGTTTCACGTGTCCTTAAGTTATGGCATAAAAAAGTAAAGAAAAGTGACTGACTGGAATAATTACCCTTTTAAAAACGTGGCAGACACAATGGTAAGAAGCTATCTGAACACGCCTTTCCAGATTAGGCCAAGTATTACGTATTTGGTGGCTTCATAAATATCAAGCTTCCAACACATATGGGAGGAGAGGGGAGGAAAGACCGATTGGGAATTTGGATCTAGGGATGTAAAAACTGAAAAAAAAAACTAATGACAACAACAAAAACATACTCCACCAAAATATTTGGCTGCTTTCTAGTCAACCTTCAGCCAGAATGCAGTTTGTGTTCCTAATGTTTGTTATTTTTTCTACAATAACTGGATCCACTTAGAGTGACTCTGGTTCCTTCCAGCCATCACTCTGAGGGTTCTAGATATCTGGAATCCCACTTCTCTTCTTGCTTCTGGATCACCTTCCTTTTTTTTTTCTCTCCAAACACTCCTTCATGCTCCTTTCCCCTTTTATAAATTCCCAGACCTTTCTATTCTTAAGGAGTATCAACATTTCATTTTTGTCTTTGTATCTCTAGTGCCTAACACATACCTGGTACACAGTAGGTGCTTAATATATAGTTGCTGTTTGATTCATCTCCAAACAGGACAAAGAAGTTTTGTTTTGTATTAAAGTAGAGGCATGCTTAGCATTGGTAATCAGGGGTTTCCAAGCTATAATAAGTGTTTGTTGATTGACTTAATGATAAATTTCCTATTTTCACCAGCCCATTAAGTTTAATACCAGATTAGAATTAACTTCAACTCTCCAGGTCCAACTTGACCAACATTTTGATTCCAAGGTTGTCCTCAAGCCTTGCCTAGATTTGAGGGCTACAGAGGTAGAACCGTTCCAACTTTCACTTCACCTTCACACAAGGCTGCCTTGGAGCAACAAGCAAAGGGTAAATCCCTACATCCTGCTCTGGCCTAGTGCCAGAAATCTACATCAGAGAATAGACTTGGCACCTTCTGCCTCTTCATTCTTCTGGGCCTTCACATGCTGGCACTTACCAGTTATTACTCACCCATTTGTGCAGCTGGCACTTCCCACATCTGGTCTTCAGCAGTCTTCCCTGGCCTAGTTTCCTTGTGCCTTAGGGAAAAAGCCACCAAGTGCTCCACCTCTACTGCTTTATAACTTGAAATTATATCAACTAAGAGCACAGAAGAAAGCCAGTTATCCAGTCAGCATGCATTTATTAAGGACTTACAGTATACCAGGTGCTGTGCTAAGGTACTAGGGATGCCAAGAAAGGTAAAAACTCTCCCTGTCTTCAAGGAGCTCAAAGTCCAATAATGGGACAGACAACATGCACATAACTGTGCACCCAAGATGTATATATAATTGTTACAAAAATAATATCGAATATCCGTTTATCAAAATTTTGATAGATAAGTTGTTCCCTTTTTTTAATAAGTGCTTTGTACTGTAGGCTCTGCAAAGAAGCACCTTTTGTCCAGGCTCTTTCGATGTGACCTGGGAAGCTGATCCCAAAAGGGTCTTAGTTTGCTTAAGATGATGGCTGAAGTCCCTTCCAAGGTTCAGATTCTGTGATTCTATACAGGCACTGCCCACAACTCCAATTCAGCCCATAGGCTCCTAGATTGGGAGCTGGGAAGGGCTTTTCAGGTCACCCTCCACATTTTGCAGCTAAGGAAACTGAGGCCCAGAAAGGGTGAATACCCCAAATCCATGTAGCTACCTAGTTGGCAGAGCGGGGATTCAAACCGGGTCTTTGACTCTCACTGTTCTTTCCACGGATACATATTAAGTGTCTCTGGTCCAAGGCTCTATTTAGTTACATCTCAGCAATGCTGGCTTCCAAGAGTTTCTGTGTGTTCTTGTTTTTCTCTGCCTTTGCTTCTCACCCAGTTTCCTCCACAAGAGCTTTTTGTTTGTTTTTTGACTATTGCTAAAGGACTGGCTGCTCACCAGTTGTCAAGGGGGAAAAAATCTTTCCAGGAGGTAGGGGTCGGCGATTTCATCAATGTGGGGAACTCCCAGTATGGAAGCAGAGGCCACCCATGCAGATCAGCAGCTCATCTGGTACTTTGTGCTTTGGAGAGCTACTCCAGGCCTTGAGAGGTTACATAGTTTGCCCAGGGCACATGGCTATTCTGTCTCCATGGCCAGCCCTCCACCATCCTGTCTCTTATCAAGGATAGGCTGAGAGAATATGGAACTAGAAACATTTCCCTCAGAGCTTTGGTATTCTTGCAGCAGCCCTGTCAGCCAATCAGCTTCTTTCCAATGACATATACAAGAACAAAAGAGACAGAAGTGCTGTCTTTGGAGCAAGAAGACTTGGATCTAGTCTAGTCAATAAGCATTTATTAAACACCTACTACATGCCAGGAACTGTGCTAAGCACTGGAGTTACAAAGAAAGGAAAAAGAAAAAGAAAGTTCCCACTCTGCAGCAGCTCTTGGTCTAATGGAGGAGACAACATGCAAACACATCCATACAAATAAGATATATGCAGCCTAAACTACACATTGTTGTTTGTTCTTCATTCTCAAAGAGAAAACTGGACCTAGCCTCATAGGGAAGGCACTAAGGTTAAAGAGGATTGGGAAGGGCAATCTGCAGATGATGGGACTTAAGCTGAAACTTGATGGAAGACAGGAAGGCTAGGAGGCAGAGATGAGGAAGGAGAATATTCCAGGCATGGTGAACAGCCAGTGCAAATGCCTGGAGTAGGGAGATGGAAGATCAAGGGAGTCTGTGCCCCTGGATTACAGGGCTGAGGTCTGAGAAGACTGGAAAGGGAGAAAGAGGCCAGGCTAGGAAGGGCTTTAAAAGTCAAACAGGATTTTACATTTGATCCTGGAGGTGATTGAATAAGGGAATGACATGGTCAGATCTACCCTTCAGGAAAATCAATTTGATGGCTGAGTAGCTGGATGGGAATGGGGGAAAACAGGCACTAGGACCAGCCTATGGAAATAGTCTGGGTATGAGGGTCTCTCTAACTCTTACATTTATGCAACCTGAGGCAAGTCACCAAATCTCTCTGAGCCTCAGTTTCCTTATCTGTAAACTGGGGCTGTTGTTCTAAATGCCATTAAGGCCCTTCAGAATTAGCCCTCTATGATCTGAGATATTAGGAGAGGAAACAGACCAGAACCCAATCCCTGTAGATCGGGTTAAGCTGAAGGACTTCAAACTCTAAAATATTTATAACCTTTTTGAAGGAACAATGACTTGGAGAGTTTCTGGTTGTTATTTCTTTTTCCTTTCTCTTTAAAAAACACAAGTTAGTTCCTGAAGATGAGGGAAATTGTAAACAATAGCAACTTCCAACTCAACTCTGATTATTTGCCAAGAGTTGGAACAGAATTCCCCTGTCGTTTTTTTTGTCTTATTCTGAAAGACTGATTAACATAAAAAGAATGCTTCTAAATTAAGCTCCCCAAATATGCACTTACTTAATCATCGGGGAGCTAATTTATTGTATTATTTCAAATATAAACTGGCTTGCATGTCCATTTACTCAAGTCTAACAGGCAGCTGAGATGGGAGGGAGGATTTTCTTCCTAGTTGTTGAGCCATTCACTGTGAGTGGTTTTTAGTAATCTATTAGAATTTTACAGACAGTCATTTTATTAAGTGGAAAATGGATAAATACTTATTAGGAAGCCTGGAATTTAAAGCCTTGCCCACAAATTGAGTGGCTTTTTGGAAATCGATGGCATTTGGGGAAACTAAGAAGTATGAGTGGTGAGAGGGGGAAAGGGGATGGGGGAGGTTAAACACTTAGGTTTGTTGTTTTAAATTGGGATTTAGCCAAAATGAGCCAAGTTGCTCACAGGAACGTAAAACAAAGGAGAGACAGAGATAGAGAGACAGGAGACAGAGACAGATAGAAAAGAAGAGGAAGGAAGGAGAGAGAAGAGAGTAGATGGAAAAGGAAGTAGAAAAAAAGAGAAAAGGAAGAAAGGAGGGAAGAAAGAGGGCGGAAGGGGGGAGGGAGGGGAAAGAAAAGAGACAGAAGCGGGAGGGGCTGGGCTAATCCCTGCAGTTTTCTTTATCTGGAAGTTGGCTCTGATTATACAGTCAGCTTATCTTGGGTGAGGACACAACATTTCAGCTTACTGGCTCATCTGGTGAGAGGTTGGCATTTTCGTGCAGACTGGCACCAAAACAACCAGTGTCAGCATGGTCATCATTCCTCCATCTGGCAGTCCCTGAATCCTAGGTGACTTCTTGGAGTCATGGCAACCCAGGAGGTTGTGGGCCTAGAGCCACGGTGAACCCAGAGAACCTCGCCTGGTCTAGAGCTGTCCCCAAATCCAGGTCATTTCTTAAGAAGCAGCTAGCTGGTAGTCCTGGAGTTAGGAATCAAGAAGACCTGATTTCAAATCTAGTCCCTCAGATACTGTGTGACCCTGGACAAGTCACTTAACTGCTGTCTGCCTCAGTTTCCTCATCTATAAATGGGGATAATAATAGCACCTGCTTTCCAGGGTTGTTGTGAGGACTGAATGAGATGATATTTCCAGACCTTAACTCGGTATAAAGTGCTAATTATTATGATGAGAATTCATAGCATTTTTTTAAAGGACAGCAAAGGACCTCACAAATCAATTAACCCAGATGTACCCTTTAATAAATGAAGAAACAGAGGTGCAGATGAATGAACAGTGTTGACTCAGGTTATGTGGGTGAGTGGCAGAGCCAGGAATAGAAGCCAGCCAAGTATTCGATGCCCCTCCCTGGTTCCAGTGTGTCAATGACAAAAAACCCATTTTATTAACTTTAGAGTCAGAGGTCTTGGATTCAAATACCATTTCTGCTGCCTTGCTACCTGCATGACCTTGGGTCAGTCATGTCCCTGGGTTTCAGCTTCTCCATCATTTGCCCCATTAGAATAGAAGCTAATTCAGGACAGGAGGTTGTCTTGCTTGTTTATATTTGTCACCCCAGGGACTTAGCTAGTGCCTGACAATAAATAATTCTCTCCCTCTCTTTCCCTCTCTCTCTCTCTCTCTCTCTCTCTCTCTCTCTCTCTCTCTGTCTCCCTCTCTCTGTCTCTCTCTCTCTCTCTGTCTCTCTCTGTCTCTCTCTCCCTCACTCTCTCTCTGTCTCTGTCTCTCTCTGTCTCTCTCCCTCTCTCTCTCTCTCTCTCTCTCTCTCTCTCTCTCTCTCTCTCTTCCCCCCTTTCTCCCCCCCTCTCTTTCTCTCTCTCTCCCTCCCCTCTCCTTCCCTGTCTGTCTATCCATCCATCCATCTGTAAAAGGAGATGGTTGTACCAGCTCCCCTTCTGTCATCTGCAGGGATCCTGTGATGCCAAGTAGATTAAAATCCCTGTGTAGGGCTGGAATTCCCCCCTCTTCCTGGCTATCATGGGAAACTGAGGCCATGCTGGAATCCAGCTAGAGCCTCTAGAGCAGTTCTGGGCCCTGCAGCCTCTTGGTGGACCTTGGGAAAGTGGCCTATGTGGGGACTGCTCAGAATGCCCTGGGGAAGGCTGGAAAGGTCAAGAGGCAAAGTGCCCTGCTGCTCTCTCCAAGGCCAGGCAGACAGGAAGCCGGGGTCACTGAGAAGGTAAGCAGAGACACCAGCTCCTCACTGCTCCCATTGTTCCTGGGGACAGAACCTGGAGCTTCTGAGGCCTCTCTGGCAGCACAAGCAGGGTCTGTTTTCCATCTGAAGATAGAAGCTGGGGAGCAGGGCAGAATGACTTGTTAGTGTGTGGCTGCCCCATCGCCAGCTGAACTCTTGAAGGCCAAGGCTGCATTTGCAGGGATCAGATATCTGTGTCATTTAAAGTCCTTCCCAACCCATCTAGTTCTTTCTCCCTTTTCAGTCTCCTTACATCCCCATTAAGTTTAGCCATAGTAATTTGTTTGAAGGTCCCCACACAGGACATCTCCTGCTTCCCTGTCTTTGCATTGGCTGCCTCCCGTGCCTGTGATGCCCTTCCTCCTTACCTCCACCTCCTGGCTTCCTTGAGAACTCACCTCAAGTCCTACCTTCTTTTCACAGGAGTCCTTTCCTAGTGCCTCCCACTCAGTAGGGCCTTCCTTCTGAGATAATTTTCCATTTCTATTGTATAGTTTTTGTAAGTAGTTATTTATGTGTTGTTTCCTCTGTTAGAATACACATTTCTTGAGGGCAGACACTGGTCTTTTACTTCTTTGCTTTCTCCAGGACTGAGCCCAGTGCCCAGCACTCAGTAAGTACTTAATAATTAATTGATTGGTAGAAGAGGAAGAAGGAAGAATAGAAGGAATTGGGTTGGGGATTTGGTTGGGTTGGATGGCTGTGGGGTCAGAATTCACTCCATAATAAAGGCAGAAGGAAGCAGGCTCCCAGTTCAGATCTCATCCTGTATCCAAAGTGGGAGAGACAGGACTAGAAGCAGACTAGGGGGAGGCCACTGTCCACCACTTTTCTTCCCAAGGGGCCTCTAAAAGTCTTCTCTCTTTCTGGGATGGGATGGGACACCATCTTTGCAAAGCTCAATGTTCTCAGGACCCTGCTCCTTTTCCCAAGCCACAGACAGCCTTGTTTGGTGCATATGTGGACAATCTTGGAGGAGGAGCAGCTGCTTCCTCATCTCTATAATAAGGGGGTTAGTTCCTTTCAGTTTGAATATCTGAGTCAAATCAAAGAAACAGTGGGCCACAGGATAAAGAGTGTTAGACTTTTTTGTTGTTTAATTGTTTTTAGTCATATCTGACTCACTGTAAACCCATTTTGGATTTTCTTGGCAGAGAGCCTGTCCTTCTCCAGATCATTTGACAGAGGAGGAAACTGAGGCAAACTGGGTTAAGTGACTTGCCCAAGGTTACACAACTAGTAAGTTTCTGAGGTTGGATCTGAATCCAGAAAGATGAGTCCTTCTGAAACAGTTCTGACTTGAGGTTTTTTGAACCCAGAGGTCCTGGGTTCAAATCCTCTATCTGGTGCCTTACTAGCTGTATGACCTTGAAGAGGCCAGTTTGCTTCCCTGGGCCTCAGTTTCTTAATCTACAAAATAGTGAGAGGGTTGGACTAGATGTGTCCCCAAGGTCCCTATAGTTCTAGATATGCTATCCCCATTTTTTGACCATTGGTTATAACTGTAGACCTAGAAGCAGCCTTAGGAACCATCTCCTCGATTCCCTTCATTTTTTACAGGGACGGTCAGTCCAAGGTCACAAGGGGAGTTAAGTGATAGAGGGGAGATTCACACCCCAGTCCTCTAACTGCAGAGTGTTCTTTCCACTGTCCCATCTCGAGAAGGCTGGAGACACTGTAGGTAACAGCTGGCTCTTTGTACCAGCATGACATGGGAGAAGTTGCTTGTGTCCACATGCTTCAGGGAGTTCCCTAGAATTCTCCTTTGAAGTCATAGAGAGGATGCACCCACTTTGGTGGAGGCAGATCCCACACAGGGAGAAGTTCTTTTCGTATTTGACAGATGAGGAAACTGAGCTGAGAGGTGAACGATATTTACTCATGGTCACAGGGATAGTGAGAAATGGAATTGCTGAACTTGACCCTGATCTCATTTCAAGATCATTGTTTCCATTATACCATAGAGTGGAGTCAGTAGCATGTAGTCAGTGTGTGTGTTTTGTCTACATGATGGTGTGGCCCAGTCCAGGTTCCACTGTCCACCCAGAATCCTGTATTCCAGCTCGTCTACTCTTCCTAAAACATGGCACCCTGGCTTGAACACCATGCTGACTGAAATGGAATAGAACAGCACTAACTCTTAATCTAGCCTATGGCATTCCACATTGTTAACTCATGTTAACTCATGACCTATGGGTCACTAAGATTCTTGGTTCTTTTTCAATGGAACTGGTCAGCACCTCTCCCTCCCCATACTTGTAGCATTGATGTTTTGAAACCACATGTAGAATTTTTCATTTTCCCTCTTAAATATCTGAGTCAAAAGAGGGTAGGCACTGGCTTTTGCCTCTTTTTGTATCTCCAGCACCTAGGACAATGCCTGGCACGTGGAAGGTAGGTGGTTGGTAAATGTTTGTTGACTGACTACTTATACAGCTAATTGCACTAGGATATTGAGATGTTTTTAGATTTGGACAAGGTCACCATCCTCTCTCTTCCTCAGTAACTAATTCCCTCCCACGAGGATGTGTGTGTAGACACATTAGGCTGTAATTTACACATTCCCACTTACAAATAAGTGACTGCTTGGGATTTAATGGCAGCACTAGGGAGAATATAGTCCATTAAGCTTTTAAATTCACACTGAAAGGGAGCATTTGAAGTCCATTTTATTTTACTTTTCTTTCATGTTTAGAAAATGACACTCTTTGGTTCAAATAGTCTCCAACCATAAATGCAAATAAAATCCACTCCCATTTAAAGAACATAAGTGATTTTATTCTTTGTATCCACAATACCCACGATAACAACTCGTACAAAGTGGCATATGTTCCTCTGACTAAGTCCAAATAAAAATGCCATAAGAAAAAGAATAGTTCCTTCAATATAATTCACCTTACTAAAATACTTACAAAATCACCTACTATGTGTGAGGCATTGTGCAAGACAAAGACAACAATGTTAAAAAAAATAGTCCTTGCCTTAAAGGAGTTTATATTCCAGGAACTTATCTAAGAATGAAAACCAAGACACATGGTAGGTCCAGTTGCTGCTTCCTCATGCTACTTTGAGTGATAATGCTAGCACTGCCCCACTACCAGGATAGTGCCTGCTCTTAGTCCCTTTATTTGGGACTTTTTCCTTTTAGTTCTGCTTGGCTGAAGTTATTCAAACAGGATTGAGAGGAAGGAGGACCTTAAGCTCAGTCTTCACTGACTGGGGTTGTGACAGTAACTATGATTGTGTGCCAGCCATTGCACCTCTCTCAGTCTCAGATTCATCATCTGTAAAATAGGGATAATAATAGCACTAGCTCCCAAGGTTGCTGCAAGGATTCGATGAGGAAATATTTGTAAAGTGCCTTGCAAACTTTGAAGCTCTATATAAATGCTGCTGCTGGTGATGATGGTGATGATAATGATGACAGTGATGATGACGATGATGATGTAATTATTCTAGAGGCAGCATGCCATAGGGCATACAGTTCCAGGTTTGTAGTCATGAAACCTCAGTTCAAATCTTGCCTTTGACACTTCCTAGCTGGGTGACCTTGGTCTATTAATTTCACCTTTGTGAGCACATAGTAGGAGTTATATAAATGTTTTTTCCTTCCCCCACTTCTGGACCTGATTTGTCATATTGTATTTCCCAGGAGAGAAGATTGGCCCATAATTTTCATTAGTATGGGTGGAATTGCTGTCCAGCTATGCAGATTAAAACCTTATTGGTACCTTTACCACATGGTCTTCTTGACTTGCTGGGCCCAAGTAATTCATCACCCATTGGCAAGCCTCTCTGAAAGTCAATTGACTAGAGCATCAGTGATATATACCAAAGCCAGACTGTGAGCTCTACTAACATGGCCATCAAGTACCCAAAACTCCCTCCCTGTTCCAAGTGAAGGTTAAGGCCAGGGAGACCTGAGGAAGGTTAAACAAGACTCAGGCTCTGCCTTCTGGGAGTTTATAATTTCTTTTTATGGTAGGGGAATGTACCACCCACACAAATAGCTATAATACCAAAGGGGATATGAAGAGTTTATAAAAGGATAAGAAGAGAGAATCTAAGGTGAGGGTCAAGGTAGTTTGGAGCCTTTCCAGTGAGTCTAGGAATGTGTTGTGGGTTGTTTCTCTCCTACTCCTGAAGACATCATCAGTTTACTGAGTCCTTCAAAGAATGGTCTGAGTTCTTCCTCTGCGGTTGCTGACTCAAAGTAGGGTGTGATTACCTTTAAAAATGGACCATGGAGGTGAGGACTTGGACATCATCCTCTTGCCTCAATCCTGACTTGGGTTTGCCAACATGTCACAGTCAATAGTGGAGATTATGGTGGTCAAAGGAGGGAAGATAGGTGGTTCTTTATATGTGTGTGTGTGTGTACATCTATGAAATGAGGAGGGGAAACTCCATTGTTCAGTAATTCAGTAGTCAGTTCCTGATCAACAAGAATTTATTAAATTCTCTCTTTGTGCTACTACTGTTCTAAGTTGTGAGGATACAGAGTCACTCAATGAGCATTTATTAGGCACCTACTGTGTGCCAGGTACTATGCTAATACCTGGTGATATGAGAGGCAAAAACAGTTTCTGCTCTCAAGCCCACACTGTAATGGGGGGGGAAATATTTAAATATGTAGGTACAGGCAGGTCCTAATTAGTATGAATAATGAATCCCCTTGGGGGCTACATGTATTTGAACTGTAGTTATAATTATATAAAATAGGGTAATTGGTTCTAACCCAATGGAAATATGTAGTGTGAATGACAATAATTTGCATTCTTCACACATAAAAGGTATATAGAGAGTGTAGAAGGTCATCTTAGAGAAGACACTAGCAGCTAGGGGCTCCGGGAAGACCTCCCATACATGGCAGCCCACTATGTGCTACAACTTCATATCTGAACTTGAGCATCTCATTTCTCGGGGGCTTACTTTCTTCAACTATCCAGCCCCCAAGGTCCCTTCCAGGTATAGATCTGGGTTCTAGTTATGCTACAATGTGAAATAGTTGGCTCAGGAAAGTCTTCTTTAAGAAGATAGCACCAATCTCTATGGTCTCATCCAGGTCTGACATTGTATGATCTTGCTCTACTCTCAAGAAATTAAGGTGGATTTGGGTGCAAAGATAGACTTTCCTGTCCCCCCAAGTGTGTTCTAAAAGATTCATAGACATCATGAACTGAGAAAAAGGTTGAAAAATGGAAGGGTTTTGATTCTAATGTCTAAGAACCAGATTTTCTTTGACCCTACTCCCTGGATGCGTTGCAGGCCAGTCTGACTTGGCAACTTATGTGGCAAGCATCTCCCTGGCTGTGGATCCTTCGAGGAGGGAGGATCCCATTCAAACATGATGGTCTGAGCCATTTGACTTCCCCAGCAGCAGCAATGTGTCTGGGCCTCATGTTGTTAGCTCTTAGCTCTTCCTGAGCATTTCTGCCAAACCCATCTCAGGACTCAGCAGCTGCGTTTCGTCACATTCACGATTCAGTGAAATCTCATTTGAGCTGAGATTGTACAGAAGTCTCTCGTCAGATAACTGCCAAAACCTGATTTCAAGGCTGAGTGTGTGTGTGTGTGTGTGTGTGTGTGTGTGTGTGTGTGTGTGTGTGTGTGTTGGGGATGGGGCAACCAGCAAAGATTGCCCTCAGAGTCGCATAAAGGAGGTCTTGTCAGATGTATTTTCTTCTTTTCCATGACAAAAAAATGGAACATATATGTGCTGATGAAAGCTTAAATTTGGACATGAAGAGATAGCTTAAACCTCAACTACATGCTGGTTAGACATGAATTATCATCAAAGACATAACTAGGGCAGGCGATCAGAGCTTTGTCCTAGGGTGCCAGATTTAAAGGGTGCTGACAGCACTTGTCCTTAAATGCACTGGGGTAGCTGCCTCCCTCATTCCTCTTACTACCTCCCTACCACCTC
The DNA here is from genome assembly GCA_011680675.1 of Gymnobelideus leadbeateri. Classification (NCBI taxonomy): domain Eukaryota; kingdom Metazoa; phylum Chordata; class Mammalia; order Diprotodontia; family Petauridae; genus Gymnobelideus; species Gymnobelideus leadbeateri. The sequence goes on along the minus strand of WOXC01011525.1, from coordinate 707,092 downwards.
AACACACAACAGCCTTCCCAGTACTGACCTTGAACCAACATCCTGTTATCTTTGTTCCCACAAAAGGAGAGACTGAGATGTGATAGGAATAGTGCTAAATTTGTAATCTCATAATCTGCATTTTCTCCTAGTTTTGTGTGACCTATGTGATCTTGGACAAGTCATTTCTCTAGTCTACCTACCTCATCTCAAAATGAGGGAGTTGAAATAGATGATTTATTTGGTAGCTTCCAGCTCTCTATTGGTGATCCAGTTTCTATGGGGTGGTGTTCCCTCCTTTCTGAATGAGGATGACTTCCCTGCTACTTCCCAGCTTGTGGTGCTAAACCCATTTTGGTGGCTGGAAATGGTAGACACTCAATAAATGCTTATTGCATATTCTCTTAATCCCATTCTGGAATTCAGTGCTCCTCATTAGTGTAGAAGCATCTATCATTTCTCTTTATTTTAACTCTTTTTCTTTTTCCTTCCCATCTCTAAAGGTAATTGTTCGAGGTGGAGGACACATCTTACCCAATGACCAGCCCCTACGGTCTTTTGACATGATCAACCGCTTTATTTTTGGAAAAGGATGGGAACCTTACTGACAGCTACCAGAAATCCTGAGAGGTCTTAATTTATCAAAAGAAAATGTAGAAAATTGAAAAGAATCTGTGATTTCTAGAAATCTGTTTATGTTACTGCATCTTCACTCAAATTTTTGAATTGATAGGAAAATTTTGTTTTGTTGGTTAAAAAAATAATATATTTCAAACAAATGATGACTTCTTTCCTCCCCAAAAATGAACTTTAAGAAAGCATTGTATAGCCATGAGGAGTGTGTGATTTATTTTAAAGTAAGAATGAGTTGTGGAAAGAAGCCTGGACTAGAGTCAGGAGACTAGATCTCCAATTTCATCCCAGCTGCCTCATAACTGGGAGACCTTGGACAGCAAGATACATAACCTCTATTGAGCCTCAGACTCCATGTCCATATAGTGGGGGGGGGAGATCTGGGGGGGAGCAGGAAATGCATTTTTTACTTCACTGGATTGTTGTAAAGAAAACACTTTGGAAACTTTATGGTCCCTAGGAAATGTGATTTCTTATTATCCTATGACATTTATTTACTTGGGGAAGAGTGGTTCCAGAAAAATGAGGAAAGATTTATATGAACTGATGCAACATAAAGTGCACAGAACCAGGAGAATAATTCATGCATAACAACATTGTGAAGGCAGACAATTTTAACAAAACCCAAGAACTCTGATCAATGCAGTGATCAAGCATAATTCCAAAAGATCAGTGATGAGAAATGTGATCCAACAGAGAGGTGACATAGAGGAGACCTACTCAAGATGCAGAATGAGACACATGGTTGGGTGTAGACAATATGGGAATTTGTTTTACTTGATCATATTTCTTTGATACAATGGGTTTTTGTTTTTGTTTTTCTTTTTTCCCAGAAGGAAAAGGGGGAGGGAGGAGAAAAATAAATCTTTGTTATTTGAAATATAAATAAATATTAATTTTAAAAAATGAACTTTAAGATCCTAACTCTGATTTCTTTAGGAAGCTTTCAGTGAGAAAGTTTCCTTAAGTAATGGAGATTATTATGCCTGTCCTGCAATTTATAGTCTTATAGTCTTGCCTGGGAGCCTTGCTAAGTGATTTGTCTAGAGTCACAGAGCCAGTATATGTCAGGTAGTACTTTAACTCCGGTCTTCCTGACCCCAGACCCAGATCTCTATTTTACTAAGCCACCTTACCAGTCATTATTTCTTACCACATTGTGAAAAAAGAATCTGAAGTATAAAGGAGGTAGCAAAGTTATAGCACATAAAAAAACTTCAAATCTTTTAAAATAACCCTTTAGATTGAGGTTGAGATGAAGATTGTATGAGTTTGGGGACCCCTGATTACAAAGCTGTGGGATTTAATACTTCATGCTCCTTTGGATTGGAAATCCCATATACAAAAGTACCAAGGTACATAAATGCAGCAATGAGAGAATCTTCTGAAGGTTTACCTCAGCCAAATCTCTAGATCTGTTTAGCCCTTTTTTCTTCATATATTTCTAAGTCTTTGAAAATCAAGACAGGGCCAAAGTACCTGACATAGAAATATGGTGGTGAAAACTTTGCAGCATGGATGTGGAGTCCAGGAGAATTGAGTTTGAATCTTGCATCAGGCATTTACGTGCTGTTTGACCCTGGACAAATCACTTAACCTCTCTGCACCTCAGTTTCCTCATCTGTAAAATAGGAATATAATAATTATGAAAATCAAATGAGAACACTTATACACTTTGCAAATCTTAAAATGCTATATAAATGTTAACTCATTATAAAATTTTGATTATTTCTAATATAGCATTTTGTCAGTCAACAAGCATGATTGGAGTAGACAAATTAGGCTAGTTTAAGCAGCAAGGCATTCTGAAGGACAGATAGAAGGAAGCATATGTCAGGCAGGGCACGACTACCTCATCCAACAGCTCCCCTCACACCATGATGGAGACAGCCAAGGACCCTGAATCCAAGAGCTCTGGGAATAGCAGCAGCCTCCAGAACCCCACTACAGGCATTGTAGCCATCATCTAGGGGAGGAATCATGAGGGAGGGGTCCTACAGCCCTGCCGCCATAAACACCATCTATCAGAGACTGATACAGTTTTACCATTTGACATGATCAAGGACCACTGAGCCTTACCACCTGGCTTGTAGCTGAAACTTCCTACATGTTGTTATCTCCCCTTTAGAATGTGAGCACATTGAGGGCAGGGGGTCAGCTTGCTTTTCTGTGTGTATCCCCAGCTCTTACACTATGTTTTGGACCTAGTAAGCATATAAGTGTTTTTTCATTCACTCATTCAGAACCTACTATGTCATATTTACCTGGAGAGGCTTATACAAACTGATGCTGAGTGAGAAGAGCAGAACCAGAAGAAATTTGTACACAATTATAGACACAACGTATGTGTGACGACCAACTTTGATTGACTGGACTCTTCTCAGCAACGCAGGGTTATAAGTCAACTCCAAAAGACTCATGATGTAGAGAGATGTCTACATTCAGAGAAAGAACTAGGAACGACAAGTTTGAATCCAGATTGAAGCAAATTACCTGCTCTCTTTCTTTTTCTGGTTTGGTTTTGTTTCCTCTTTCCCATTGTTCATTCCATCCGATACAATCCTTCTTTGTAACCTGACTAATGTCTAATGTGAAAGTATTTGCAGATGCTATACTTGATTGCACGCCACTATGACGGGGGATGGGGTAGGAGAGGGAGGGGTCAGAAAATTTGAAACTCAAGGGATTGTGGAACTGAATCTTGTAAACTAAAAGTAAACAAACAAATTAATAAAGACCCCAAAAAAGAACCTACTATGGAATACACACAGGATCCAAACCCCAAATTGAAATAGTTCCTTCAAAGAGCTTATCTTTTATCCTGTTTCAGCTAAATGCCCTTCTTGGGCTGCCCATACATGTTCTGTAATGTACTATGGCCTTATTACCATATGTTGTAACCCCAATATAAGTGGTAGGGTATGCATAGGTATAGTGACTTTGGGCAAGTTGTTCAAGCTGTTCAGATTCTGGTTCCAGCCTCCATTTCCAGAAAGATTTTCCTTTATTCTCTTCCCCTCTCCCCAGTCTATGTCTCACCCCAAATGGCTTATTTCCTGTTGCCCTTCCCTCTTCTACCTCTGCAGGACAACAACCAACCAACCAACTTTGTTCTGGTTGTACCCCTAATTAAATTTCTCTCTCTCCTGATCCCCATCCCTTGGAACCCACAGTTCCCTTTAGGGGAACTCGAGTGCCCCCTCTTACTCTGATTTCCTCTCTGTAACCAGTCATTGCTTTGTATGTATGTATTGGGTTTTCCCTTACCCTACTGTCCTCTCCAATAGCACATTCACTCCTTTTGGGGTCAGGGACCATTTCATTTCTCTCTCCAGCACCTAGCCCAGTGTTTTGTTCTCAGTAGACTTTTCATGAGCCCTTCCCAAACTGAGTCAAATTCCCTTGGACTCCTTTTCTTTCCTCTGTAAAATTAGGCAAGGGTGGGACAGTACCAGATAACTTCCAAGGTCTATTCTGGCTCTCACTTCTAGGAGTAACTCAATAATCTCATTTTCTCTTAGGATATTATTTGTTTTTCTAGAGAATTCATTTTTTAAAAATTGATTACCATCTTAAGGATGCCCTCAGAAGAGCCACTTTGCTAAGAGGCAGGATGTCTGAGTACTGATTAGAAGTGCTATTTATGCATGTGAGCTTGGGCAAGACTTCCTCTATCTCTGGGGGCCTCAGTTTCCTCCTATGCAAAGTAAAGGGATTGGGCAGAAATGCCTTCCTACTCTAGTTTCATGATTCTAAGAATAGTAAGGTTTGCCAGGATCTCAGCCCTGAGACAGGGGGAGGGGCAAAGGCTTGCATGAGCCTCTCCAGTATGTTTTGCTTTTAAAATTGGCCCTCTGAAACATCTGGAATACATGTTGGTCACAGAATTTGTCTTTCCCTAAAGCATTGCCCTTCCCTCAAAGATGTTAATTCTGTTTGTGCTGGCCCAGTTCTACAGAGGGTCTTCAGATCTTTTGTCTATAAAAGTCCTAAAGTTATGAAGGCACTATGGCCCCTTCCTTCTCATGACACCAACAAAAGCCATGGCCAAAGACCTGAGTCCCCTGGAGACTCTGGCAATGTTCATTCTGATTTGTTGCTGTGAAAAGTCTGGGATTCTCTTCATTTCTTCTAGACAAGGAGGCTTCCATGCTCAGCACTGATGATGTATGAGGCCTAGACATGTCAATCCTCAAGCCATTTAATCTCTTACTTCATGAACAGCCCCATTCTTTATGACTCAGGAGTGGAGGGGTTGACCTCATGTCAATGGAGCTAGTCCCAGAGGTGATGGCTAGCTTGTTAGGGATGGAAGGTTGGGGCCCAGGCTGAAATATTGACGCTGATGAGGAAGTGACTTCTCTGTCTCTCTCACACACCCAAGACAGTTGGTGGCAGTCATCCGTTATTTTGTTCCTCAGAGGTTCTTTTAACATGATCAATCATGGACTCAGATTTAGAGCTACAAAGGGCTTTAGCAGGCCAAACCTGTCATTTGACAGATGAAAAATCAAGCCCAAATATGTCCCTGACCCCAAAGAACTGATATTCTCATAGCAAAAGATGATGTGTATTGAGGGGATAGGATGTTACAAGAATATTTTGGTTGGGAAAATGAAAAGGCTGGGGAGTTGAGCCATAGGGTACACATTTTTCCAGAAGAAACTGCAGAGGAGATTTGATAATTAATGATTGCAAAGCAGGAAAGGAAGGAGGGATTTCACTGTGATGAGAGAGGAGCAGAGGAGCAGGCCCTAGGTGTAGCATCTGACCAAGGCACAAGTGGGGCCCCAGGATGGGAGTTCTGAGAGAGAGACTTGGTTTCTGCAGAACAAATAAAGTGAAACTTCTGCTTGTAAAAAGAACCATGCAGTTCCCAGAAAAAGTGGAGCCCACTCTTCTGTTGGGTTTTGAAACCAGCTCATTGTCCATTGGCAAGGTCAACCCAAGGTATATGTCCTTGTAGTGGATGAGTTCTCTAGAGATGGCCAGATACATGTGGTGTTTGCGTAGCAGGCATTCATCATCCACTGCTTCTTCCTCTGTGGATGGTTAGGCTGAACTTTTGCGTGATTGTGGATTTCCTAGAGACACTCCTGCTTTACTCTGGGTTTTAATGGAATCAGCACAATGCCATTGGTAGACTAGTCACAAAAAGAACAAGGAAGAACTGATGGATGGTCCATATACTCCACTGGTATCCATAGATGCCAAGACAATGTAAGGCAGGCTCCCAGCATTTTGACTGGTATCATCTTAGGCAAAGTTATAGAAGGACAAGAACCTCACCAAATAGGTGGGAATTGATGGGTTTCAATCTGCCCCGTTAGAGGAAATACCCACATCAAGGAGATCACAGACCTGTTGGTGTATGAATCCTTGACCTGTGTCTTCATTGCTCCAATTAAAAAAATTCAAGAATAGGTCATGACTTAAGATTAAAAAAAATTGACCCAGTGAAATATTTCGGGTTACATCAACCAGCCTATGGGAGTTTATGCCTTTAGTCATTTGGGGTATTGCCAACAGTGGTGAGATCAGCAAGGATATCTTCCAGAGCTCCTATTTCCATTCAAGTTGACCATGACTAATGAGTGACCTGAAACCTGAGTTCCATTGCTTTCAGTCCTTTATGGGAGAGGCACAATCATGTCAGAGAAACATCATTCAGGTGGGAAGCAGGAGCCTGGGGTTCTAGTCTCCTAGTCTGCTCCCCTTACAGGCCTTTGGGGAAGCCTTTGACCTCTATGGGCTCAGTTTCCTAATCTATAAAATGAGGAGGTTGAACCCAAGAAGATGTTCTTAACTTGGGGATCCTTGACCTTGATTGTATTTTTAAAATGTTAATAACCATTTCAATATAGTTGATTTCCTTTGTAATCCTATGGATTTTATTTGATGTATTAAAAATATGATTTTGATATGGGGTCCATAGGCTTCACTAGATTGTTTAAGAACAAAAAACATTAAGAACTCCTGTTAGAGGTTCTCTTAAAATGTGGAAATGTACTTAACTTTAAGGACAGCTAGATGGCATAGTGGATAGAGTGCTGGGTTTGGAATCAGGAAGATGAGTTCAAATCCAGACTCAGACACTTACTAGCTGTGTGACCCTGGGTAAGTTACTTAACCCCATTTGCCTCAGATTCCTCATCTGTAAAATGAGCTGGAGAAGGAAAGGGCAAACCACTCTAGTATCTCTGCTAAGGAAACCCCAAAATGGCATCACAAAGAGTCAGAAACAACCGAAATGGCCGAACAACACTTAGATTCAAGATTGGATCTGAAGGGAAGTGATGAGTTAGGGAAATTGAGTAAGATGTTTCATGGCTCCTTGTCTCTCTCAAGTATGCTCCCCACACTCAATCTAACAAGCATTTATTAAGCCCCTTCTATAGGCTGAGCACTGTGTTAGGTACTTGAGATACTAAGACAAAACATCAAGTAATCGCTGCCTTCAGGGAGCTTCTGTTCTACTGAATGATAAAACATCAGATCAGAATGCTCTACCACAGGTGAGGCACAAATAATCCATGTGAACATTTGGGTGTGGATCCTCTAAATTTGTACATCTCATATTTCTTTTGAGCCATTTCAATTCTGCTTGGCCCATAAAGCATAGCACCTTCTCTGATGGGGGCATCACTCCTTCCCGCCCCCCCCCCCACTTCAAAAGAAAAAAATGAGAACACTGTGAGATGGTCTGCCTGTCTTGGCTCCCCTCTTTCTCTCTGACTGTCACTCCCCTAAAACCCAGGAAATGTTTGTTGACAATCCCAGGCTGCTGCTCCAAATCTCTCTTCTGGGGCTGATGGCTAAGATGCCTGTTTCAGACTGGCCCCACTAACCAAGTCTTGCATTTTGTTTTCTTTGTACCAAATAAACAATGCCTGCAGGATGAAGAAAATTCAGGGATCAGAATCCTGACCAAGTTTTCCCTTGTGTGCCCCAGCACGAGACAACGTGGACAGGAACATCTCACCCCTGGCATCCTGGGACACTGCTGCTGGGTAGGACTGCTCATCGCTAAGCATCCTCTGTGGGTCTGCTGGGACAAGACACTCTTCAAAGAGGTCATTGTCCTGCTTCTTTCCATGACTCACCCAAGGAAAATGCTGTGGCTGGAGGGGCCGAAGTAAACAAGCACCCAAACCAGGCAGATCCTACAGAAAAAAAACCAAGAGTCCAGGGTGAAGTTTGGGGGGAAATTCAAGTTGATTTTGGACTGAGAGCAGCAAGGGGGGAAGATGGAAAGAAAGGGAGGGGGCTGTTGAATGCCCTCAACAAGGCGTCATGTTCATGGCAGGGGTAGCTTTGCAACATGAGGCAACTAGCTGGCAGCACAGTGCACAATGCACTGGGCCTGGAGTCAGGAAGACTTCTTCCTGAGTTCAAATCCAGCCTCAGACACTTACTAGCTGGGTGATCCTGGCAAGTCACTTAACCCTGCTTGCCTCAATTTCCTCTTTTGTAAAAGGAGTTGGAGAAGGAAATGGCAAATTATTCCAGTATCTTTTTCAAGAAAACCCCAAATGGGGTCACAGAGAGTTGGACGTGTCTGAAATAACTAGACAATAAATTTTCCAACAGCACATCTTTCAAGCAAGGGAAAAAACCCTCACTGATTATGTAGTTAGAGAACCTGGGTTTGAATTCTTCCTCTAATGATAACCACCTGTGTGGTCTTGAGGAAGTACCTGTATCTTGAGCAAGTATCTATAAAATGAGGGGGTTGGGCTTGAAAGCCTCTGAGGCTCCTTATAGCTCTAAGTGTGTGATCAGACTCCCACTTAATCTCCATAGTCTTAGGGTCTGGTCATATCTGCAATGCTTTATTAAATATACAGCATGTGCCAGGAACTGGGGGTACAGAGACAAGTCAACTGGAGGCCTCTCCAAAGTCTTAGGGATCAACCAAAAACAAACAAATAAACAATGCTTGCAGTACCTACCACACAGGGTTAACAGATTGCTTTGTGAGCTAGAAATCAATCCCTAAAAAGGGGTGATTACTTGGTTGGATCCAAAGGAACCCCTGCAGTGTGAGACACCAATGCTTGGCAGGCTCTCCTTGCATGCCTAGGGTTTGGAGCAATCCTCCTTGGAGGGGTGGGATTGGGTGGTGACACATATGGATAGACCACAAAGCAGCACAAAATAATTCTTCATCCTGGGTTTGGTGGAGCCTGCCAAGTTATGGAAATTGAGATCAGGTGACTTTAAAACTATACCAACAAGCACCACCAAGAACCAGGGCCCACAAACTTCATTATGCATTCACTGTCTTTTAATCAGGGCAGATGCTGCTGATAAAGAGGGTGGAAAGTGGGAGGATCCAAGCTGCTCCCTTCTCCATCTCCTCCTCTACAGATGCTCAGACATACTCTGATGCCTCATTGCTTGCCTCTCCCTGTGGCTGCCACAGCTGTTCAGAAATGTTCCCACTCTTCTAAGAGTTCCATAAACTCCTAACAATCTGCACCTGGGAAGTGACTGGGGTGAAATGAGGGACTGGGACACAGAGGCATCCAGGAAAAGCACTCAGAGGCCCAGGATTGTCCAGGATGGTCCCAGAATCACAGAATTTGAGAATTAATAGGGATCTCAGCATCCATCTTGTCCAATCTCTACACCAAAGGAATCCTAACTATCATCTACCCAACAACCCTCTCTAGGTCCCCTATCCTCTACTTCACAACTTCCAAGGACAAAGAAGCCACCAGCCTACACTTAGAGACTCAGCATCACAAGGCTAGCACGTGTCAGAAGCAGTACCGGTCACCAACCCTCTGTCTGTCCCAGTGATAAAAAGACAATGAAAGAGCCCTCAAGGAGCTTATGTTCTTGTTTTTGTTCATCCTTCCTTCTGGTTCTTGAAGAGGACCAATGACATCACAAAGGTGATGTCTTGATTTGTGTGTGAATTGGAAAGGAGTGGGGCAGAGCTGAGCAAAGTCTTCAGCCTCACTCTCTCCTCCATAGTCATTGAAGTCTAGAGGCAAGACAAAGGCCAAGGTGACTGGTGAGGGCCCTAGGTGCAATGAGTGACCTTGGCCTTGGAATAAAAGGGAGGGTGATCCCCAGGCCTCCTCCTGCCCTGCCCGTGGCTCCTCAGTCCTACTTTTTGGGTGGCTCATTTGGCCTTGGAAGCAGGAAGTTCTCTTGGGCATTGTGGAAACAGTTTTTCTGTCTCTGCCATATCCAGACAGCTATGCTGACAGCAGGACCTGTCATCTGCGACGCAGGAGAAGTTGATTTATTTCTGTAAAGAATCTTAGAAGAATGCAAAGTGGAAAAACATACCTCCGAAGAAAGGGGAGACACAGAGAATGCATTCTAGTCACTAATTTACTGCAGGGCTTTCGTGGCTTTATAAGTTAGGGAACCTTAGCGGTCTCTTAAAACACCAGGCAGAAGCCACACAGGAAAGAAGTGTAGCTGAAAGATATTACATGGACACAGGATATGATTTCATTCCTCACACCAAAACGTGATATAAAGCCAAGTTCTCTTCTCATAGTCCATGGCTGTGTATAATGAGCACCTTTGGAGTCTGGAAAATCCTGGGTTCAAGTCCTGCCACTAACATCTATTGCCTGTGCGAACTGGACAAGGCAACTAAGCTTTCAGTAATTTAGGCAGCTCCCTAAGATGCTAAGTTGTAGGAAGGTGCCAGCCTGCATTGATGAAGGGCATTTCCTCATCTGAGAATTCTCTATCCTGATGAACTCTCATTACAATGAGAACATGTTGACCAGTACTTCTAAACCAATACAAAACCATCTAGAAATTGGACTGGAAAATGCAGATAGATTTCTGGAAAAGAATATCTAACTAATTGACTTTGACATCCTCTGAAGTCAACAGTGACCCATTAATAGCTACTCTTTGCTTTCGGTCATTAAAATAGCTATGAATGCATCTCACTTTACCATCTTTGCTCCATCCTATCCATGGGAAGAGGCTGAGAGAGCTAGCTCTTACATGTGCTCTGCTGAAATCTAAGCAAATCATATCTGCTGCATTTCCTTCATCTACCATTTAAATAACTGCCCCAAAAAGGATGGAAGGAGGGAAGGAAGGAAAGAAGGGAGGGAGAGAGAAAGAAGGAAGGAAGGAACGAAGGAAGGAACAAAGGAAGGAAGGAAGGAAGGAAGAAAGGAAGGAAGGAAGGAAGGAAGGGGAAGGGAAAAGTTTTGATGAAGTTATGTTAACTTTATATTATTTTCTTTACTTGACGTTTACTATCTCTTTAATGAGACATTAAAGGATTTTGCCTGAAATCAAAGTCAAACTCACTAGACTACAGTTTGTAGCCTCCATCCTTTCCCCTCCTGTCCCTTTGTGCTGAAATGGGGCAATATTTGTCTTTATGCTGTGCTTCAGTCCTTCTCCTGTTCTCCATGATCTTTCAAAGACTGTGGCTAGTAATCACAACAATCAATCAACATTATGTGCCAGGCGCGGTGCCAAGTACTTTGGGCACAAAGACAGTGACTGTCTCCTCTCTTGAGGTGTAACTAAGTAGCAGACTTACTAACTAGTAGAGACAACAAGCCCTCATTTACATTATATAACTAGATAGCATAATAAATACAAAATACATACAAAGACATCTTGCAGGTGAGGAAGCCATGAGCAATTAGGATTAGGAAAGATTTGTGAAGAAATCATCACGTGAGCTGAGCCTTGGAGGAAGTTAGGTATTCAAAGAGGTAGAGGTAAGAAAAAATGCATTGCAGGTCAGAGGAACAGCCAGGGCAAATGTTCAGAGGTAGGAGATGATGTGAGAGAGAGAGAGAGAGAGAGAGACAGAGACAGAGAAACAGAGACAGAGAGAGAGACAGAGACAGAGAGACAGAGAAACAGAGAAACAGAGAGACAGAGAAACAGAGACAGAGACAGAGACAGAGAGACAGAGAGACACAGAGAGGGACACAGAGAAACACGAGAGAAGACAGAGACTGTATATATGCATACAGTGTATATGTATGTACATGTATACATATACACACATGTGTATATGCACACATGTGGTGTGTATGTATTGTGTATATATACAAGAATAATACATGCATATATGTATATATACACAAGACTAATACATACATATATGTGTATATATATACACAAGAATAATACATACATATGTATGTATATATACACACAAGAATAATACATACATATATATGTGTATATATATACACAAGAATAATACATAAATATATATGTGTGTATATATATATAGGGGGATGTGTGTGTGTGTGTGTGTGTGTGTGTGTGTGTGTGTGTAACATGAGAAGAATGTTTTGGCTAGATTGCAGTGCCCATGAAGGGGGATAATGTGTTATAAGGTGAGGAAGATAAATTGGTAAGAGGCTTTAAATGCCAAACAGAGCCTTTTCTGTTTGAGTTGCTGAGTTTATTAAGTGGGGGTACAGCAAGGTCAGAACTGCCAGTCCTTTCAGGCCCAAAGACCTCATTCCCTTGGGCCAGGTACCTTGAATCCAAGGGCACTTAGGGGTTCTCTTGCTATTCCCACCTATTCATATTATCAATTCCCCACTGGCCACTTTTCTTTTGGGCTCTTTCATTTTTGGACAAAGCTCATTGGCCACAGCAGAGAAAATAGAAGTATATTACACATTAGGCACTCTGTTCCCCCTTTCTCATCAAGTATTATTGTTCCATCCATTCCAAGCAGTGATACTTCTTGTACCCTTTCTTTTTCTCAACATATTAAAACAACAACAGCAACAACAACCTATTTTTTCTTCTTCATTGTTCTCTTTACCAGGCTTCACTCTGACACCGTTTTTGTAATACTGCTCCATGCCTTTATAATCATACTTTGTTCTTTCTCTTTGCTACTGTCTTCTACACAAGTCTTTATAAAAGCCATTTTGTGAGTTCCCTATGTGTCCACATTTCTTCAGACCATTGCCCCTCTTCCTCCTAATCAGAAATGTTTCTCTTTGTGGCTTCAGAATTCCAGACAGAACTCTCCTGTAGAATCTTGATTCACAGGACCCTAACTATCCTTCCTTTTCACCCTTTGAAATCTGCTTTCAAAATCAAAGGGCTTGTCACACTCAGCCCAGCTTTCTTCTCTTTATCACAAACTCTAAGCTGGAATGGCCATGTTGTATTCCCCACCTCCAAGATTCCAGTTTCCACCCCAACAACCAACCAGATCCTTACAATTGGAAGGAATCAAATCCAGAAAGAAGTTTCACTTACTGGTTCCCCCAACTTTTGAGGGATGTAAGACAAGTCATGAAATTACTAATTTCTCTTAAGTTACCAGTCACTACTATGTCTTCCTCTGAGCCAGGCTGGTGATCCTAGGTAGAGTCAGAAAGACCCGAGTTCTATTCCTGTCTCGGATACTAGCTGCATGACTCTGGGCAAGCCTGTTTCAGCCTCGGTTACCTCATCTATAAAATGGAGATAATAATAGTATCTACCTTACAAGAGAACCAAATAAGATAGTGTTAATGTAAAGTGGTTTGCAAGCCTTAAAGTGCTATATAAATGCTCACTAACTATTATTCCAGAGGTCAAATTGGGTAACAGAGTCAGACATGACTAAAACGATGGAACAACAACAAAAATCTATTACTATCGAACTCTTTATCTATTCCATCTTTCTGTCCTGGTAGTCTACAGTATATTTCAAATATATTCCCACTATTTTAATAGGCTTTGCCTATAACCTGTGGTATAGAAGTATCTCACAGTTACTACCCACGTGGAAATATATATAAATGTAAATGTGTGTACACAGCATATATTTTATATATACATACATTACTTCAAATTGACTTCCTCAGTAGTCATTTAACTTTAGGCTCACAGGAAGTAGGAACTTTGTTCAAACAGACTCTTCAGGATGTGTACACATAAAAGATGGGCAGATGACAATATAGTCAGCATGTTAATTCTTCAACCTTAAGACAAATGAAGATTATTGAAAGACTAAGTCTATCATAGTGTTAAATATTAATTGTGTTGAGAACCAAAATAAAAAGGCCATTCCCCAGGTCCACTCCTATAAAGTAAGACAACATGGTTATGTCAGTTTATGAAATGGGGACTTACACCTAAAAGTAGGTTAGTGGATATTTTCCCCCTCCGAGCAGAAAACAACCAAGTGACTGTGATCCTGTGATCTTTGTGGCAGAAAGGGATGTGAGGAGCCTCTAAGAGTTCACAAAATATAACAGAAGAGAAATCACAAGCAGAGGCTTTGGAAAATGTCTCCATGTAAAGGTGCTCTCCTGTCTCCTCCATCCATCAATAACCACCGGACTCCTGCAGCCTTACTTCTTAAAGTAATCAGGTTTTGTTTTGTTTTTTTTAACAGTGAAGGCAGATGCAAGTTAAAGCTCATTGCCCTGAACACAATAGTAAGACACATACAGCATGCCTCTCTACAATGTCTACAATTACTCTGTTCTCTACAAATGAATGTTTCTGCTGTTGTTTTTATTTTTGAAAAATCATAGTAATCTTTATTTTGGTTTTTGGGGAAGGCAGGGCAGTTGGGGTTAAGTGACTTGCCCAAGGTCACACAGCTAGTGTGTCAAGTGTCTGAGTCCGGATTTGAACTCAGGTCCTCCTGACTCCAGGGTCAGTGCTCTATTCACTGTGCCAACTAGCTGCCCCAAACTAGAATAATCTTAAAGGAAATAAGGAAGAGGCCCCAAATTCTCCCCTCACTCCACCACATTCTGTATCTTCCTCTGAGTCCACCCCTGCCTGGGAAGGGACCTGAGCACAATTGATGCAATCAGGATGTTCTCCCTTAACCTCATGTCAAGAGGAGCTGCAAAGGATCATAAGATCCAAGAATGAAGGCTGGGGGAGAGCTCAGAAGGCCCAGAGGTCCCATCAAAAACTTCAGAGGCCAACTCACCCAACCCCTACATTTTATATGTAGCAGACTAGATCAGGGGTGTTAAACCTGGGGCCACTGGCCCTGCCCACAAAACTCCCCAACAGCCCCAACCAGACTAAAATACAATTAGGATATGTTTAACAAATAAATAAAATACAATACAACATAGATAATGTTAACTTTTGGTTTTCTAAGTCAACATGTACCTCATTTTTATCTAAATTTGGCACTAAGACTTGACTGTAAGGTCCCATCCTTGTGCAGACATTTTCTCCTGCCAACTTCTTCTTCTTCTTTTTTTTTTTTTTTTTGCTTTTTGGAGGGCAATTGGGGTTCAGTAACTTGCCCAAGGTTACACAGCTAGGTTGTTTTTTTTGTTTGTTTGTTTGTGTGTGTTAAGTGTCTGAGGCCGGATCCAAACTCAGGTCCTTCTGACTCCAGGGCCGAGGCTCTACTCACTGCACCATCTAGCCGCAGCTCCTGCCAACTTCTTAACAGGGATTCTTAATGTTTTTCAGCACTATGGACTCCTCTGGTAAATGTAGTGACACTTCTGGATCCTTTCTTAGAATGAGGTTTTTGGATGCATAAAATAAAATACAAAGGATTACAAAGGAAGCGATTTATACTGAAATAATTGTCAACATGTTTGAAAAATAAAAACCAAAGCCAAAAATAAGTTAAGAACTTCTATTCTCACCCAAACACGTGGAAACTTTGGGAAGCCATTTGTAGCCGTGAATAACGAGGGCATGGTAATGTGTGATAAAATGTCTTCTGATTATCTGTGTGGTCAGAAGAACTGATGACTGAGGAGTTAAGCCAGAACCACAAGAGCATCTAGAACGGGCAACCCAACCATCTCTCACCCTTTTATTGGCCCACCTATGACATAGTAGAGCTACTTTGAACTTGACAAGAAATAGGTGGGGGGAGGTGTGGTTTCCCAATGGGTTTCCCTTACCCAGTTCCCCCTTCCCGCAAAGGCTACCGTGAGCACATGGTATCTTAGGATAGATTCTTTCCCAGTATTAGGCAAATAAATACTCTCTCCAAGTATCTACCTGGTGAGCTCAGAAGACCCAGAGCTTCCATCAGAGGTCTATCCAACAATGAGGGCCCCAAGCAGTGTACACAGGAATTAAGGAGTCTAGGGAGCAACCTAGGGATTGACGCGTCCAGGCATTGTGGGGTCTAGGGGGATTTCAGGGCAGCAGTTGGAGTCTTCTCCTCACATGGCAACAGAAGTTGGGGAGAAATCACTAGTCATGGCAAAGGGGCCAAGCCCAGAAGAAAAGCAGCCCTGCTCAGCAGCAGCCAATATTCTGGCCTAGCTACTGTCGACTGACCCTAAGAGGAACTTGAGGAGGAATCCAGAAGGGGAGGAAAGGCCCTCCAGGGACAGGAAGTGAGAGGCACTCACTTGGAAGTCAGAGATGCCCACCCATGGGTTGGGCTTATGATCCTGCCCTGGGGTCAGAGGGTCATAGTTTACAATGCAGCCTTCTTTCACAGTTCCTGCCATTCACTTGGCTAAGGACTGGAAAATGACCCTTTGTGGCTTACCTTGGATGTCCCAGTTACTGCTCAGTCTGACACTTTTCTTGGATAGTCACTGCAGAGGGAGGAAACCCAGAGTCTGCTGCTTCCTCCTTTTCTACCATCTCTGCTGGTCTCTCCATAAGTGTTCTCTTGACATGGGCTTCTCTGTCACCATGCTCTAAGTCTGAGCTCCCTCTTCCCTAGGGACCTCGTGTATGCAAAGGAGAGTGGGCTCCATGCTCCACCTAGATGAGGAGCCTAAAGCCCAGAGAGGGGATGTGATTTGTCCTCACTCATACCAGTGCTAAGCAGCAGAGTCCATAGCCTCTGACTGAAAATCTGGGGCTCTTTCCTTTGCTTCTCCAGGGGCCAGTAGTGAATAGGGAGGGATGTCCATGTTTATTTAGGGTTAGATGCAAATTGTCTCAGGTGAATAAAGGAGTTGATGGCCTAGGGATTTTTCCAATCCATCGACCAGGCTGCTTTCCACATACACATGGGCCAGAATGATTTTTATCCTAGATGAAATAGATGGGGAATAAGACACAACACCCCCCTCCCCCAAAGAGAGCCCTAGGTTTGCTGAGTTGATGATGAGAGCCAGATGCATGGACCCAGGTGAGCCACCAGACTGCTCGTGTGCATCTAAGGATGGAAACAGCTCAGTCACGGAATCCATCTTCTCAAGCCTCCCCAAGAGCAGGGAGGAGCTGCTTGGGGTTTGCTTTCCTGTTCTTTCCTCTACATGAATTACAGTGCTCTAGCTTGGAATCTGTCCAATCCATTCCTACTGATGAGAAACCCCGGGTCGTCTGGCTGGGTACCACAGGCCAGGGGGAATGACCATGAGTCTTGTGTAAAAGTCATCACCTATGATTCTAGATATCCTATTTGGTCCTTTGTGAGGGGCAGGGGACTAAGACTTAGCATCAGGGGACCTGGGTTCAAAACCTGTCTTTGATGCTTATTAGCTGGATGACTTAGGAAAGTCGCTGTCACCTGTTAGAGCCTCAGTTCTCTCATCTATACAATGGAGATTATACTAGCACTACCCACATTTCACAGAGGAGTTGAGAGGAAGGTGCTGGATAAGTGTGGCTCATTATCCTTCCAATGCTGTGGATTTCACAATGAAGCTGACCTCTCCAACACAACACAAAATGCTGCTGGCAGCCTTCTTCTATAGAGTAGGGTTAGGTCATCTGATGCTGTGAGTTTAACCAGGCTCCTACATATTCCGTGCCTAATTATATCATGTGAGTCCTTAATACCATCACACAGAGCATCTGGCAGAAAGTTGTCCCAAACCATTTTCCAAATGCTAATACTGCTTCCCTCTAGTAATCATTCTGCCAGAGCCATTACAGTCTAATGTCTGAGCATCCCCAGAAACAAATACCTTTTCTGGGCCAGCACTGGCTCCACAAGGACCCTTGCTTCAGGAATAATGGAGAGGAAAGATTATCTCATTGTGACAAGCTTATGGGAGGAAAATATCAGCTTTGTCTGGGCCACAAAGGAAAGGACAGTCAGGAAGTGGAGGGTTTTTCCTTTCTATTGTCTGGCTTTTTGAAGACTGATTTCCTACCTGTAACTTTACACTTTCAGTCAAGGACATTGCTTTAGAAAACATATCATTAATTTATTAAATTTTTAATGCTTACTGTAGTGTCTTTATATAAAAAAAAGAAAGTATTTCTGGAAAATGAGGTATGAATATGGTCACAATTCTTCCTGTACAAATTTAGTTGAATATCCCCAGTGCATTTTTTCAGTCTTTTGACATTTTGGCCAGGTCTTGCTCTCAATAAATCATAGGATCACAAATTTCAAGTCTCAAGGGACCTCCAAGCTAATCTAGTCCTCCTTTCATTTTACAGATGAGGAAACTGAGGCCCAGAGAGGGAAAGTCACTTGCCTAAGGTCACATATGTGAATGGCAAATGGGAAAGTTGGGATTTGAACTAAAATCTTGTGACTCCAAGTTCAGTGTTCTTTCCATTGCCCTTCCCCCAAATCTTTCCCTCCTTCCTCCACTCTCCCCTCACTCTGAATCTTTAGATATTCGGATTTTCTTTCAATGTCTATTTTTTTAGCACCTTTTAAATGTGTAGACCACTGCTAAGTACCTATTGATATTTCTAATTACTTAGAATTTAAACTTTTAATAGTTTTTCTCCCTCATCACAATACAAATGCTATATCCTTTGTTCTGAGTGTAGAGTATTCCACAGAGAGTTTTGCCTTCCTACCAGCTGAGAGTTCCTTTCTCTATGGGATTGAAGGATTCGGTTAGAAAGGACCTAGGAGATCCTCCTGTACTGTTTTATCATCTTACAAATGAAGAAACTGAGGCCCAAAGAGGGAAATTAACTTGCCCAAGGTTACAAAGTTTATAAATAGCAAGATTGGGAATTGAACTTGGCTCCTTTGACTCCACATTGTATCCTCATACCACCACACTATGGCCAAATCCTGAGGACATCAAAGAACTTCCTGAGAGAAGCCCAATGGGAGGGTGGAGCATTCACTCTACACTAGTTACCTCATTGAGTCAAAGGTAAGAATTCTAGGTTTTAGGGGAAAACTTCAAAGATAAACCCTACTAAGAATTTTCTCTCCCCTTTTCTTAGTATTTCCATAGGTCCATAGATCAGTGAGCTCATCAATATGGGTCTTCTCTTTACTGGGACAGTCCTTAACTTCTCAGGGTCTTCTTATCTATTATGGTTCTTGTCCATACGTTACACAGACCCTCCCTCACTTTTTCTCAATATAACATCATTTGATTCGATGGCAAACAATTGTTAAGGAGCTATCATGCTGAGTACCAGGGAAGAAGCAAAGCTTAGCTGAGACAGTCCCTGTGCTCCTTGAGCTTACGGTCAAATTGGGGGTGGAAAGGAGGGAAAGACATAAGCAACTATGTTATATAATATATAAAGTAGACAATGTGTACAATACACAATAAGTATGTTATTGAAGAGCTACAAAAAGAACTATGTGAATCATAGGTTTAGAACCTGGAAGAGACTTTCTAAATCATCATCTTCAATCCTGTCATATTACAGATAAGGATGCTGGAGCTGCAAGATATGAACTGACTTGTTCAATATAACACATTACTAGAACCACTTAACCATAACCAATGAGAAAACATCACTTGTTCATTCGTTCACAGGATCATAGATTTATATCTTAAAGGGGCCGTGGGGGGCATCTAGTCCAACTCTTTCTTTTTACAAATGTGGAAAACTGAAGCCCAGAGAAAGGAAATGAATTGGCCAAGGTTACACATGTAGTAAGTAGCAGAGTCAGGATTTGAATTCAGGTTCACTGTCTCTGGCTCCTGTGAGCTTGCCACTGCACTATACTGCTGAAGAGGAGGAGGCATCCTTTTCAGATGGGGCACCAAGAAAGGTTTCAAGGAGGATGTAGGATTTAATTTAGAGCATATATGGGAATTCAGCTGAAGAGAGGGAGAGTAGGTAACATATATTTGATAGGACCAATAGTATTCATTCCCTTTTGACTAGAGGGTAAATACCATGGGGAACAATGGTAGGTATATTCCAAATTATTTCAGAAGGACTTCCTTAGGAAGTAACCTGAAGACCTTTTAAAATTTTTATTCAATGGAAAATTTGACCTGGAATCAGAGGCAATTATTCTTATTGGTTGTTTATTGTGTATTATAGTCAGCAAACATATATTAAGTGTCTGCTGTGTGCCAGCTACAATGCTAAGTGCTGGGCATAAAAAAAGAAAGACAAAAGACAATCAATCCCTACTGTCTATGGGGGAGATGCCAGGCAAGATGAATTGGAAATAATGAGCAAAGGGAAGGCACTAGAATTAAGGGGGATGTTTTCCCTAATGTTCCCTGGATAATAACATGGACAATGTGTACTTTGAGGTTTTATTTTGTTTTGGTTCACTTTTAAAAATCAACAGTTCCGAGTATAATGCCTTGCTTGCTGTAGGTACTTATAAATGTTTACTGACTTGAGTACTCTTTAAAATGCTGTTTCTTCATCTCTAACATGGGAATATCCCATAAGACTGTCAGCTCCTTGAGGGCAAAGCTATGTCTTATCTTTGTATCTCCTCTAGTCCTAGAACAATGAACATTGCATGCTCCTTAATCATGCAAATAGTTAATAAAAATCTCAGGATTCAGAGTCAGACTGGGATTTTGATGCTCATCGTGACACTGCTTATGTAACCTTGGACAGACCACTTCCATTTTCTGGGCCTTGGCTTCCTCAGCTGTAGAATGAAAGGGCTAGACTCAACCTTTGCACTCTGTGTTTCTAGGACTGAAGGATACTTGTCAGTCATCTGGGTGGAGAGAATCCTGGTACTGTTTCAGGTAAACAGAAAATATACCACTTGCAGGATGTCTTAAATTGTGTCTTGATGTGCAGAATGAAATAAGACAATGAAACATTGATCCAGATAATTGGAATAACCCACCATAATGCCTTAATAAATGGAATGAATTGAGCACTTTTGGGTTGAAAGTGTGTTGTGCCTTTTTTTTCCTGAGAAGTAAAGGTTTGACCAGGATTACCCATACATTTGTTTCAGTTCTTCTCCGCTTTCTGTATAAACACAGCTAGAATGAACTTGCAATTCTGAAGTCACTCTGAATTCCCTCATCCTTAATCACCCTTGAGTCATTTGAACCAAAACTTGAGAGCCTGAGAAAAAAGCAAAATTCACTCTGCGTTTTTCATAATTGGGTGGAAGTGAATTTAGTAGAACTGGCCACTGCTATCCAGGAGAGGCTCTGCAGGCCTCAGTTCTGAGGTGACTCGTTTTTTTTCAGCCACTTTCACTCACAATTAAATGATAAATGTGAAATGCAGATGGCTATTCAAGATCTTTGCAGGGGGAAAAGCCTGTTCTCAAATGATAGTGCTCTAAAGAAAGCAAATGGTTATTGCTTCATGAGAATTGAACCAAAGTGGGGGCAGGGGAGAGGAAAGAAAGGAGGCAAGAAATGGTGCTTTGAACTAAAAAAGTTGGTGGAATAGCTCAACCTTTAATGGTTTCTCTTTAAACCTGGGCATAGGGGAAAGTCGATTTTCATCATGCCTGAGAAAAAGCTGCAAATTTTCCTGACTCCATTTTCCAACCCGAGGGTATTGTTCTTGGGAAAGGTGAGACTGACGTGTTCTAGAACTCTCAGACGAGTCATAGAAAAATGGACAATAAAATGTCCCTCTTCTCCCCCTGTTCTTCCCGTTTTAAACCAATTTCCTCAGAATGGAGTTTTTGGTTCACTTCTGGACTCACCTGTGGTGAGACATACTAAGGCCTGTCATGCTGTCACATTCAAGTTCATCAGAATGCTATGGTTCTTGGACTCCTGTTGTTTCACTTATTGAATGAGACGTGTGCGTAATTTGGTGGAATGTGTTATGCCTAATGAGACATAACTGTTTCACTGGTCCTGCACATAAAAAGTGAAAGTTCAAAAATTTTAATTTCCTGGATCTTCTCAGACTTCTCATCAGAGTATTTGGAAATGCAATCTATACACATCTGGGCTGATTCAGCACAACACTCTGATTTCAAGGCCATTAAGCCTATAGAAATTAAATAGACTTTTTTCTCTTGTACCAAAGTTCCTGGGTTGGAAGGCATGCAAGAGGTCATCTGGTCCTATCCTCTCCTTTTAAAGATGAAGAAAATGACTCCTGGGGGGTAAAGTAACTTGCCCAAGGTCACACAGAGAGTAAATGGCAGAGTCAAGAATCCCATTCCCCTCTTACAGTAAGTATCATAGAATTTCACTAGAAACAGATTTTGCTTATTTGGCGCAAACTGAGGTCAATGAGTGACATTGAGGCACAGTCACTGAATGACTGAAGCTTTGGTCTTAACCCATAATTAGAATTGTAGTGCCTGGAAAAAGGAACTCATCACAGATACAGTTTTTCAAGGGTTTACATAGAAAGGGGGACAACCTAGAACAAAGCAAGATATTCATGTTAGGAAATTGGGTCTCTCCCATTGGTTAAGAGGCTCAGGGTGCTTGAATATTCCATTCACACTCCAGGTCACTGTAAAAACACAGGCTGGATACAGAAAAATCCTTCCAACTGACGCTCTGATGGGGAGTTGGCATGGCAACTGTCAGGGAAGTGCATTCTTCCTTGTCTTGGAAAACTGGAACAAGAGGGAGAGCTAGAAGAGAAGGCCAGACTCGTACAAACTCCTGGAAGTGAGGGATAGTGGCATCCATGCCAGTAAATGGAAGAAAATAAAGAAGGAGAAAGGGGACATATGGGATGCCATTAGCAGAAGACTGGAGGGAGCCCTCATTCTTCAGGCAAGCGTAAGATAGAATATCATTTTGCTTAAGGAGACTGGGCAGGCAGCCTCCAGTGACTAAGAGGATTGTGCAGGCTCGGGCAGCCCTCCAGCACTGAGGTGTGCCAAGAGAACTAGCTGAGCAGTTTGAGTGCAAGTAATTTAAAATGCAGAGCCAGAGGTGATATGCCCCATGGACTTAAAATCATTTGTAAACCAGGAAAAGTTATTTCGAGGGAGCATTGTTCAATGAAAAGGGGTCAGAAGGAGAAAGAAAGTTCTGCTAATAGCATCCTTCATTGAACAGCTCAATAATAGAGATAGCATTAGATTATGGATTGAGTTCTAACTGCAAGCTCTGTAACCATGGCAAGTCCCCTAATTTCCCTAAACCTCAACTACCCCATATATAAAATGGGAATAATCATACCTTCAATACTTTCCTCGTGGTTCAAATGAGTTAGTATAGAGAAACCACATGGCAATCTCAAATTGGTATGTAAATATCAGTGTCACCTGTGGCCCAATAAGTGCCCAGTCCCACTTTACACTCAGATGGACCAGTTTTAATCCTGTAGGTGACAGATGTCAGAGTGGAACAGGCGTTTCTCGCTCTCTGTCTCATTCCCCCAACCCTGTAATTCCAGGGAAATTTCTTTAAATTAAGCTTAGGTATAGCTCATGTCTCTCCCAAAAATAATTAATGAAGTACTTTCTAGAAAAAAAGCACTCAAAAATACAAAGTAGATATCAGGTATAGGACCGCTATTTAATTCCTCCAATATAATATAAATGTTGAGAACACTGAAGACTCATAACAAATACTGTAACATGAAACAGCATCCATCCTACTGCCATTATCATCCTCTCCCTGAAATATAAAGGGACTTAGCAGAACAACTGAACCAACATTTTGTCTTCACCTCAGCCATGCACTGGTTGAGGGACTCACAAGAATCAGATCTAGCAACCAACCAATAGATTCCATGCCCCCCTCAAATCCTGAACATGGTACTCTTCTTCTTTGAGAAGGTGACCCAAATCATTGGTGAGAACATAGATCTGGTTCTATAGGAGGTTCCTAGTCCAGCAAATGGAGGGGGTAACCCTAATTGAACCTGCTACATGAGTTCTTTTAATTATCAAACTAATACTAAGTATGAAATAATATTAATTGTATGCATCAGCACCTGCTTTGAGAAAAAAGTTAATGCTCTTTAGAGAGAAAGAAAGAAGAGACTAACATTTTCAGGCATCCAGAGAAACAGGATCATAGATTTAAGGTTGGAAGAAACTTTACAGACCACTGAATCCAACATTCCTCCCTCCTCCCCCCATTTCACAGATGAGAAAACAGGCTGAGGTTGCCAGGGGTCACACATCTAGTAAGGTTGGATCTAAACCAGTTCTTCCTGATTCCAAGTTTAGTGACAAGCACTTAAATGAATCAAAGTAATGAACTTTCTTTTAAAAAATAGAATTTGAGGTCACTAGTTTTAAGGAGAGTTTAATTATTTTGTGGGAGAGACCAATATACAGAAAAAACACTTTTCAATAATTATGTTACCAGTCAAAAAGTGCAAATAGTTATTGTCAACTTTGGGGTGGTGGCACCCTCATTATCCAAGATGATAAATCACTCAACAGGTTTTTTTTTTAATTTTAATGGAGGCTGAATAGCACAGTGCACAGAAGAGGTGGTCTTGGAGTTTGGAGGACTGAGTTCGAATCATGCTTCTGCTGTTGGGTGGCTGTGCAAGCCTGGGCATGGCCTCGAACAACTCCCTAGAACTTGCTGCTAAATCACAAGACACATTGAGATCTGAACTGATTAAGAGACCTTCCTACAAACTAGCCTACCTTATTAAATAGGGCCCCTATCTTAGGGTTCTGAGCAATGAGAAATGAGGTCTGAAAATGAGTTCTGAAACCATTGGTCTTTCACTTGTGTGCAGATTTATATTTGTGATTGAATCTGGGTGTGTCTCAAGTTCCAGAAATTTAAAAAAATTCAAACAGAGTGAAAAGGCATGTGCATCTGGGGGAGTTGGAGATTTTTCCAACTCTCTCATCCTTACTCAGTGCTCAAGAGGCTCATAGAACTTCAGAGAGGACCTTAGGGGTCTAAATGACGAGACTGAGCAGCAGAGAAAAAGGGACTTGCCCAGGGTCACCCAGAGTGTGGTAAATGCAGGACAAAGACCAACTATCTTCTTCTAACATCTATATTGGAGCTGCTTTCTTTTGGTCCCCATTCTAGAGTAGGAAAAGACAGCCTCACCTCTCATACTGATGCCAAGCACCAGCTTAGGAAAAGCCAGGTCAGCCATGTATCTGTCTTGCTTTTGTGATTTATCTTTTGAATGAAATGGCAGGGTCAGTCCTTCTCCCCATGCACTTTTTTCTTCCTTTTTCTTTTCTTTTTTTGCAAAGAAGACAATTATGGATCTGGATTAAAAAGGTTTCCCTTTAAGTTTTATGGGCAAGAAGCTCTGTGCTTTGGAGTCACAATTCATGAACAACAACAACAAAAAGCAAAGTATTTAATAGTGAGATTTGCTTTGTATGAAATGTAATGTAAATAATCTCTGAATAATGGAAAATGGTTTGCCCAGTGCCAAATGAGTGCACAAACTGAGACTTACTAACATGCTATAGTTGCAGGTTTAGCCAAGGCACCATAGAGTAGGGTGTCTTCGACATTGATATAATAGGTTCTTAATTCCTCTCCTTGGGCTATATTGAGTAGAAAACAGCACCCAACATTTTCAGAAAATGCCACACTTTGTTAACTCTCACTGAATAAGAACAAAGTGATAAAAATGCACAGAATGTGCTACTCCAAATTCTGAAAAAATATATATATTTGCACATGTTTCAGAGGCTTAGCAGCTCTGTAATCCAAAAGACAGTTTGTCAGAGTCAATAGAGCATTGGACTTGGAGACATCAAGACACTCTCTTTGCTGTGAGACTCTTGGCAAGTCTCAACCTTTATTTTCTCATCTGCAAAATGAGCATACCAATAGCATGTACATGCCAGAGTTGTTGCAAGGATCAAGGAAGATGATGTATGTAGAGCACTTCACATACCTTAAAGTATTATATAAGTATTAGTTATCACACACACACACACACACACACCTCCATCATCATTGTTATCATCTCATTAACTAGGGGTAATCCCTCCAATGGCACAGATCCCAACTCATCCATGCACCATTTCATCCCATGTTACAACTTGTCCATATCCTCTAATCAGCCACTTGTAAAAGTTCTGCCCAACTTGCTGGTGATCTTTAAACATTCTGTGGGTACTCCTACAGCACACAAACTTCCTACAAACTAGCCTACCTGTTTTTCACTAAATTAAATTCACTCAGATTTCACTGTTAGATTCACTAAAAACACTAAATTTTTTATTAATGACTTAACCTCAAATCTTTGCATAAGCATATAGACTCTTGCCACTAAAATTAACTGATTTCAACTCCAAAAGTATCAGAACACTTTTTGAGACTTTGAGATTACCATCAGGATGTCCACTGTGTCCATTCTTTTCTCGTTCCCTTTCCCTTATGTGATCATAGTTAGTGTACTCTCTAGTCTTCTGGTTATACTTTTCTTTTCCTTGCATTATTCCATAAAGGTCTTTCCAAACTTCTTTGTATATGTCATAATTGCCCATCTTAATTGCATTATAGTATTTCATTACACTATTATACCACAATTTACTTAACCACTCTGTGATTGTTGGACATTTCATTTGCTTCCTTTTTCTTTTTCTTTTGCAATTACTTATAAAGTTTTTGTATGCCTACGTCCAAAATCTTGGAATAATTAGCTCTACTTTTGTTTCTTATGAAATTGCCATGGTACAGTCCCCAAAATGGAATTAAGTCAAAAGGCATGATTATTATTGTAACTTTTCCTACATTTCACTATAATGCTCTTCTAATAGATTCTAGAAGTTCTACTAACAATGAGTAAGTGTACCTATTTGTTCATAATTCCATCAGCCTTGAGTTTCATTGCTTTTGTTTTTTGTCAACATAATGTGTGAGATGGGATCTCAATAGTTTTAATTATTGATTATTGGCAAGGTTATCTCATTTCCTTTTCTAGTCATACATTTCCTGGTTGATGTGTTTTATGAAATGTCTTGGGCAGAAGTTAAAGTAAGTGATATGTTGCACTCTGATTCTGCCCACCAAACATCTCTCCACTGCCCTTTGGATCATTATCCATTTTTATTCTTGAGAGGTCTTGCTATTGCATAAATGGCAGCCATATGGCACCACTGGAAGAATGTTGGTAAGGAACAGATGGAGTTTTGAGGAAAGGAACAGTTTGGGATCCTTGAAAAGTCTCCCAGTTTCTCAAATGTGAGCTTGGCCATTCACTTCCTTCTGGCTAATTTGGGGTCCAGCTCACTGCCCATCTGCAATGCCTGTTCAAGATCCATGTACTGATGGACTTATGAATATGAATGAATGGGCTGCACATTAGGAAGAAAATAAAGGCTAAGGATAGAAGAGGGAAAAGGTTAGTTAGTGATGTCTGCCAATGCCCTATGCACATACTAAGAAGGGCATGAGTCTTCAGAGCAGGAACCACTGGATACTAAGAGAAGTGGCTGTGTCCATGGAAACCAAAATGGCTCTATAACAAAGAAAATGGTAACCATAAATGTTGAGCTATAAGTCAGCTCCTTGCTTCAGACAATTGGTTTCTTCTCTATATAAAAATTTAGGGTGTGAGCTATACTCACTGTAATGACCAAAATTGCTCTCCCCAAAGTTACCAGCAATCTCTTGATTTCTAAATCCAGAGGTCTTTCCCCAGTCCTCATCCTTTTCCCCCACCTCCCCACTGTCCCCCCCAAAAGAAATCTTTTCTGTATCAAAAAACAAGTCATGATTGGTTCTGGATGAGGTTGGACACCATGTCCTGTTTTAAGGGTTGTAGGTCGGAGCCACATTCAGAGTAAGACCCAGAGCAATAGGTCATATTGTGTGTGGGAGAGTAGGGAGCAAATCAGGCCCAGGACAGTGAGTTATGGTCCCTCCTTGGCCCTCTCCCTAGCTCCTACTTTCTTCTAGGCAGCATGAAGACTTAGACAAGGGGTGGAGGGAAGCAATAGGAAAGTCACAGAAACACAGCTGCATCTCTTTTTTAAATTAAGTTTTATTTTTATAATTAATAGAAAACTATTTTCTCTCCCTCCAACCTTCCACCCTACTGAGGAAAACTAATAATAACAAAATCCTAGCAACAGATATGCATAGTCAGTCAAGACAAATTTGTTCATTTGCTACAACCAAAAATGTACATCTCATTCTGAACCAAGACCATCATCTCCCTGCCAGGGGTTGGATAGCGTGTGTTATCTATTGGTCCTCTGGAATCATGGATGATTATTCCATGAATCATAGTTCTTACAGCTTTCGTTTGTTTTTTATGATGTTGATTTTATAGTATTATATTATTCTCCTGGTTCTGCTCACTTTTCTTTGTATAAGTTCATACAAGCCTTTTCATGTCTCTTTGAAATCATCTATTTCTTCATTTCTCCCCACACACTAGTGCCCCATAACATTAATATACCACAACTCATTTAGTCTTTTCTCTAATTTTGGATACCTTAGTTCCCTTTTTTTGCCACCACAGAAAGAGCTACTATAAATTTGTTGTATATTTCAGTCGTGTCTAAGTCTTTGTGACTCCATTTGGGGTTTTCTTGGCAAAGATAATGGAATAATTTGCCATTTCTTTCTCCACTTCATTTTACAGATGAGGAAACTGAAATAAACAAGGTGAGTGACTTGCCCAGGCTCACACAGCTAGTAAGTATCTGAGGCTAGATTTGAACTCAGGAAACTGAGTCTTCTTGACTCCAGGCCTGGCACTTTATCTAAGCTGCCATCTACCTGTCCTATTGCTGTAAAATTTTTTATACATAAGATCTTTTCTTCTGTTTAGTGAATTTTTGTGTATAAGCACAAATTGCTTTCTAGAATGATGGAACACACCAACATTATATCAACATGCCTTTTTTATAGCTTCTTCAACAATTGTCAATTTCTTTCTCCTTTTTTGGTCATCTTTTCAAATCCCATGAGCATGAAATAGAACCTCAAAATTGTTTTAATTTGCATTTCTCACATAATTATGATTTTGAAGCATTTTCCCAAAAAGCATAGGTTTCTTCATTTGAGAACTGCCTATTCATATCTGTAGACTATTTATCATTTTGGGGAGTGGCTATTTTTTCTTATAAATTTGAATTGATTCCTTTATATATCTTGGAAATAAGACATTTATTAGAGAAATTTGATGAAAAGATTTTCCCCAGTTAATAGCTTCTCTTTAATTTTAGCTTTATTAGACTTGTTCACACAAAACCTTTTAAATTTTTATATAATTCAAAATATTAATTTGACCTTCTATGGTTTTCTCTATGCCTTAACTAGAAGTATATCTATCAAGTGGCACACAGAACCTTGGAACAATCCCCACTCTTTTTCCTGTCAGAATATACTCTCCAAACAGATATGAAAACGGAAAGACAGCCACTCAAGGACAGAAGTAGTTTCAAGGAGCAGACCCTCTGGCAGCAGAGAAGAGAGCTGGCTTTGGACTCCAAAGAGAGCTAATCCTGGTAATAAAGACGAAATTTTGAGGAGTGAACTCTGGGGGTCCAGGTGAGCAAGATACACACCAGAGATGCTTCTTGACTCTTGGTAACTCCTGCTCTGACAAAAGACACTGACATCTCTTAGGTCTAGATCTGTGAAGCTGTGAAGTTATTTGCTTTAGAACTTTGCTCTTCTTTTCATTTTTTCCAGAAATTCATGAGGCAGTAGTAGTCTCACCTGCTGAAAAATGGAGACTAGGGGAGCTATAAGAACCTCCCAACTTCTCTTTGAATAAAAGCAGAAAGAAGGCTGCTCTTTTGGTGACTAGAAGAGTGATTAACCTTCCTTTCCCTCCTCTTGCCTTTCTTCTCCCTTTTCTTCCTACTGTCTTTTCTCTTCTCTTCTCCCCTTCCATTTTTCCCTCTCTTTTATTTCTCCTCTCTGTCCCCTGTCCCCTCTCCATTTACTCTTCTCTCCTTTCACTTCTATGAGATGTAAAATCTACATAGCCTCATATTCAGTCAAGATCTATGGGTCAAAGAAAAGTAACTGGGTGATGCCCAGAGTGCAAATCTATTCATAATCGTACATTTGTTACTTAGGATTATTGTGAAGAATTCTATATTCATTACACAGGAGTTGTTTTTTGAAGAGGTCATTGAATAGCTTACCTGTGTTCTACTTAAACAAAATCAGAATGTTCATCATTCAGCTTGGACTTCTATGATCCTCATTAAACACATCTCTCTTAAGAAAAAATTGAGCAAGTATTTACCGGGGTTCAGCTTTGGGAGCATGCGTGATCAGGGCTTAAAAAGATCCCTGCAAGCCTGGCAGCCCAACAAACTGGAGGGTATGGGAAACTCAAAAACTGGTGAAAGTTGGGAGTTTCTCCTTCCTTCAGCAGAGTGCTTCAGGCCTGAAAATGAAAGTGCCAAGAAAAGGGAAATTAAAGAGCCCACACACATGTGAACCTCTTCTGGTGGATTTAATTTCAAAGTCAGGAAGAGGATGGGAAAATTGCCCTGGGGCATCATTCGGGGTCTTTGGGAAAGACCTGCTGATTGCTCCTAGGTTCCAATATTAATGCTGAAGGAGAGTGGTGCTTGTTCTGACACCAAGCTGCTGCCTGCAAACAGTAGGGTTTGGAAGGGAAAGTGGATCTTCAGTCTTGACAATGACCATGCTGCCAATGGCTTCATTCCGAAGACTTGCTGTTCAAGGAGCTGGAAAGTATTGGTGTCTGTATGTGTGCATGGAGATACATACATATATGTGTGTGTGTGTGTGTGTGTGTGTGTGTGTGTGTGTGTGTGTAGATGTAGGTGGATTGTAGATCTGTACATATGTGTATTTGGGTGCAAGTGTATGCATGGATGTGTGAATGCACACATATGCAGGTTGTGGGAATGTGTGTGTGCATGTATGTGTTTGTGTGTGTGCATATGTGTGTGAGTAAAAGTGAAAACAGGGAAGTGGAATCATGTTTTATAACTGGGAAAGAGAAATTTTAAAGTCATTTTGGTGACCTCATTTATGACCATAAATGAGAAGCAACGAGTACCCAAAATGATTCCAACAAGTATTTATTGGGTTATATGCACTTGGTTAAAAATTACTCTGATTCTAGGGAGCTTTTTGGTTTTTCCCTCAGCCTTTCCTCAGTGCTTTACATATCTCATTTTATCCTCACAAGAACCCTATGAGGTGGGTGCTATTATCATCCCCATTGCACAGATAAAGAAACTGAGGTACAAGGACTTGCCTAGGGCCACAGGTAGTAAGTATCTGAGGTAGAATTTGAACTCAAATCCTTCAGGATTCTAAGTCAGGCACTCTGTCCACTACTTGGAAACATATATACACGTACACATACACATACTCATGCACATATATCTCTGTGTTTGTGTGTGAAATTCTTCCTGAATATTTAAAAGATGGCATTGATAGAGCAAGAGGCATGGATGGAAGGAATTCTCATTGGCTTCCAGATCCTTGTTTCAGATGGAATAGTATTACCAGTCATATTGTCGGGCAGGTTCACACATAACTGTCTCCAAGGATGACTGCATCCTTCTCAAAATCCCCACTGGAGCTCCTGCTGTTTTAGACTCTCTAACCCCTGAGTTGGTTGGCTGATATCTTGCCCAGATGGCTTGGTTCCCAGAAGAAGCATATTCAATTGCAACCCCAGCAGATTGAGAATCAGGGTAACACACACCCTTGGACATGCCATCGCTATTTAGCCTCGGTTTGTCAGCTTGCCAAATACTCCTTTCACCTGTTGGGCATGTATATCACCTGGCCACAACTTGTACCTGTGGGGTGGGGGGAGAGAAGCTGAGTAATTTGCCAATTTGATGTCACAGGCAGAGAGCAAAATTGCCTTGTGGGATGGAAAAAAGGCAGTATTTCAAGAGATCAGTGGAAATAAATGATAACAAACAAACAAACAAACAAACAAAAACAACCAAGAGCCCCACCCCATAAATAGCAAGAATGTTACATGAATATCTTCTTGTATTATTATTTATCCTTCAAGGTCCTAGGGACCAAGTCTTTAGTGGCATGCCTGGCTCCCTGTTACTGTTCAGATATTTAAATCAGTAAGATTCCTCTCTGGAGCTGCTGCTTTCATACAGACATATCATGGAATTTATCTTTGTTAGTGGATTCACTATTTTATAGCTACAAGACTCACTCAGGGAAGAAACCAAGCCACCTATGCCTTCTCTTTTTTGTGCAATTCTTCTTTATGTTATCACCTAAATCCTCCAGAGAATAACTGCCTTATAAGTTTTTTTCTTTTCCTTTTGTTGGGGGCTGGGGGAAAGGGATGGGAACCAGATCTATTCTCCTTGATGGAAAATATAGCTTTTGCTTTGTATCTCCGGCATTTATCACTTATGTAACTGTGAAATAAATTGTGAAATAAATGCTTGTTGACTGATTTTATTGGTAGAGGAAACTCCATCTACTAATACAGATTGTGCCTAGAACTCCAAATATAAAGTTTATACTTAATTATGTATATATTGTCTCCTCTACCCAAGGCAATTTCTCTTCTTTATCACAGTCCCTGGCACAAACTGATGGCTTTAATAAATGCTCATCAATTAATTCATTAGGGAGTTTCCTGGGAACACTTGGAAGTTCAACGGCTTTGCCTTTGGTGATGGACCCAGTATTTGTCTGAGGTGGAATTGCAATTTAGGTCTTCCTGATTCCAATATGCCTTTTGTTCCCTTCCCCATGTTGCCTCTCAGGGTTGTGTGTGTGTGTGTGTGTGTGTGTGTGTGTGTGTGTGTGTGTTTTAATAGTTCATATATACCAGTGGGACAGTCGAGTAGTCTGGGAAATCTTGTGACATATAGAGTAAGGAAAAAAGACTTTTTAAAAGATAATTTTCTTATTTCTCTAAAGAGTTAACCAACCTCACCATTGTTAATTACTATTAATGGGCCTGTTATACAATGATTTTTCCTTGTGGACCTGGAATTTCAGTGCCAGAAGAGATCCGGTCCTAGACCTCATCTTGAGACCCAACCCAATTGTCATCAAGATCTAGTTTAAACTCCTTCCCCCTCCAATTTTAGGATTATAGTCCAACTGCCATCATTTAATGGATGACCCAGGGCGCTGAAGAGGACAAAAACAAGTTAGTATGAGAACAGGGACTAGAGCCTGATTGTAGCCATAGGACGCTGCCCATAAATTGTGCAGTGTGATCAGGCAGTGGCAGGCTTGGGGAGAATGACTGATGAAGTAGGTGAACCTGAAAATGATGAAAAAGTGACAAGGGAGGAAATATGAGGAAAGGTGGGAAATGATTTACCTCAGAAAGAGAAAGTTCACAGGGGACTTCATCTTTCTCCCTTAGGATTGGGATTCTATCAATCAACAAAAAATAGCAGCGCTCTTCATGTATAGGATACTGGGCTGGACTCCACTGAGGGATAGAAAGCAGAACCATAGAAGGGAGCGACCTGTGACCTCAAAGATCTGACAATAGAGTTGAAGAAACAAACAAAAGTAGCAAATAATGAGCAAAGTAATTGGGCAACAATAGCCGGAAAGTGGATGGAGCAGGGCACCATCTTCCCAGCCTCACTGTCTATGCCTTCTCATGGCTTGTTACTCAGGCCAATACCCACCCTCACCCCCAGGAGCTGAGTCGATCCACTAGAGGCTCTCTCTAGATCCCTTGATGGTCATCATCTCTTGCTCTCACCACCTTTCCCCCAGTAACGTATTTCTCTGATGTCATCTTTCATTTACACTGTTTTTTTTTTTTTTGAGCAATGCTTAGGTATGTCACAGAGCTGACCACAGTGGTGCAGGGGTTGCTCAGTGGTTAGAGCACTGGGTCTGGAGTCAGGAAGACTTGAGTTCAAATCTGAACTCAGACACTTAACTAACTGTGTGACCCTGGGCAAGTCATTTAGACCTCTGCCTAGGTTTCCTCATCTGTAAAATACAGATAATACTAATACCTCCCTCATAGGATTATTGTGAGATAGTTTGTTAAGGGGACCTTTCTGCAGACCTCTACACATATGTTCTAATGATATTTTATTTTCCCCAAATTACATGTAAAAACAATTTTAATATTCAGTTTTAAAGAAAGTTTTAAATTCCCAATTCTACCCTTCCCTTCCTTCTGACCTCCCTCCCTGAAACTGTAAGCAATTTAATATAGGTTATGCAAGTGCACTCATGTAAAACATTTCCAGATAAGTTGTTTTGTGGAAGAAAACTCAAAGCAAAAAAAAAAAAAAAAAAGAAAAATAGTATGCTTCAGTCTGCATTCAGACCCCATCATTTGTTTCTCTAGGGACAGATTGTATTTCTCATCCTGATTCTTTGAGATTTTCTAGGATCAATATATTAGTGAGAATAGCTAAGTCATTCACAGTTGATCATCATATAGTGTAGCTGTTACTGTGTACAACATTCTCCTGGTTCTGCTCGTTTCACTCTGCATCAGTCCATATAAGTCTTTCCAGTGCAGACCTTTACATAAAGTAACACAGGTAGAGAAGACAGGACAAAGATGACTGGAACAAAACAAAGGTCTTCTCTCTACACAACAAAGGTCTTGAGCCACGATCCTGTTTCTATTTGTATGCCTGTTCTTCTGCTTTCACTTGGAGGGATTTTCTTTGGGGGGGAGAGGGAGGTGGGAAGCTGTGTGCACTAAATTGAGGGACAGTAGCAGGGAGAGTAAGAGCACAGTATTGTACAATAAAGTTAACATTGATATTTTAGGGTTTTTTTTTTTTGAAAGTGGATTTCTTTCAGAATTCTTCATGTAAAGTCAAAGGAATCCCTGTATTACAAATATACGTAAAACAAGAACTGTCTGTAATATATGCAAAGCATTGTCTAATTGTCAGTTAGTACTACTAAAGTAATAAGAGATATGTTTAAACTCACACTTGTTGGCAACATTTTCATTGATTTTCCTGGAGAAATAAAGAGAAGGGGCCAAAGTGGTATTGGGGAAAGAGTGTTGGACCTGGTTATATGATCTCAGTGGCATATAATGCCAACTATGGCATCTCACATAAGACTTTCAGAAATTCATCAGTTTGAAATATTCAAATGGCTAGCACAGATTTTTCTTAATTTCCAAAGTACTTCAATCAATGAGAGGGGCACTGAACACACTCATGTTTCAACTATTTCAATTATATTCTGGTTAACGAAAAAAAAAAAGAAAAATAAATAATGTCACCATGGACCTATTTGGGCTCTTACAACAGAAATCCCTGATATTCCTCCCCATGAGCTAGCTAGCATCCTGGAGCTATGATGGGTCCCTTTGATCTAACCTCCCATTTCAGCATCTGGGGTGATGTAGCCTCAAAGTGCAAATCTTGATAGAAAATTACAGAGAATGTGAAAAGTGGAAAGAGATTTCCTGCCTCTCATTTCCTTTCCGGCCACGTCCTTTGGTCTTAAATACAAAATGTCTGGCCTTTGGTTGAAATCTGCAAACACTTTCCAACTATTTACATGGGATATGGTAAATTATTTGGCTACTCAAGATCATTTCCAGGACCGAGACTGGCACAATGTTTCTCCTCCAAAAGGAGCCATTCCCTTAAGCAAGATGAATATGTGCATCCTTGAGAAGACCCTACCTCAAAATTTCACATCTTAGTACCTCTCGTGAGCATTTCCTGTATCTTTAGATTTGAAACATAGAGCACTTTGAGGTTTGCAAACTGATTTACAAATATTACGTCATTGGATCCTTACAATAACCCTGGGACGTAGGTGCTGTTATTACCTTCATTTTAGAGATGAGGAAACAGAGACAGGCAGAGATTAAATGACTTGCCCAAGATCACACAATCAGGTCTTCCCTGATTCCAGGTCTAACACTCTATCCATTCCACTGCAGAGCTGCCATAACAATCATATAACTCAGGGCATTGCCAATTGATAACCAGTTAATAAACATTTATTCTGACACAAGGATGAAAGGACTGGTGTGAAGGTGTTTTAAACCTCCAATGAGCATTTATTAAGCACGTTCTCTGTGTGCAAAGTACTATGTTACACTGTTGGGGGAAACAAAGCTTTGATAAGACATAGTCCCTGTCCTCATGGAGTTTACAGTATAATGAAAGGATATGACACGAACACTAGTCTCCATGCAGTAGAGTATGACATAAGTACCATGTGATCTCAAGGTGGAAGGCTATTTCTTAACATGGTGAATCAGTGAAGAATGTCTAGAGGAAGTGGTATTTACAGGGAGCTTTGAAGGATGGATAGAGGGGCAGAAGGCATTCCAGGTATAGGGAACAGTGTCAGCAAATACACTGATGAGAGCTCATTACGGGTATTCAGGAGACAAAGAATTCGATTCAGTTAAAGCGTAGCATGGAGAGAAGTATATTACATGAAATAAGGTTAGAAAGGCAAGGTGAGTTTGAGATTGTGAAAGGTCTTGAATACCAGGTAAGGGAGTTTTACTGGGTAGAGAAAGGGAAGCTGCTGAAGTATCGTTCACTTCAAAAACGAAGAGGATAAAGTCATGGGCAAACACGACACATTATTAAATAACCACAAGAAGAGTAGGAAAAATGTGCTAGAAAATCTAGATCACAGGGAGAACATTTTTAAAAGACAATACTATCTCTAGGTGAAAGAAACACTATTGTGTCCACTAAGAGTCCTTGTTGAAACCTATTGTTGTGGGTGGGGAAGATCTCAACCCTGCTACTGCTTTAGTTCCATATAGACACATATTACCACTGTAACTAGGAGGACTTGCCCTATTTCTTAGCTGAAGAAGCTTAGTCAACAGTTTTTGTTCTCTGCAGTCTTCCAGATGTGCCTAGAGTCGGTTCAACTAACTTGGCTCCCAAACATAAACAATCTGTTCTATGTGTCAGTTTCCAGATGATGCTGAATCTTTGGCTTGGTGGATGAAGATTTACTTTAAGATAAAAAATTTCAGTATTTTGAATGCTATATGCCTGGAAAATAAGTGATGCAGTGGGGAAATAGCTGCTTGGAGTCAAGAGGATCACACGGATTGGCTACAACCCCGGGGTCCTCCACAAAAGGGCATCTTTTTAGCTTTTTATTATCCTCCACCTAGAGTTTACTCTGGAAAATTTCCAAATACAGCTGATGTATAAGTTGTTTCTAGGTTTCCACAAATGTGATTAAAAAGATCCTAGCTTTTGTATGAGCACTGAACATAACAAATGCATATGAGGTAGATGAAAACCTTTATTTACTCCCACAGAAAATGCAAAAGGCACAAAGGATTTCTAGAAATCCGCAAGTGAAAATAGAAAACACATAAGGCATCTACAATAGCCAATAAGCAATTCTCATCATTCCTTACCCATTGTGGTGGGGTCTCCTTCTTCTCCAAGGTATTTCAACTCATACCAACTCATGGTTTGGACCTCCCTTGGAATATAACTGAACTTGGGATTGGAATCAGGGAAATACCCTGAGGTTCCAATAAATCCCTAGTTCTTGTGAAGGGTCCTACACAACACTTTCCAGCATTGCAGGACTACCCTATGATTTGTTTTTCCTCCAAAAGACAAACCAACATTGAGGATTTTGGACAGGCAATTCTTCCTCATTAGACCTACACTCTCTTACTAACTCACTGTAAATAGTTGATAGGTAGAGAGGGGATGGCAAAGTCAAAATTTCTTATACCCCTCTATGTTGTGGGGCTAGTCCCTTATTACTCCTCTAGCTATGTGGAGACAGGGTAGAGAAGTAGGTGATCTCTCCCTCTCCCCAACTAGCACATTCCTCAGGAAAAAAGACTCAAAGCTGATCTCTAAACTTTTAAACTTGAGGTTACTCTTGAAACAACTTCCTAGAGAGGCTCTTTACAAGGAGGCTCTATACATCTCCCTTCTCTGACTAGAATAGTAGGTACTGAGTTCATACTGCCTGAGGAATCATTCCTTCACCCTCAACCTTCTTGGATTCAAGAACACAGTCCCTGGTATTTCCCCTCAGCCAAATGGGTACAAATCCAACTCCATTGGACCTCTCCAGAATATTTCACCTTTGCTTTGTCTTCTGCAATCTCCTTGCCTGGGAAAGTCCACTCTCAGCCTCTGGTCTCACCTGCACTCTTAAATCTTTGCACAAACTCTGGTAGAAACAAAGTATTTCTACACCAAGGCATCGGTGGATAGTTCCTGATGGTGGAGGGAAGAAATCTCCTTCAAAACCATTTGGAAAAGAAGACAAAAGGGGAATAGAAGCCCAAAGAACTTGGCAGGTCTGTCTTAAACCTCACTCCTTCATAGCAGCACAAAGGGGTAGCCCCTCTCATACTCCAAAATACCAGTCCAAAGGTTCATCTTAGAGGGAGCACTGGTCACAGAGGCCCATGCCCAAGGAGGAACCAAGGGCCTTTTTCTAATGAATAAATTCATCCTGGGGTAGTCCTCGTTACTGAGGTTTTGGCAGAAGTTGTTTTATTATCTTCTGAACAAAGTTCTGGGGGGCGGGGAGAAGGCATGCCCACATTCTGGAGAAAGAAATGCTGACAATCAAAGGTTCCAAAGAAAGGATCACTGTCCTGTCACATCATCATTTTCATTGGGAGAACTCTTCTGATCACCCCTTCCTTATTACATGAGGTGAGGGTGGGGGAAAAGAATGGGTCGGTTCTTCTCCAGAGGCATTCAAGTCATGCAGGGGGTAGAGTGAATTACCCTGGGCAAGTCACTTAACTTCTCTGAGACTGTTTCCTCCTCTTTAAAATGGGGAGAACAATACCATCTTACCATCTACCTCACAGGGCTGTTGTGATTAAATAGCATATATAAAGGACTTTGTAAATATTTAAAGCACTGTAGTCATGCTAGTTGTTGTTGTTGTTGTTGTGTCAATGAGAACTTCCTCCAAGGAAGCAGCATGACATCCAGAGTGGAAAAAAACTCTGAATTTGGGGTCAGAGGACTACAGTTCAAATTGAGATCCCCCCATTTATTTTTTCAGCTAATTGTCCTTGGACAAATGGACAAATCATTCCCCTTGGATCAATTCCTTGGGCAAATAATTCCACTTTTCTGTCCCTCAGTTTGCTCTTGAATGATTTGTTGGATGGGTGCGTGGGTGGGATGGACAGATAACTGACAAATGAAAAGCATTAATTAAAATTTGCCATGTGCCAAGTATTGGGATACACATACATAATGATTATCTGTGTAATGAGGACCTCTGAGGTCCATCAGGTTTTAACTTAGAGTGCTGTTAACTTTGTCTGAGATGACAAAACTGAAGTTCCTTTTTGCCTCCCCATGATTTTTAGGCATTAGAGCTTGCTCTCTAATGCTGTTTGATAGCTATATAAAAGTAAATTTAATAGTATAATATTTCACAGAGGGATGTTCACATGAGGGGTAGTTAACTCCATCTGGCTCCAGAGTGTGTGGTCCTGAAAATAGTTGTGGCTCAATGGTTTATTTGTGAGCTACACTCAGCTGTTGGTTATCTATGCCAATAAATTAGTTTTATCTTTATTAATGCTTTCTCCCACTCATTCAGGCTAAAACCTTCATTTATCCATAACTCATCTCTCCTCCATCCCAACTCTAAAATGTGATTAATAACAGTGGCCAATCCCCAGGGCTGTTGTGAAAATCAAACGAGATAATACTTGTAAAGTGCTTAGCACAGGGTCTGGTGCATAGTAGGTGTTTAAGGGTTATTTCTTCCCTTCCCCTTTAACCTCTTCCTGCTGCATAACATCAAGGAAAAGAGATGTTAATATTGTGCTCTTGGTTTATGAGATGATGTATGCTTATTTTCTTGTTTGCCCCTAGCTGATCATTTGCTAAGCTCTTCTTATTCTACCTCTAAAGCTAACTTCCACATTGTTTCCTTCACTCCCTTCCCATTGCTACCAACCTAAGAGAAAGAACAGGCTTCCTTATCTCTCCTCTGGCTGCCATGTGTTCCTGAGCACATGGTGCCCATTTCTTTTATGTCACTCCTTTCTCTTCTAGGTTAATAAGTATTCTGATATGGAAGAACCCAGGTCCATCACACCTGAGGTCCCTTTGTTGACCAGCGTCCCAGAGATAGTGGCAGCAACAACTGATTCCAAGGAGTCAGCACCAGCACTTGAACAACTTGTAAGATCCAATCCAGTCTTGGTCAGTCAAGACATCCCATCCTGGAAAGAGGATGAGCTCAGTGAGCAAGGGAACAATTGTCCCATTGCCAATGACTCACCTTGAATTGAACTTGGTGGGGACTCTGTGAAGGAAGCCAGAGCCAAATGTCACAGAGTATCATTCAGTCACACATGTCTAATAAATGTATTCTTTTTTTTTTTCATCTGAATACTTTATTGTATTCTTTATTGAATACTTTATTGTATTCTTGCCAGTGTACAAAACAGAAATGGATGAAAATTCGGAGAGGTAGATGAGAAAGTCTGACACAAGTTGCAATTTGGATGATTAACTTGGCACATTGTTACACACATATAGATTAAACTTTTGTGCAGACTTCAGAATTCTCTCTCCTTTGAATGGTCACAATTCACATCACAGAACATCACGTCACGTCACAGATCCACATATGAAGATGGATTCAGAGATCCTTCCCAAGTAGCTTAAAATCATCTTGCTACAGGAAGGAACAGACTTTCTGGGGCTGGAAAGGATTAGTACTGGAAGATACCCCAGTCAGCAGGGGATCATTTTGGGCATTTTGCAGGCAAAATTGTTTCAGATCAGCAGCAGCCTGAGAAACCTTCACGCGGTGAATCCCGGCCTCGATCCGGAGCTGCTGCACCACCTTCCTCATGGCGACGACGTTGGAGCTGCTGGACATGGCGAAAGGAGCCGGGGTCCGCGGTTGGTGGTCGGTGGTCGGTGGTGGGTGGTGGGTAGTGGGTGGTCGGTCTGACGTCCACTCGCTCCCTAGCTCGCTGGGTCTGGCCTAATAAATGTATTCTACATTACCTTCGTACAGTCAGTCTCAGCTTGCTCTCCCCAGCCACCTTTTATAAGGTAAGAGGGGGTCCCCCAGCTGGGGGGCGGGGATTGTTTTGAAACTATTTTTCTTGCTATTCCCTCAAATAGCAATTACCCTTTTGTAAAAGATAATTGATGTTAAATGATTGGTTGAAATTAGGGTACACATTAGATGGGGGCTTGTAAGCAACAGTATTAAAAACCACACTCCCCAACCTCTGAGGGAAGAAGTAGTTAGCTGCTTACTAGGGATACAACCTGTTTGAGATAGTGAGAGTTGGAAAAGTGAAGTCAGAGGCAGTACAACATTTTAATTTAGTCTAAGATCCTCTCCGATTTTCTTGGCTAACATATCAAACTGTTGAAGCTGAAGTTTGCTTAAGCTCTCCATTCTTCTTTCCCTCCCCCCGCCCAATAAATTGCTGTCTAGTCATGCCTCCTTTGCCATGTGCTTTTGAAGTTGATTATTTGAACTCAAATGTAAGACTATGTTTATCTCTATTAAATTTCATTTTATCAGATCCATCTCAACATTTTAGCTTGTCAAGATATTTTTGGAGTCTTATTTAAGCACACTTCATTGGACCAACTCCCTAATCCCTTGTCCTCTAATCCTTCCATATTTTGAAGAAGAAAATAAGAATATTCTTTACTTTGTGTAATTAGTCCTGCTGTTCTACCCCTGATAATGGCCACTGCCGCAAGTGTCTAACACATTCTGGATGTCTAGAGCTTTGAGGTAAGATTTAAAGTATATTTATGAAAAAGCCAAACCATGTGTACACAATTGTATTTTCTAGAGACTTGTTCCTTACTGTTACTCCTAGGTTTCCTCTTTACCCTCCTTTCTTTTTTTCTTTCCCCCTTCTCAGTTTCCCTTCTACCTCTTCTCTGCCCTTTCCCACTTCTAGCCCAAATAGTAGTGTGCTGATTACACACTTTCCACCTACAGAAATCTATATTTTCCCAACTTAAGGAGTGAAAATAAAATCTTAAAAAATTCCCAAGGATCTCAAACATATCTAATGTAGCTCTCTCTCTCTCTCTCTCTCTCTCTCTCTCTCTCTCTCTCTCTCTCTCTCTCTCTCCCTCTCTCTCTCTCTCTCTCTCTCTCTCTCTCTCTCTCTCTCTGTCTATGTGGTGTCACAAATCAATAATTCAATTAACAAGCACTTATTAGATACATACTATGTGCTTGACTCAATAATAGGGATCGTAACCACAGCCCCAAAACCTCACCCATCACCACTTAATTCTATAATCCTTTCTAGTTTCTATCCCTTTCACATTTATCACATCATTTGATTCTCAGAATATAGTATTGAAAGAATTGGAAGGGGACCCAGGTCATCCGACCAGTGAGGGAGGAGAAGGACAGATATTCCATATTGATAGATTAGAGAATTAAGTTCAATTCAATAAATAGGCAGTAAATTCCTCTTGCACTTCAGGCATGGCTAGGTGTTGGCCATAGAAATAAAAAGGAAGCATCCTTGAGGTTCAAAGAACTTACTTTCTCCTGGGGAGAGACCACTTGGGCAGAGATAAGCAAATACAAAGTAATTCCAAGAGGAAATTATGAGATTCTGGAAAGGTCTCATGAAGTGGGCAGGGTTTATATTGAGCCAAGAAGATAACTCAGGATTCTAATGGGACAAGATGAGCACTGGGTGCATTTCAGGTTTGTGTGTGGTGGGGGCAGACGTACAAGTAAAGGTGGAGAGGTGGGAAATGGCATGATAAGAGCTAGTTTGGGTGAGATAATGCCCAAAGCTGGAGTCTCATGGCCACTAAGTGAAGGAACTGATGAAATCAGCCCCAAATTTTCTGACTCCAATCCCAGGACTCTTTCCACTATATACACCCCCTTGCCTTTCAAGAAGATAGTACTGGGTGGCTAGGTGGCGAAGTGAA
The DNA here is from genome assembly GCA_011680675.1 of Gymnobelideus leadbeateri. Classification (NCBI taxonomy): domain Eukaryota; kingdom Metazoa; phylum Chordata; class Mammalia; order Diprotodontia; family Petauridae; genus Gymnobelideus; species Gymnobelideus leadbeateri. The sequence continues at coordinate 664,674 of WOXC01011525.1, read as the reverse complement.
TAGAGCACTGGCCCTGGAGTCAGGAGGACCCGAGTTCAAATCCAGTCTCAGACACTTAACACTTACTAGCTGTGTGACCTTGGGCAAGTCACTTAATCCCAATTGCCCCTCAAAAAGGCAGAAAAAAAAAGAAGATAGCACTGATGATTAAGCCTAGAGGGACTGTACTGATTATTTCCCATTTTTCTTGTATATCATTTAGCTGTCCATAGTTGTTAGCATATTGTCTCCCTCATTAGACTGCAAGCTCCCTGAGGGCTGACCCTTTTTTTTTATTTTTCCAGTGCTTTGCACAGTTCTTGGTGCATAGTAGGTGCTCAATGTCTATCAATCAACTGTGTGCAGTATCTTATAACATTCGTAGGTGTTAATCCCCTTTTATGAATAAGTCAACTGGTCCTGAGAGCTAAAGATACAACAGAGGAAAACTTAGACTCCCTGCTGGGCTTTCCTCCTTTCAGGGCAGCATCACCAAATAATTCCTTCTGTTGGCTAAGTAGTAAAATATATGTTCCCAAAGGGTAATCTGTGAGTAAGTAGAGAATGAAGGGGAAATGGGAGGTTGCTTTATGTAGGAGGAGCTCCACACAGCTATAATTGTTTGAGGGCTGGCTTGCTATTCTATTGAGATTTTACAAGCAAACGAAATTTAAGATCATAGGATTCTAAATGGATTATAAATTTAAATCATAAAAGGACCTTGGAGGTTGTCTTGTCTAATTCCTTGATTCTACAGATGAAGAAGCCTGGCCTCTGAGAAGTTCAATGATTTGTCCGAGGTTGCATAGATAGTAAATGGCAGAGCCAGGATTGGAACCCATTTGACTCCAACCTCAACACTCTCACAAGCTTCTTCTTTCTCCTCTTCTGTAATGGAGGGGAAGCTCTCATTATTCAGCAAGTTAAGCTCAAACAGCACTTCTTTCCTGATGCTTCCCTGAAGACAGAACTTGGAGTAATGGCTAGAGGGAAGTTTAGGGTTTGTGGGGGTAAAAGTTGCTAACAGGGGGAGCTCCCCAAAGGCCAAATTTGGGAGGGGAGGCTTGGGAGATAGTGATTTTCCCTTGAATGAAGGGTTCTTCTTCTTCTTCTTCTTCTTCTTCTTCTTCTTCTTCTTCTTCTTCTTCTTCTTCTTCTTCTTCTTCTTCTTCTTCTTCTTCTTCTGTTGAACCTGACTTTGTGATCCAATTTCGGGCTTTTTGGGGAGAGATACTAGAGTGGTTTGCCATTTCTTTCTCCAGTTCATTTTATAAATGAGGAACTGAGTGAAATGGGGTAAGGTGACTTGCCCGGAGTCACAAAGTCGGCAAGTGTCTGAGGCCAGATTTGAACTCAGGAAGATGAGTCTTCCAGACTCCAGGCCTGGAGCTTTATGCACTATAGCAACACCTGGATGCCTGACCACTTGTTAGGGATGTGGGGATTTCTAGGCAAAAAAAGTCTGAGCTCTACCACTGCTGAGGCCCCTTCCAACCTTAGGATTCTGAAATGACTTTCATTTGAAATGAATTTCAATTGAATTTCACTTTCAATTCACTTCATCCCCTTTGTGTTCTGACTTCAGACTCCCCTCCCCAAGAGCCTTCCTTGTCTACACAACCTGCTCCTGCCTTCCATCCTTCTCCTACTAGTCTGTCTCTTCTCAAAGCTGAAAGGGCTCCTGAGTCATCCTCCATTAATTCTTCTCAACGTAAGCAAATAAAGTCTGACTCTTTTCCCTTGACTCATCCAAACATGAATCTCACATGGTGACTTGGCCCAATCCTGGTTCCAGCTGGAATTGCTGTTATTTTTCTAAGTTTGTGGTCTTTTTCTTCAAATGAAAAGATTTTTCTCAATCTCTCCCATAAATTTAAATGTACAATTTTGGTGGCAAATGTCTCTCCAGATGAGTAGATCTTAGATTGAGAGCTGGAAGGGAGCTTTGAAGCCATCTGGTCCAACCCCCTCATTTTACAGATGAGGAAACTGAGGCCCAGAGGACCAAGTAACTTGCCCATGGTCACACAGGCAGAAAGTAGTAGAGATAGTATCCAAACTCCAGTTATTTCACTTTCAAAGGATTCTGCAGAGGAAAACGTAGTTTCTACCATTCTAATAAATTATCATTAAATTAGGAAAAGTGGGGGGAAAACCCACTCATGACCAATACTGTGATATCTGAAAGATATTTACTGAGGGAAATTATATACAGGGCTAGTGATGGAGCTGCCAAGCATATCCAAGTCTGAGAGTATCACAGGTGAAAGGGAAGGTAGCAGCAACCAGAGACGACTGTAGCTCTTCCCTTTTGTACAGGAAAGGACCACTCTCTGACAGGTTACTTTGTTTTCCTTGCTTCCTAAGGGCTCTTAGACAGCGAATGGGGAAGAAATTGGTCTGTCTTCTTTGCTTCCACTCTCTGAGATGCTCTCCGGGCACTTTAGTCTTGTTACTGACAAAGGAGTGAGAAGGGAGACTGACTTATTCCAGAGCTGACTCGAACCTGAGCTCGTGGAGACTGGGGCTCACCTGGGGGTAGAAACCTCCCCAGACCCCTAGGGCTCATCTCTCACACAGCTGGCTGTTGGTTTATGACAGGGGTCATGGCAAAATAAATAACAAAGGTGACAGTTTGTTCATGGTCTGAATCTCTTCATTTAACTCCTTAACTCTCCTGATCTAGTCTTCAGACTTTTAAAGGTGCAATAAATACTTTAAATTAATTAACATTAATATCCACTCAGGGCTTTTTGTTAGAATGTATTAGGGTGTCCTGCATTTGTGAAATGGACTGAGTCAAATCAAATCATCAAACATTTATTAAGCACTTAATACTCACCAGGCACTGTGCTAAGCGCCAAGTACAGAAATCCAAGCAGAAAAACAGCCCCCAGGGGTAGATAGATGGTGCAGTAAATACAGCAGTGGCCCTGGAGTCAAGAGGACTTGAGTTCAATTCTGATCTCAGACACTTAACACTTACTGTGTGACCTTGGGCAAGTCACTTAAACCCAATTGCCTTGCCTTCCCCCCTCCAAAAAGACAAAAAAGAAAGAAAAGAAAAAAAAGAAGAAAAACAGCCCCTGCCCTGAAGGAGCTCACATTCTAAAGTGGAGAAGACATACCAACAAGGGAACTAAAAAGAGGAGGGGAAGCCAGCCCTTGGGCATGGTAGAGAAAGTCTGGGCACTCAGGGGGACAGCCTGGGGAAGGAGGAATACTTGGATAGCTTGTGTAAGATTGTAATGGAAATGCAGATTTGAAGATCTTCCCTGCCCCTAGGCCCTTTGATTAGCTTAAGAGACTTTGATTGACTTAAGTGACTCTGAGAACCTTCCTTTATTTGAAAATATATTCTGCCTCCTAATAGGCTGAATGTGGTCATATGGAGCCTGTGGTAGGAGGCTTTTTGGTTTTCAGGAATGAGCACACCTTGACGCTGTGTGATTGGACAGTGGGTCAAGAGGGTGGTTACATTCTCTGAGCCAGGAGAAGACTATATAATCACTGATTTGAAGCTTTGCTTTGGGGCTCACTTTGAGAAGTGTTGTGTGATTTGACTAGATGAGATTCTGGGAAGCCATTGTTGAGAGCACCCCCCCCCCGCCCCCCAGGCTTTGAAAACCCAGATGTTGATGCTTCCCTCTCTGGTAACTGTGATTTTGATACTGATAATGGTTGGACAGTTTGGAAGCTTGTCTGATCTGTCTGTATACTCTGAGGTTCAGGATGCTGACCTTTTTCCCCTGAACTAGGTAAATGATATACGTTTGATTGATTAAAGTAAGCTTGTTAACCCATTTTGAGTTGCTTTCCTTTTGAAAAGCAGATCTAAGAACCTGTGTTGGCAGCCACTCTGGGGATGCTAGGGTGCTTGCTGCTACAAAGATGAAGATGAAGATGAAGGTTCTGAAAGGAACCAGACAATCTGCAGAAGAGGTCGAAGGTGTGGAGTGTACCTCCAGTATGAGAACAACTTCAGGGATGTAGTGAATGGTCAGGGTAAAGAGGTTTCTGTGACATGGTAGAGAAAATCTGGAGCTTGAAGAGTGCAGCCTGGAGAAGAAGGAAGAAAAGAGTAAGAACGGGTCTAACAGAGGTCCTAATGAATATGACTATTGCCATTGATATCTAGGTCAAATAAGTATTTTCCCTACTTTTACCCCTGAAATTCTCTTGCTTTGGGGTTATAAATAATATAAGACTTTATAGACATTTAAGGATGGGTTTAATATTTGCATGCTATTGTCACTATGGACCCACTCACTTCCCCAATAGTATTTTGCCTTAGACTACCTGCTCCTAAGTGACAAAGAATGGGTACAAGTAAAGAATGGGTACAAGTAAAGAGCTGTCACCTTCAACCTGAAGTCAAAGCCTGACTTTGACACTTCCTTGCTGTGTGACCACAGGCAACTGACAATTTTTCTGAGCTAATTTTCTCATCTGCAAAACAGGGACAATAATCACGGTGGTATCCAACCCCCAGATTGTTCTGAAGGTCAAAGGAGATAATAATGTAAAGTCCTATATGTCAGCTATGATAGAGATTATGAGTATACATTTTTAAATCATGTGTGATTTCTTTCAATTATTAGATTCTTTGATAAATTTAGTTCATGAAAAATACTATTTTCACTCTATGAAATGTATGTTCTAGAAATAAACCAAACACCAAATCCCAGAGTGCCAAGCATCCAAGAACTGTAGGTCACTGAAGTTGCTGTTGTTATTCAATCATGTGTGACCCCATTTGGGGTTTTCTTGGCAGAGATATTAGAGCAATTTGCCATTTCCTTTTCCAGCTCACTTTACAGATGAGGAAACTGAGGCAAACAAGCTTAAGTAACTTTGCCCAGGGTCACACAGTTAGTAAGTGTCTAAATCTGGATTTGAACTCAGGAAGATGAGTCTTCCTGACTCCAGGCTCTCTATCCTCTGTGCTGACGAGCTGCCCAGGTCACTGAGGACAGAAAGGCAAAGCACCAGAGCTATAACTTGGGTGGGGGGGAAACTAGGTCTTTGCCATAAGACACTGGAATTTAGAGAGTGCTGACAGCCCTAGAAGTTCTTCTACTATATCGAAACAACTGAGTTTAGCATCCAGTTAGCAAGAATAAATAATGAAATTAGGAAGCTGCCAGATGCTTCCAGCCCCTGCTGGTCATGCCCGGGGGGGGGGGGGGGGGAGACTTTGCCCCAGCCCACTCAGCTGTTTTTCCCCTTGCTCTCCAGCAACCTCCAAAGCTGTTTGATTTTATTTACCCTGGGCAAAATTTATGTTACCCAGGCACAGAAATTTCTTGTAACAACTCCACATTAAACATACCTTGCATGCATATATGTATGTATGTATGTATGGATACTACTTTGGGGGGGGAGGAATTGCAAGATTTCAAAGATCTTCCCATCCAAAAGGCCACACTTTACAGAAATGGATTCCCTTAGGAAAGTAGTATTGATGAAACATCTGGTAGCCACTCCTCTACTTCTCTTCCGGAAGGAGACTAAATATATCGCTTTCAGCTGTGGACCAGGGACTCCTGCTCTCATTCACCATAAGAGCTGAGGAATTTAAGTGACACTTCTTTGTAAGTGGGAATAAACTGAGGAACCAAAAAGAACTGTTTATACTTTTTTGAAATCGGCAGACGGTATTAACTTCAAATGGCACTAACTACAAATGGCAGATGAATCATTTTCCAGAAAATGAAACGTTATGGAGAAGTGATTATCTTCTGACATCAAAACACTAGGGAGGTGTTTTATAGCCTTAGTATTCCTGGCAGAAATAATAAATACTAAGTTCCATAGGTAAAGAGCAGCAGGCATTCAAAAGCCGTGCACCAATCTTGATGTTGTAACTTGGCAAAGTAATAAAATTCTCCTCTCTCTTCCCTTTCTTCAGTATCATCAGCCTCACAATTTCTAAAGATCAAGCCAGTCACAACAGGTCTGACCAGGCTACTTGGAAGAAAGGTTAGGCAGAAAGGAAAAGACTACCCTTAGTGAGAAGATAAGCACTCAGTCTCATTTCCCAGTTGTCGCTGTCTGCCCTCTTTACCTATGACTTTGGATCCCTAACTCTGAGCCACCGGGAACTTTTTCAGGTTCTAGTGAAAGAGCCAGAAGAATTTGATGAGCCAAAATCGTGGTTTCCTCAATTCTACACCATACCCCTCACTGTGAGGAAGCAAGGTGCAATGTGACAGAATGCTGAGCTTGGAGTGAGGAAGTTGTTCAGTCATTTCAGCTGCTTGTGTCTCTTCATGACTCCATTTGGAGTTTTCTTGGCAGAGACACTGGAATGGTTTGCCATTTCCTTCGACAACTCATTTTACAGATGAGGAAAGAGAGGCAAACAGGGTAAAGTGACTTGCCCAGGGTCACATAGCTAGTAAGTGTCTAAAGTCAGATTTGAACTCAGGAAGATGAGTCTTCTTGACTTTAGTCCCTGTGCTCTATCCATTGTGCCATCTAGCTGTCCTTCTGGGGTCAGGAAGAACTGAGTTCAAATTCTACCACCACCAGGGATGCCTTAACCCCTCCTTTTCCTTTTTGCCCTACTTCCACCAACCCAAGACCATTCTAGAATCCATCCAGCAGAGGCAGTAGGGTTCCTATTGGGGAACTTGAGTCCTTTTCCCTTCCCTCTCCCCCAGCTCCTAGAGTCAGGGGCTTGCTTGAGCCCACTCATACTGGAGAGTTAAATTTTCTGTGTCGACCTTTACACAGAGATGGGTGAATCAGCAAACTCCAATTCAGGGTTTGATTTATTGCTTTGTTGATTGTCTTGACTTAAACAGTGAAGAAAATTACAGTAAAAGGGTGCCTTGCCTTTTGTTCCCTGATTCTCAGTGGACCTCTGCTTTCCAGTCTCTGATCAGGGGGTTCCTCCCTCTCCTCTTCCTTTCCCTTCTGCTTCTCCAAATCCTATCAAAGCGCCAGCTCAAATTGCTCCTCATGAACAAGCCTCTCCTCTCTGCTCCAGCCACCAGACATGAAGGCCTTCTGAATTCTTTTAGCCTTATCCTTCATTTGGCAAAGTCTGCCTATTCTGCAGCCCAAATACCATCCTTTTTAGGAAGTCTATCAGTAATAACACCCCCTCTCAGCTGGCACCTAGAACTTTGCTTTCTAACACTGAATCTTGTATATTACAGCTCTCCCTATGCCTCCTGCCTCCTCCCACAATTAATGGGAAGAGCACTGACTTGGGAGTTAGGAGACCTGCATTTGAACTGGGCTCTGCCACCTGCTACCTGTTGGACCCTTGTTTAGTCATTTCTCTGGGTCTCAATTTCCTCATCTGTAAAATGATGGGCATGGACTAGTATCTTCTAAGGCCACTTTGAGCCCTAAATGTGGGGTCTAGACCAGAAGCTTCTTGAGGTAAGAGTATTTATTTGTCTTATCTGAACTTTGTATATAAGCTAACTCTGGGCACTTAATAATTGTTATGCTGCGTTGTATAGAGAATTAGTGGTGTGCTGCTTTTCATAACTATTTCATTTCCTCTATCAGGTTTACAACTGCCAAGTACAGAGTGCTCCAGGGTTTGCAAAACAACCTACAAACCCAGTGCTTAGCACTAAGGACTTTAATAAATGTTTTCATTTATTGATTCATTATCTCATTTAACCTTCACAGAAATCTAGAGATGGGCACCACTGATCTTATTGATCCAATTTTACAGATGAGGAAATTGAAGCTCCAATATAGGTTAAATGACATATCCAGGGTCACACAAGTAAGAGGCAGTATTTGACCTCGGGGATTACCTCATTCCAAGTCCAGCCTTTGCATCTCTCCAGCACTCTTCTCATCACACCAACATGCTTTTTCCAAAGTAAACAATGTAGCAGGCTGGCACCAGAGAGCCTGGCAAATTCTTCCAGCAGGAGATGCCGTGGGCCTTAAATGCACCTCCAGAGACTCATTCTAGACCCCCCAGAAGCTGACTTCGAGGGCTTTAAAGGTCGTAACAGAATTCACAGGACTTGACAGTGAAAACTGACCGACTGTGGCCTGCCAGGTCCCCGCCTAAGCTGCCTGGCTGCTAGTGCCAGCGCACACTCTCTGGGAACCTTGTTGGACAAGAGCTCCCTACCAGGGGACTGATGCCACGCTCACCCACCCCAGTCTCATTCCCCAGATGTTAGAGACCAGAACACAGGGCCATCTATGCATAGGCCGGCCTCTTTTAGTAGTAGAATAGTGACAGCTCCCGCTCACCAGCATTCTCCAGACAGCCTTGATGTGCCTGCCAAAAACTTCCTATATAATGCTCATGGCCCCGGGCCAAGATCTGGGAAAACTTCCTGCCCCAACTCAGAGAGGGTGGTTCTCTCCAGGCAATTGACTTCCACAGGATTGATCTGAGGGGACGCTCTCTCGCTCCTGCAGTTCGCGGGATGGGGCCAGGTTACTCTTTTCAAATAAAAATGGCTCAGCGTGTCTGCGGACGTCGTTGGTCGCCTTGCTTATTCCCTCCTCGCCCCCGCCCTCATCTGGCGGTCCTCCTGCTCCCACTCTGCTGGCCGTCCCACTCCCCTCCATCCGAGAGCCTCCCCTTTTCCCCCCCTCCCCCTCCCCCACTCCTCTAGCCTTCCTTCCCCAGCCCCCGCCCGCCCGTCCCAGCCGCCGCAGCTGGTTCCAATCCGTCCATTCCCATTTCGGGGGCCGCTGTCCCCGGAGTTGCCCAGAAGCAGCGCAGCGGCGGCCGGGGCGGCTCCAAGATTTCCTGCTCCCCCTCGCGGGGGGCTAGCTCCTAGCCCCGCCGGATCCTTTTTCCCGCCTGGGGTCCCAGGGGGGGGACCAAGTGTGGGAAGTACGAATTTCCGGCCCCGGTTTTTTTTCCTTTCTTTTCCCTCAGCACTTTCAGGAGTTCGGGCTCCGGCCGGCAGCCCTGGAGTCTGCTCACTCGCCTCTCCCAGGCAGCGGCGTGGGGGCCGCCCTCTCAGATCAGCCCTTGTCCCCTCTTCGAGTGGATCCCTGGGGCCAGGCAACGGCGGAGGAGGAGTAGGAAGAGAAGCTGCGGGAGGAGGGAGCTATGAAGCCGCTCTGCGCCCGAGGCTCGGGTTGGGTGGAACCCGGACGGGCCGGAACTTCTGGGGAGAGCTAAGCGGCCTCCCTCTCGCCTGCAGCCTGGGCAGTCCGGGCTGGCCGGGAATCCGGCCTTACTGCAGGCCCGCAGCAGAGCAAAAGGAGGAGAGGGGGCCGGATTCCCTCCGCACTCCGCGGCTCCGCCCAGAGGGGCTGCTGCACTGTGTCTGCAGACCGGCAGGCGGGCGGGCGGGCAGGCGGCCGCCGGGGCGCGGATGGTGCTCGAGCGGCGGGGCTCGGTCCAAACTAGATTCTCTGGGAGCTTCTCGCCAGTTGCGGAACCGGTCCAGAGGACTCGGCCCTACGCCAGGGAGGACCCCGACGGAGCGATTCGGGCGACTAGCGGAGGCTGCGGGCAGGGAAAGGGGCATGAACGGGGCTGTGGGCTAAGCAGAGCGACCCGAGCGCACGTCACGAAGTCGGTCTGTCGGGGATGGAGGTCGCCTGGACGGTCCGCTTCTTGCTGCTGGTGGGCGGCTGCTTCTCGCTGCCTCCACCACCGGAGCCCATCTGCCCGGAGCGCTGCGACTGCCAGCACCAGCAGCACCTCCTTTGTACCAACCGGGGACTGCGCGCCGTACCTAAGACCAGCGCCCTGCCCAGCCCCCAGGAGGTGCTGACCTACAGTCTCGGGGGCAACTTCATAGCCAACATCACCGCCTTCGACTTCCACCGTCTGGCGCAGCTGCGGCGCCTCGACCTGCAGTTTAATCAGATCCGCTCCCTGCACCCCAAGACCTTCGAGAAACTCTCGCGGCTGGAGGAGCTCTACCTGGGGAACAACTTGCTGGAGGGTCTGGTTCCTGGCACGCTGGCTCCTCTGGCCAAGCTGCGCATCCTCTACGTCAACGGCAACGAAATCGGCAGGCTCAGCCGGGGCTCCTTCGAGGGCCTGGAGAGCCTGGTCAAACTGAGGCTGGACGGCAACTCACTGGGCTCCCTGCCGGACTCAGCCTTCGCTCCCCTGGGCAACCTCCTTTACCTGCACCTGGAGGCCAACCGCATCCGCTTCCTGGGCAAGAACGCCTTCGCACACCTAGGTAAGCTTCGCTTCCTTAACCTGTCGGGCAACGAGCTGCAACCTTCGCTTCGCCACCCGGCCACCTTCGGGCCGCTGCGCTCGCTCAGTACCCTCATCCTGTCGGCCAACAGCCTGCAGCAGCTGGGAGGCCGCGTCTTCCAACATCTGCCTCGGCTCGGGCTACTTTCCCTGAGCGGTAACCAGCTGGTTCACCTGGCTCCCGAGGCCTTTGTGGGGCTGAGCGCCCTGCGGGAGCTGCGCCTCGAGGGCAACAGGCTGCGGGAGCTGCCCGCTGCTCTGCTGGACCCACTGGGCAGCCTGGAGACTTTGGACCTGAGCCGCAACGCGCTCTCGGCGCTGCACCCAGACGCCTTCCGCCACCTGTCCCGGCTGCGCGAACTCAACCTGCGGGACAATGAGCTTGGCTCGCTCGCGGGGGACATCTTCACTGCCAGCCCGGCCCTCTACCGTCTGGACCTAGACGGCAACAGCTGGACCTGCGACTGCCGTCTGCAAGGCTTGAAGCGCTGGATGGGCCACTGGCACTCGCAGGGCCGCCTGCTGACGGTGTTTGTGCAGTGCCGTCACCCGCCGGCCCTGCGCGGCAAGTACCTCGACTACCTGGACGATGTGCAGCTACAGAACGGCTCCTGCCCGGACCTGGCCGCGTCCTCCTCCCCGGCCTCGGTCCTGCTGGCTGTCTCTACAGCGGCTGGAGCCCGGGAGGAGCAGGGGGCGCCCCCTCTTGGTGGTCTTGCGAAACCCCAGCCCCAGTCCCAACAGCAGCAGCAGCAGCAGCAGCACTGGAGTTCCCACCCCGGAGTGACCTGGGACGAGGGGGCGGGAACACGCAGCAGCAACCAGAGTGGCCTGAGGCTTAGCCAGCGAGGTCCAGGCCTCAAACATCCATCCTCCTCCTCGGCAACTACGCTTCAGCTGTCCCCACCTGTGTATCTGTTGCAGAAACCCGAGGGTACGAGCCCAAGCTGGGAAGATAACGGCCCCTCCCGGTCTACCCCGAGTTTCCAGAGGGATGCCCCGTCTAGCTCTGCCCCATCTGCCTCCAGCGACTCCTGGCAGAGGGCGGAGATGCAGCGCCTGGCCGCGAAGCATCAAGAGAGGCCCGCCCCGTCCGTTGCCCAGGAGATGCTGCCCCCGCTGGTGTCTGACCCGTGCGACTTCAACAAATTTATCCTTTGCAACCTGACAGTGGAGGCAGTGGGCACAGACACAGCCACCGTGCGCTGGGCTGTCCGCGAGCACCGCAGCCCATGGCCGCTGGACGGCGCCCGCTTCCGTCTGCTCTTCGACCGCTTTGGTCAGCAGCCCAAATTCCACCGTTTTGTTTACTTACCCGAGCGAAGCGACACAGCCACGCTGCGGGAGCTTCGAGGGGACACTCCCTACCTGGTGTGCGTAGAGGCGGTGCTTGGGGGCCGGGTCTGCCCCGTGGCTCCCCGGGACCACTGCGCGGGGCTGGTCACCCTGCCCGAAGCCGGGCACGTCGGGGCGAGAGCTGGAAGCGTGGACTACCAGTTGCTGACCCTGGTACTCCTGGCTGTCAACGCTCTGTTGGTGTTCCTGGCACTGGCGGCCTGGGCATCCCGCTGGCTTCGGAGGAAGCTGCGAGGCCGCCGGAAAGGGGGAGCCCCGGTCCACGTGCGTCAGATGTATTCCACCCGACGGCCTCTTCGCTCCATGGGCACCGGGGTCTCAGCAGACTTTTCGGGCTTCCAGTCCCATCGGCCTCGCACGGCGGTGTGCGCCCTGAGCGAAGCTGACCTCATTGAGTTTCCCTGTGACCGTTTCATGGACAGTGGGGGTGGCAGCGGAGGGAGCAGACGGGATGACCATCTTATGCAGCGCTTTGCTGACTGAGGCCCAGGGGCCAGTGGTTGGGAGTGGGGACAGGGAACGCCGTGGTCTCAATGGGGCAAATTCTTTCCTCCAAGTCTCTCCACTAGGGAGCTCCTTTCCTTTAAACCTTCCTTTTGTGCTTCCCAGCCCGTTTTTGCCTTGGGCCTGCAGCCCCCAGGATATGAAGTTCTAGACTGTCCAAGCCAGAAAAAATTTGGGGCATAGCTGGTGTGAAGAGCTGCGATCTCATCAGGCTGGTTGACATCCGACCTATGAATGAATTAGGACCTCTTCCTTTTTATCACCCCCAAGCCGTCTTCTTTTGTTTGTTTAAAAAAAAGAAGAAGAGGGTTAAATTATGCTTTTCACACCAGCTGGATCTTTCTACCCCGTCGTGGTCACAGGCCAGGACTGAGGCCTTTGGCCAAGACTTTGTGTTTAACCGATGCCCTCTAGAAAGACACACCTTTGTTTTCGTTTTAGAAACAGAAGGAACTTCGGAGCCTCACTGGGAGGTTAAGGCAGCAGCCCCTTCTGGCCCTGGAATCCCTGTTGATGCTAGGGAGAAGTGGAGGAGCTTCTTCTGAGGCCCCCGGGCACCATATTCCTGTTTGCTGAGGCATCATTCAGGTGCTTCTCGGATTTTATCTGCTGAGACAAATACACATGAATTCTTTTAAACTGTGAAGAAGACTCTGCCAGTCCTGACATTGAACTAACTCCAACAGACCACTAATGAGCACCCGGGGTTTTCTAGCCATGCTTGGCATGAAGCTGTGTAAAGTTCAGTTAATGAAATAACAAAGTAGTTAAACTTTGGGAACGGGACTTAAGGCTGCATACTTTCCTTGGAGCAAGTTCAATGGGGGATAGATCCCATTCTCTGCGGTTGAAGGCTAGGCTTCTCTGTCTGGCTTTGTCCATCTCCTCTTACCTGTCTGAGGCAAAGGAAAATGCACTGGCTATGCCTGCCTCTGACTTGATGGACACTGGGAAGCATCTGTGTGTCTGCTCGAGGTCACTGCATCTCTACCAGCTGGCATTACAATAGACATCATGGGATACTTGACCAAGGATTCTACAGAAATCATCCACATGCCCTGGCTCCCATTAATCTATACTTAGATGATAAACCTAATTTCATAATTGTAGAAGTGGGTGAAGAGGCTAACTCTTCGCTAATTTGCAGCCATGGGTGAGCCCTTCCATGCCTTACTTGATTGAATGAGAGAAGCTGTGGGTACCATGTGAAATAACCCTGTGCCAATGAGTGTCTTTCTACTAAAACCAGCAGAATCTTATAAGGATTTAGAACTCACTGTGAAAAAAAAATTATTTTTAAAAAAATTAACCCATACACTAAATGCCCAGTGTTTGACTCTGCTATCGAATATTGATAAAGTTACAACCTAGCTTTTAGAAAATACTTATAGCCTTTTAAAAAATCTGTTTGTTTCCAGGTCTTAGGGTAAAATAACTCTTTAACCTCGCAGGTCTTTAACTTTATGGGATTGTTATTCCTTTCTTTGTATTTACTGAAGTCTGCATCCGACACTAAATATAGTGCTTTGGTTTACATGAATAACTCTGTGTGTGTGTGTGTGTGTGTGTGTGTGTGTGTGTATTCTGGGAATACTGTTCTTTAAAGGTACGAAACTGTGGATCTATGTCTGGAGAGGATGCTGTGGAGACCAGCAGACTGGTGCTGTCTCTCTTTTTAAAAATCTTTTTGTTTAGTGCCTTTAAAACTTCCTGGGGGTCTAGATGACTCAGGGAATCAGCTCCTGTCCAGGGTGTCACATTGGGTCCAGATGGACGTGGACTGTCAGTGCTGCTGTCTATTGCTTGTTCTAGGGACCATGGAGCTCACAGGTCACTTGGTTTCACCCTCATCCCAGCCTCATTCATTGTCTTATGAGCAGTTTTATCAGAGAGCTGAGAAGAGCATCTACTAGGCCTCCCTTTCCCATCCCAAATTCAGAAACTTGTGTTGGTCCTTTTAGTCCAACACTTTTCAGATTTGTTTATTCTATTTTTCTTCCCATCAGCCCCTTCTGACCCTCATCCATTTCTTTTCCTTAGGATTATAATCATGAGCCTCAAAGGAAGAGTGACAGAAAAGACCAGTTTTTGTCTCTGAAATTCCATGGTAGACCATTCCTGTATTAGCAAGGCATGCACCCCATTCCAAATCCTCACCCTGGCTCATCTTCCAATAGGAAATGCACCCATGATGTATGTGTTAATGGTTAGCTATGTCAATAAACCCATTTCCTAATAGAAACATCTAAAGGCTGGAACATGTTCTTCTGACTCGTCTCTGTAACAGTGCAATGCATTTTCTGCATCTAGTTGTCCTGTTAACTCAGACCACACCGAGGTTTGACTGCTTTCTTTCCACAACTGCCCAACATACTTTTCCAGTTTCACAGTGAGTGTTGACATTGTCTTACTTGTCCTTAAAAATAAAAGAGGGAGAAAAAATTCTATGGGTGACTTGAAACAGCCTAAAGTATGTTGAAATCACTCTGAGAAAAAGAGTTAATTTGACAGTAATGTGGAAATAACATAATTTGGGCAGTAATGGTAACAAGGTGATGGGTTCCCAGCCACCACTGCCTGCTGGAAGGAAACTGGATTCAAGTCGGGGGCCTTTCACCCAGATGGTCATTAACAGACAGGAAGTAGTTTGAACTGAAGGTCATTACTGCTGCTGCAGACTCTTAAAGCAGCAGACCCATAAAAAGCAAAAGGGAAGCAAAATGGACTCTGGGAGTTTTAAAAAATTATTGTTGTTATTATTTAATAATTGAGAGGATTGCTGGGCTTGATTTCTTTCCTTAATTTGTGTATTTGAAAAGCTCAGTGTAGCAGCTGGTGAGGAAGTAGGAGGAGATGGGTGCGGGAACTGAGGGTTTAGTTGGTTATGGTTTTAAACAGTAATAGTAATTGTCATACAGATGTATACATGCATACAAATATAGTGATTTAAAATTTGAAAGTGTTTGACATACATTTTCTTATTTGACTCCCACAAGAACATTTTAAGGCAAGTTCTGCAGGAATTATTATTTCACAGTTGGGAAAACTGAGTCTGGGAGCAGTTAAGTGACTGGCCCACAGTCATACAAGTAGGAAGTATTTGAGTCAGGATTCATACCTGGGGCCCTTAATGCCAATCCAGAACTTTATTCACCACTGAAAGCTGCCTCTTAGAGACACACTGACATCAACAGCTTCTGTACTTGGGGAAAATAGCTAAGGAAATTCTCCATAATTGGTGAAACTGATTTCCTTTACTTCCCCACCTCCTCAATCCCAGGCATTCTACGTGTAGGACAAAAGACCATAAAATAAGCTGAAATCAGGGTTATTTTTCAAAATGTTCCATTTCAGGGTATGTCCAGGGCTCAGTAAATTCCATCCAAATGTCCCCAAATGTTCCATATCAATGGGGGTGGGCAATGAGACACTGAGCACACTCTTAAGAATGCTGACCCTGAATGCTGAAATCATCAGAGAAAATATGGTACTCCTTTTCTGTTCTGACGCAGGCAAGTGGATACGGGCAGTTGTGAAGGATTTTCTACAGCAAGGGCTTGACCAAAGATCAACATCTGGCTGGCCCCTTATTAATCTGAAAATGAAGCTAGAATAGGAGACTTTGCTGCCATTTCTGGAGGTTTTAATGGCTGAGCTCTCCCTCAGGATTGGAAGGCACCTCATGACTACCCAAACTAACTCAGTCCTGAATAGCCACCCTCCTCTCAAACATCTCCTAGATGCTGGCTGGCCACTTGTCCAGTGTACATATTGTCCACTTTTTTTTTTTTTTTTGCTTTTTGGAGGGGGGAAGGTAGGGCAATTGGGGTTGTGACTTGCCCAAGGTCACATTGCTAGCTTTTGTGTTAAGTGTCTGAGGCTGGATTTGAACTCAGGTCCTTCTGACTCCAGGGCCTATGCTCTATTCACTGCACCACCTAGCTACCCCTGTCCACATTCTTTTGAAAGCCTGGATTGGACTTAGATGATCTCAAGTCCCTCCCAACTCTCCTTGCTTCCAAGCTGTAGCTTCAAGAAGTGATGAGTTCCCTATCCTTGCAAGTTTTCAAGTAGAAGCTGAATGGATATTCACTTGTCAGGTGGGAATTAGTGTTCACTATGGGTTTTACTAATGGCTTCTGAGGTCCCTTCCAACTAGCAAATCCTTTCATGCCTACCTAGGTAGCCTATTTCACTTGATGGCTTAAGTGATTAAGTGGAATCAAGTTTCCATTGAGCTGAAATGTGTATCTCCAACACTTCCACCCTTTGCTTCTATCACTGATGTTAAAAAACATATATATATATATATATATATAATACAATACACACATATTTTTGACATCAAGGGTCCAGAAATATGCATATATGTATATATTTCTTGACATCAGTGATAGACATATGTAGATATATATGGATACATGTGTGCATATTTGTATCTGCATACACATGTATACATACATAGATACTATGCATCTATATTTATCTATAGATATTTATGTATGTCTATCACCGATGTAAAAAACATATATACATATTTCTGGAACATGCTGGATATCAAGGATATATGTGTGTGTGTACATCTCTAAGTATTCTTGACATCAGTGATAGAAATATGTATCCATATGTTTTTTTTTTCACATGACAGCCCTTTAAATCCTTGGAGACAGCAATTTAAATCCTCCTCCTTCTCCTCCTCCTCCTCCTCTCATCTCCAAGCCTCCTTTTTTCCAGGTTAAGCTTGCCCAGTATCTGCCATTCTATGTGGCCTCTAGAAAAGATATTATTGATAGTATGAACCCAAAAGATAGACACAGAAACTCAGGTGGCGATTCTGTTTATTTATCACTGAAAGTCAGTTCATTCAGCCCGCAGCTAGCTTGGGAGTTTGCCTGCTAAAATCTAGTTCTGGCCTGTTCTGGATTTTAGCCAGACCTAAGGGCTAGGACATGCACGCACACATTTCTGCCTCCCCCCACCTCCAGTCTTGGCAATGCCAAGAAACTGTCCTTTGTTATTACTCTACTAAAAGCTTATTCTTTGCATTTGCAGATGCCATTTGTTAAAGGACCTTCAAGCATTAGGAAAAAAAAGAACTTTACCTCATTAGATTTCTCAATAACCCCTGGGCTGGTGGTGAGGCAAGGGCTCATTGTTGTTTTTCATTTTGTATAAGAAAAATAAAGAATGTAGGGATTCTAGGAGTTAGTGGAGGAGCAGGGCTAGAGAGCAAACAGAGAACTAGTTTTGAACCCAAGAAGACAGGTTCAGGTTCTTACTGTGATAATACACAAGCTGTGTTACCCTGGACAAGTCACTTAACATCTCATTGCTGAATCTAGGCAACTCATGAAGATGGTAAATTATACGAAAGGTGCCAATGTACATTAGAGGAGGAAATTTCCTCCTATATCAATGGAATCCCAGGTCTGGTCCTCAACCCTATGTCAGTATCAAGTGAAGGGACAGGGAGAATTGAATCAAGTGTTAGGCATAGAAGTATATGATAGAAGTTCAATTCTGTCTCTGACACTATGTGATCTTGGACAAATCACTTGCTCTCTGGGCCTCAGTTTTTGTTTCTGTAAAGTGGGGAGGAGTCAGACTAGACAGCCCCTAAGGTCCCCTCCAGCTCCAAGGGAACCAGTCTGTGTTTCACAGATGGGCTGCAGTTTGCATTGATAGAGGGAGTTCCTACAGTGGGAACTGACAAAATCATAGATTGCTCTTAGTGGCTTATTCTAAGTGATTTGAATTGCTGGACTGGAAAGGAAACCAGTTGCTTGATAGCCAGTCCTCCGAATGCTTGATTGGATTTGGCTTCCTTTGGAGGGGGCAGAACACAAAATATCCCATAATACATATATACCTTAAAGGTGTTGAGCTCAAAGAAGCCATCGGGGCCCTCAGTTTGAAGTGACTGGCTAGGTGACTTGCTCAGGCTCTCATGGGAAGTTAATAGCAGAGGCGGGACTTGAAGCCACCTTCTCTGATGCTTCCCTGGTCTTCCCTGCTTGGTGGTGACAGAATGGGCAGCTTTTGGACAGTGCTCTTGAAGTTGGCTCTGAGTTCCAGTTCACTGAACCACATTGCCTCTAGTCAAAAGAACTGAGTTCGAATCTCAGCCTTGCACCTTACTGCCTTCGTGATGTTAAACAAGTCACTTCATTTCCTGGGCCTCTTTTTCCTCATCTGTAGAATGGAAAGGGTTAGACCGGAGGGTCTGCTCTGGAGTCTGTTTTTCCAAGGCTGGTCCAGGCTCACAAAGCTCAAGATTCAGCCAAAGGTGCCCTGACTCCCAGCCCAGCAGCTGCGTCCCTCTGCCGTGCTCTGATGCACTCCCTCACCTCCTCCTGCCTTCTGCTGGTCCCCTGGGGCTCTCACCCCTGCCAGCACTCCTTTGGAATCAGGCCAGCTCTGCAGTTCAGAGGATCCATCTTAGGGGGCAGTCAGAGGACACCCAAGCCCAGCCTCCTTTTATAACAGAGAAGGAAACTGAGGCTTAGCGGGGGACCATCACTGCCTGTGGTCACATGATTGTCCTATGATCCAAGAATTAGAGCTGGAGGGGACTTTGGACAGCCCTGACTCTGACACTCGAGGAAGCCGAGCTCCCCCAAAGGCAGTAATGTATTCAAGGCAGTAAGTAGCTAGACTAGTGTTTGCACTCGGGGCCTGGCTCATATACTTGTTGGTTTGTTAACAAAGTTGCAGATACAATCTTATTTGGCTATTTTCCTTACCAGTAAAAAAAAAAAAAACAACTTCTCTGTTACATAACTTGGGTTTTATCTTTCTTGTTTGCTCCCCGTCAGGATGCTCCTTCCTCTTCTCTTGGTACTCCTCCTCTTCCTCTGGTAATGACTCTGCTACTGCTCCGAAGCAGAAGAAGGGCCGGGTGGAGCCTCAGGTAACCTCCCAGTACTCCTGTGGTAGAGTGTTTGTCTTAGCTTGAAAGAGGGATTGGGCAACAGGGACCCTGCCTCCAGCACGGCTGTTGGTTGGCTTCAGACCTCGAGAGGGCACGTGCGCATTTTAGAGACAAGAGTCAGAGTTCAGGAGGTCTTATTGGCATCCTCCCCCTTCTGTGTGTGTGTTTTCAATTTGTCTTTGGACATGCTTTGAGCGGTTTGCTTTGGCTTTCTGTTTGACTGTTACCCTTCCCCTTACAGAATTGATATGTCAATCTGCAGGTGCACATACACACTCTGGATTCTAGACCCACCTTTTGACATCTCTGGTCTCCCAATGCTACCGTAGAGCTTTGAGCCATGGAGGGCTCCAGGTTCCAAAGAATTTAAGTTAGATCTAAGTTCACCCACAGGTCAATGAGGAGGCATGCGATGGGTGGGAACAGGCTGCAGCACATCACCAGGGAAGGACTATACTAGAGAAATGGCGGAAAGAATGTTATTGGAGTGATATATGGCCAGAAAATATCCTAAGCTCATAGATTTGAAGATGGGAGGGAGCCTAGATGCCTAGCTCCATGAGGAAACCAAGCAAAGTGACTTGGTCAAGGTCATACCTGTCAGAGGCAGGATTCAAACACAGGTCTTCCTGACTCCAAGTCTAGTGCCCTCTTCACCCCATGCTGTCACCTATCAAGAGCAGGGGGTGATAACCAATAGAATACTGTGTGCTCTCCTGGTACCCAGACACTGTCCAAAGAGA
Organism: Gymnobelideus leadbeateri; assembly: GCA_011680675.1. Taxonomy (NCBI): domain Eukaryota; kingdom Metazoa; phylum Chordata; class Mammalia; order Diprotodontia; family Petauridae; genus Gymnobelideus; species Gymnobelideus leadbeateri. Next base: position 644,993 of record WOXC01011525.1, on the reverse strand, counting down.
CACAAATGACCTAATATCGGTTGGGTGAACATGGACAAGAGTCACAGAGAATGGGAAGGTGACCATGAGACCACAGACCTGGAAGCATCGAACCATATGTGTGTCTACATAGTGTCCCTGTCAATCCTCCCATGGCTCACTTCTCAGACATATGCTGGCTTCTGTCCACTGGGAAGGAGAACAGAGGTCCCCTCTTCCCCATTGTGCACAGGAATTCTCTGCTTTTTCTATGACCCTACATCTTCTCCAGTGGATAAAGTCTGGTTAATTTAGTCTTTCAAGATTTCTTATGAGATGTGGACCATTTGAAGCTGTCTCACAAAGAATACTTGTCTAATAACTTACCTCAGCGACTTCTTCCTACTGTCAGTTATACACCAAGTATTTCCAATTCAACTATGAGCCCTTTGAAGGAAAGGCTCCATCTTATTCTTTGGGAGCCTCCAGTCAAGATGCTAAGCCAGTAGCACCCTCTGTGAATAATGAGTATTTCCAGCTTGGAACTAGTGGAGATCTCAGAGTGTATCTAGTCGAATTGCTCTTATTTACCAGATGAGGATACTGAAGCACAGAGAAGTGGAATTATTTGTCTGAGGTCAGACAAGGAGTAAGTAGCATAGCTGGTACTTGAACCTGAATCCTTGGACTCCAAAGCCAGCTGCCATATTGTTGATAAATACCTAAAGGAATAGCAGTAGGGGAATGTGGGTTCCTGGATCTTCATGCCATATTGGAAATGGATGAATATTTTTGAAAATATAGAAATGTGAGAAATTTACTAGCCTCTCTCCTTTGCCCTAAGGTAGTGCCAGCCCCAACATATGTGACCAAGGAAAGGGTGACTGAGAGATTATAGGATGAGTGTTCAGCTTCACTGCTTACTTATTCCAAGAAACAAAACCCCCTAAGACTGTTTAACTAGTGTCTCTGTACTCTGTAAGCCCATCTCTTAGAATGATGGCTGGCACACAGTAGTTACTTAATAAAGGCTTTTAACAACAAAGTATTTGTTTCATTGAAAGAAAATTATCAGCAGAGGTAAATTAGATAAAGAAATTGTAAATGATCAATTCCTTAAAGGCCAAAGATCTTTGGTTGTTTGCTTTCTGATCCAAGCACTGAGCACAGTCTTGGCACATAGTAGGTGCTTATTTAATCAAAGCTTATTAATTAAATTAAATGGATGATCCACTTGAGTATAATTCTCCTTCCCACTCTAGTCTGATAATTTTATTTCTCTCCCGTCCATCAGCCTTCTGTGTCATCAGCACTCTTCTGACAAAACCATATCAGGGATTTAAACAAAAGGCTTGAATACATTAAGGGTTCCTTTTCATAATTTTCATCAGTCTGGTAAGACATAATAAGACAAGTGTGTGCATGAGATAAGAGACATTGAACTCCCCACTGTGTGGTTTGAGCTGAAGCTGACTAATGACTAACATCACCAGGTAAAGAGGTTATCTCTATTTCCAGAGAGAGAGAGTGGCCTCTGTGGATGATGGGGATTCTGGTCTGGGCAAATTTATCATCATTACCAAGGGAGAGAGAAATCAATATGTCTGCCCTTGAGAATACAGAGTTAGGAAAGGGCAACAGACTCACACTTCAATAGGAATATTTTTGTCCTCCTGTGGATTTCCCTGGATCCTTGCAAAACCCACTTGGGAAGGAGATAAGGGGTGGCCTGGGTCCTTCATGTGAGAACTGTGACTCTCAGTAGACCCCAGAGGAAAAGGCTCCAAGTGGAATACTTTGTCCTTATAAGGGAGTCAATCATAGCTGAAAAAAAGGAATCTGTCTGATTATCTCTCCAACATCACTGAATGCCTGATTTGGCGGGGGCAGGGGAGTGAATGCAAACTTGGATAATGCCCAGCTTTTTGGTCCAGCTTCTTGCTCTCTGACTTAGAATTCCAAAGACAGCTTCAGTTCAGGTCACAGAGAATGCCAAGGTCAAAAGTGGCCACATTGACCTGGAGAGTGTAGGAATATATGTAGAGAAAAGGCAGGTAGAAAGGGAGAGCTCATTTTATCCTGCTTCAAATAAATTAAAAAGCAAAAAAAATAGTTTGGGAATGGAGTTTGTAGAATAGGGAGAAGCTCTTTTTGACCAAGAGACAAATGGTTGACTCAGCTGGAAAAAGTTTTATCTTGCTTATTAATTATATTGAATAAGGCGGGAGCTTTCTTATGGCAGACGGAATGGTCGACTTCTCTTGGAACAGAATAAGGATGTGAGAAAAATAAAAACCCTACAGGGAGGAATGGTATGATTACCGCCAACTCATTTTCTCAGAGGCCATCAGAAGAGGCATCTCTGGGAGGAATTTGACTGAATCTCCATGCTTGTGTTGGCCGAAGTCCTCCTTCAAGGGTGACTGGATTGAAATAGGGATTGTAAAATCAATCTCTTTGCCAAAAAAGCCTCAGGTTCACAAAGCTTTGGAAAACCACCAATGCTTAAAGTGTGAACTCTAAGGAACCAAGTTCCATTTTGCAAAGGCCATGTCTCAGTATTGCCTCCCCCCCACCTCAAAATGTGCCTTGTGTGGATCCCTTCTTTTCTGGTAGTCAAGCAAATAGGGCGGCTGTGGAAACCCCAACTTCTGAAGAGGATGGCTCGATCCTCTTCATTCAACCATAAACAGGGCATTTATTAATGGAGTCAGCTTGCTCTCTCTAGCCTCACTCTCCTAAAGCAAGACTGGCTCCATCTCTACCCTTCGGGATTCTAGGGGTGCCATGAGGGTTTTGGGGGGCCCCACTGCTTGGACCCCACCAGTTTGCTTCCTTTGCCAGTAATTAACTGGTATTCCATTCCATTTAACCACTTAACATCAACTAACTTTTACAAACACTTATTTTATTTTAACATATAATATGAACACAAGTATAAACATTTCCTTTCAACAACTTGGGGACATGTTCTCCCCTATATTAAGGCCTTCCTGTGGGCAAGGCACTATGCTAAGTCTGGGGATATAAAAGCAAAATAATCTGTTCCCTTGATAAAGTTACACTCTATTGGGAGATACAACATCAATTAAGCACCTATTCTGTGCTAGGCACCAGGAGGACAAAGACAATAAATGAGACCATCCCTGTTCTCTGGAAGCTTATAGTCTAACAGGGACATCATGTACAATCTACACATATGTACAAAAGTGAAGGCAAAATAAGTGTGTGTGTGTGTGTGTGTGTGTGTGTGTGTGTGTGTGTGTGTGTGTGTAGTGGGGATAGCTCTTATGCTGAGCTTTGAAGGAAACTGGGGCTTCTTTGAAGTGGTGGTAAGGAGGGAATATATTCTAGGAATGTGGGTCAGCCTGAGCGAAAGCACTGAGGCAGAAGATAAATTATCATGATGGAGGATGGGGAGATGCAGGTTCACATCCTGCCTCTGACACTTATATGCTGTGAGGCTTAATATTCAATGGTGACCCAAATTACACCATGTCAGTTAGCCAATAAGCATTTATTAAGAGTCTATTGTGTTGATGTGATAAATGAACTAGGGGAGCATGGAAAAATGAACCTTTAGATCTATGGATAGGAGTTTATGACCAAAGAGGATACAGAAAGGATTATGGGGAATAAAATAAAATAAATAATTTTGATTACATGAAATTAAAAATACTTTTGCACAATAAAAACTAATGTAGCCAAAGTTATAAGGAAAACAGGAAACTGGGAAAATTTTTACAGCAAGTTTCTCTGATAAAGGCATCATTTTACAAATATATGAGGAACTGAGTCAAATTTATTTTTAAAAAAGCCATTTGGCAGTTGATAAATGTTCAAAGGACATGAATAAGCAGTTTTCAGAAAAAGAAATCAAAGCTATCAACAGTCACATGAAAAAAATGCTCTAAATCACTACTGATTAGAGAAAAGCAAATTAAAACAACTCTGAGAAACCACATCACACTTACCAGACTGGATAACATGACAGAAAATGAAAGTGATGATTCTGGAGAGAATATGGAAAAATTGAGACAACAATGCATTGCTGGTGGAGTTGTGGAGTAATCCAACCATTCTGGAGAACAATTTAGAACTATGCCTAAAGGGCTATAAAACTGTATATACCTGTTGACCTAGCAATACAGTTCTGTATCCCAAAGAGATCAAAGAAAAGAGAAAAGGACTTCTTTGTGCAAAAATAATCACAGCAGCTCCTTTTGTAGTGTCAAAGAACTGGAAATTGAGGGGGTGCCCATCAATTGGGGAGTAGTTAATCAAGTTGTGGTGCATGACTGTGATGAAATACTATTGTTCTATAAGAATGACAGGCATGGTTCTTTCAGTAAAGTCTAGGAAGACTTATATGAACTCATGCAAACTAAAGTGAGCAGAACCAAGAGGATATTGAACACAGTAACAGTAATATTGTAAGGATGATCAACTGTATAAGACTTAGCTACTCCAATCAAGACAATGATGCAAGACAAATCCAAATGACCCATGATGAAAAATGCTATCCATCCCCAGAGAGAGAACTAATGAACTCTGAGTGCGAACTGACGAAGACTTTTTAAAAGCTTCCTTTATTTTCATAGTTTTATTTGTGTTTCCTTTTGCAACATGGCTAATATGAAAATATGTATCAAACTACTTGCCTTCTGTGGGGGAGAAGGACAGGAGGGAGGAAGAGGATTTGGAGTGCAAATTTTTAAAAAAAGATTGTTAATTTTTTTACATGTAATTGGAAAATGTTTAATAATTTTTTTAAAGAGAGATACTGGCACTGTGCTAAGCACTGGGGGTACAAAGAGGGACAAAGATAGTCTCTGCTCTCAAAGAGTTTCCAGTGTGATGGGGGAGACAGCATGAAAATAAGCTATATACAAAGGAGATATGCACAGGATTAAGTAGAAGCTTATCTCCTGGATAATGGAGGGAAGGCAGTAGAATTAAAAGGGATTCAGAAAGGTTTCATCTATGTAGAAGATGCCATTTTAGCAGGGACTTGAAAGAAGCCAGGAAAGCTAGGGAACTGAGATAAGGAGGGAGAGCATTCCAGGGATGGGGGATAACTAGTGAAAATGCTCAGAGCCAGGAGATGGAGTATCTTTGTGTGAAGGGCTGCAAGGAGGTCATTGTCACCAAATCAAAGACTAAGGGAGGGGGAATAAGAACACTAGAAAGGTAGGAAAAGGGGGCAGGTTATGAAGAGCTTTTGAATACCATAGAGAGGATTTTACAATTAATCCTGGAGTTGATAGGGAGTCACTGGAGTGGGGAGAGGGAGGTGATATGGTTGGACCCACACTTTAGGAAAATGGCTTTTACAATTGAATGGAGGTTGGACAGGATGGAGAGGCTTGGGTAGAGAGACCAACCAGCAGATTATTGCAATAGTCCAGGTGGGAGGTGATGAGGGCCTCCACAGGCTCTCCCACACATGTACACCCACACACTCCCCCACACACCCACACACGTATCGTATCTATTGTTTTCTTGGTTCTGTTTACTCTCTATCAATTCATAGAAATTTTTCAATGCTTTTCTGTATTTATTAAATTTGTTATTTCTTACAACATTGATATCCCATTATATTCATGTACCATGATATGTTTACCCATTCCTCAATTGATGGGCACCTGCTATTACCAAAAGTACTGCTATAAATATTTTGCTGTATAAGAGGACTTTCTTCTTGTCAATCACTTCCTCGGGGGTATAAGACCATTAGTGGAATCTCTGGCTCAAAGGATAAGGATATTTTAGTCACTTTATTTGCATAATTCCATTTTGCTTTCTAAAGTGGTTATATCAATTCACAGCTCCACCAACAATGCACTAGTGTGCTTCTCTTCCCCTAACCCCTTCAATATTAACTATCTTTGTCAATTTTCAGAATGTGAGGTGAAACTTCAGGGTTGTTTTAAGTTTCATTTTTATCACTTTTAGTTTTTTGGAGCATTCTTTCATATGGTTGTTAATAATTTGAAATTATTTTGAGGATTATTTGTTCGTATTATTTGAATTCTTATCTACTGGTGGTAAATTTTTGTTTTTACATACATTTTGCTTTACATGTCTTAGACACCAAATCCTCATTAAAGAAATTTGATGCCAAGATTTTTTCCCCATTTGGCTGCTTCCTCTCATCCTAAATGCATTGATTTTATTTGTGCAGAAGCTTTTCAGTTTTACATAATAAAAGTTATTGATTTTTTTCTTTTGTAACTGCTTCCATCTTTTGTTAGGTTAAGAAGACATCTCCCACCCATAGCTATGAGAGGTCTGTGATCTGTTTCTTTTCTAAATTTTTAATGGTATAATCTTTAGTATTAAAGTCACATATCCTTTAGAATGTATTGTGGAATATGGTGTAAAGTGTTAGTTTAAGCCTAATTTCTGCCAGACTACTTTCCAATTTTCCCAGATTAAAAAACAAATCAAGTTGAGATTTCTTTTCTCTACATCTTTCCTGGCTGCTCGCCCGCCCCCCCCCAGGCCTAGACCCCTCTCCCTCCTCTCCCTCCTCACCTTTACTTTTCTTCATTCAAATCCCATCTCCTGCATGGCCTTCCACAGCTGCCCTTAATGCTCATGCTTTCCCTTTGAGATTATCTCCAGCAAGCACTGTATATCTCTTGTACATACTGAGTTATTTCCTTTTTGTTTCCCCCGTTGGAATTTAAACTCTTTGAGGGTAGGAACTGGTTTTACCCCTAATCCTTAATATACTGCCTGGTACATAGCAAGCATTAAACAAATACTTATTACTTGAATGAATGATTAGGCAGAGAGATGGATGCCATGAGTGAGGAATGAGGCATAGACCAGCAGACTTCATCTTCTTGTCAGTAAGTTTTTCTTTCTTAAAAAGAAGGGTAAATTGGGGAAGAGAGGTATACCGAACAACATGGAAAAAAAGGAAACAGCATCAATAAAACCTTCACAAAAGCAGTACAGACAGTTGAGATTTGAGGGTGTAAAGGGAGCCTGTGCTGTCTTCCATTTTCCCACTTCATTGTCCCTATGTAATTTCAGCATACACAGCACCCTTGGACACTCTGCTTTTTAGCAAAAGTGTGAGATTCAAATATCGCCTGCCCCAAACACGGTAATATAAGAAGGGGAAAAACACTAACTACCAGGAGATGTGGGAGTCCTGGGGATCAGCTAAGTGTTGCTTGGACCTTTGCTTATTTTTGTGTCTTTTTCAGGTGGCTTTTGGAAAATGTTAATATTATTAACTGTGTCACTACCATCCCTTAATAAATACTAATATTCTGTCAATTCTACTTTCACAACCTCTTTTGTGTTTCTCTACTCACACAGCCACAGCACTAGCTGATGGTTTTACCACCTCTTACCTGGACTATTGCAACAGCTTCCTCATTGGTTTCCCTGTTTCCAGTGTCTCCCTTCTCTAATCCATTCTCTGTACAGGTGCCAAAAACTTGAAACAAGTCCTATCATGTCACTCCTGAGCTCAAGAATCTTCACTGGCTCCCTATTCCTTCTAGAATAAAATGTCAATTTCTCTGCCATTTACAATCCTTTAACAATCTGGCATGTATGCTACTTGCTGAATCATTTAGCATTCATTGGGACATGTTTTTGACAAGGTAACATCATCCAATAGGGACTGTAGTTCTTTTTTTTTTTTTTTGAGGGCAATTGGGGTTAAGTAACTTGCCCAAGGTCACAAGGCTAGGTTTTTGTTTGTGTGTGTTAAGTGTCTGAGGTCAGATCTGAACTCAGGTCCTTCTGACTCCAGGGCCAGTGCTCTACTCACTGTGCAACCTAGCTTCCCTGGGACTGTAGTTCTAATTTCTCTCTGGAAAGAAATTAAGCCTAATGGAATGGAACAAAGGACAACCAAATACATGTTAAAATAATTAGTTACATGATCAAACAAAATGTGACTTCCATTAAATATATGTGCAGTTTTACAATGGATAACAACATATTTTCTCTCCAGATTTGTGATTTCCTTTAGCTCTTCTCTTTTGACAAGAACCCATTTTGCAGAGTAGATTAGGAAGACTTAGATTCAAATTCTGTATTTAATATTACTAGCTGCATGACCTTGGGCAAGTCACTTCATCCTTTTTGCCTCAGCTTGCTCACCCATTAAATGACCTGGAAAAGAAAATGGCAAACCACTCCAGTATCTTTGCCAAGAAAACCTCAAATAGGGTCATGAAGACTGGGACATGATGGAAAATGACTGAACATAGCTGTGTGACCCTGGGTAAGTTACCTAATCTCTATAAGCCTGAGGCAACTCTCTAAAAATGTGTTATTGGTAGGTTATGACCTGCCTTAGTGGAGGGAATGTTCACACAGGGAGTTCTCATACCATCCATGTGGCCACTACTCGATGTCTATTAAGATGGTCTACTGTTCTCTAAGAAGAAGAAAGACTGACCTCTTGTTCTGGATTTATTCTTGTTTGTGGAAGTGTCCCAAGTGTGTTAGATCTAGAGTCGAAAGGGACCTTTTAGATCACCTAGTCAAACCTTCTCATTGTATAGGCTCAGGTTTAGGGTAAGGACCTAACACAAAGCCACACAGGCAGGAAATGGCGGAGCTGCTCCAAAGTCAGCAGTCTTCCTAGTGTGGGGTCATAGGGTCACAGACTCTAGCTGAAAGGGACTTCTTTTGCACCCATTCCCCTCATTTTACAAATGAGGAAGACTGAGCACTTGAGAGGGGAAGTCACTTGTCCCAGATCACATAGCTAGTTCATAGCAGAGCTGGGATTTGAGGCCCGGCCCTCCAACTGCAAGGCTTACCTTACCACTGTTGTGCTCCCATGATAAGTCACTCTTACTATGAGAAAGCCTAACATCATCGAATCAGAGCTAGGAGGGGAAGCCATTCAGTCCAGGAAGTGAAAGAAACTCTTCTGGTGATTAAAGCACTAGACTGGGAATGGGTTTGAACCCTAGACTCTCCCTGTGTGAACCCCTCCTCATGCCTCTGTTTCTTTTTTTCTTTTTTCTTTCTTTTTTTTTTTTTTTTTTAAGCAATTGGGGTTAAGTAACTTGCTCAAGGTTACAGGGCTAGTCATTTGATTTATGCGTGGGTGCTCATTTTCTGAGGCCGGATCTGATCTCGGGTCATCCCAACTCCGAGGCCGGCGCTCTTACTCACTGCGCCACCTAGCCGCCCCTTTAGGGCAGTTGGGGTTAAGTAACTTGCCCAAGGTTACAGGGCTAGGTTTTTGTTTGTGTGGATTAAGTGTCGGAGGCCGACTCCGAACTCAGGTCCTTCTGACTCCAGGGCCGGCGCTCTATTCACTGCGCCACCTAGCCGCCCCATGCCTCTGTTTCTTTAGCTGTTCAATGAAAGGTTTGTCTCCATGATTTCTGAGGTCCCTTCAGACCTTAGATTCTATGACATGGACAATGGGTTAGCCTTTGCCAGGATGATCGGTACTAGGGAGGGTGCTTTGAGTCCCTTTGCCCCTGAGGTTGACTGACAGCGTTGACCAAACCAGCTGTACGGTCTCACCTGGCTCTTCTTGGGCAGGCAGCCAGGGACAGGAGCATGACAGATGACCATACAGCAGCACAAGGCTCCCTGGAGCCTTATGGGGAAGGGACTCACAGCCAGGGATGCACCACCTTTATGTTCTGAATGACAGATGAATGTTTTTGCTTCCTTGTATGTTACTGTTGCTGAGGCTCTGAACTTCATCGGGAGTACATGAGACTCTCCTTATCAGAAATGTTGGCCAGGGGGAGGAGAGAAGGCTGCCAGTGTGGAGGAATGGGCTGGACCTGATGGCCCCTGAGGCCCCTCCCACCTTGGAGATTCTGTAATTCTGCTGGAACATGGGAATTGGGGGGGGGGGGCATTAAAATGAGTTTTATTTAAATAATAAATAAAATTTTAAAATGAAATTAAATTGGTTTATTTAAACAAAATTAATTAGGGTCCCTACTTGTGAACCCTGCTTGGTTCTCTCCTCCTTCTGTCCTACCTACCTGTAACCCTGCCTCTGGAGGAAACCCAGGAACTTGCTGACACATGCACCATATTGTGACTAGTCAGACTCATCAACCACAGATGCATTGGGATTTTAGGGATCAGAAGTCCAATTTCCTTATTTTATAGGTGAAGCATCTGTAGACCAAAGAAGACAAGTTACTTACCCAAGGTCACACAGGTAGTAAACAGCATTAGAAAACCGGCCCTTTGGGTCCAAATTCCGGTGCTGTTTGCACAATATCATGCATTTAAGTTTAAACTTGGAAAATCCAGGCATCCCCCCAACAACCCCTACTGCTGAGGGCCAGCCTGCCAAGCTGGCATCTCATCTTGGTGCCCAACATGCCTTTCTGGAGGTTCTCCTCGGAGAAGTAAAGCTCCCCTCCCCCGGGCAGCTGACACCCCTGGTCAGCTCCCCCCACTCAATGCCAGTTTCTCCTGTTCCCTTCCCCATCTCCTGGCACTTGCCAGACTCTCCCCAGAGATCCTTCTTGCTTTCTTCTAAGGGCCAATGCCCCAGCCTATCAGCACTTCTCCCATGCTCCCCATTACTGGCAGAAACCAGGGCCTGCCTCCCTTCCCCGGTTTCCTCCCACCCTCCCACTCACCCCTGGTGAGTCTCATTTTTCCTTCCCACTCTCCAGTGCTTGTTTCCCCTGTTGCTAAGCATCACCCCCACAATGGCTGTGTACAAGGCAGCCACCCGATGCACCCAGCCAATTCAGCCGAAGCCTCTGGGGCTGAATCACGGCCTAAAGCCTGCAGGGTTTGGGGGCAGAGGCCAGGGCAACTGGGCACAGAGGGGCCGATGACTTAAAACAAATAAAATGCCTGGCATTTTACAGAATTGTTTAAAAAATGTGATCAACTGTGTGTGTGTGTGTGTGTATGTGTGTGTGTATGAGCATATATCAGCTGTTATGTGATGCAGTGGATAGAACCCCAGGTCTAGAGTCAGGAATTCTCAGAATTCTCATCTTCCAGAGTTCAATCTGGCCTCAGACATTTACTAACTCTGTGACCTTAAGCTACTTAAGTCCTTTTTGCCTCAGTTTCCTTATCTGGAAAATGAGCAGGAGAAGGAAAGCACTCCACAAAACCCCAGAGGCAGCTATGTGGCACAGTGAATAGAGCACCAGCCCTGAAGTCAGGAGGACCTGAGTTCAAATTTGACCTCAGACACTTGACACTTAACTAGCTGTGTGACCTTGGGCAAGTCACTTAACCCCAATTGCCTTGCCTTCCCCCCTCCAAAAAGAAAAGAAAAGAAAACCCTGAAAAGGGTCACAAATGCTGGACACAACTGAAATGACTGAAAAATAGTAAAGATAATTGATTGATGTCATATATATGTATGTGTGTACACATACGTATACATATATGCGTACATATATAGCTATAGATACAATAATTTTCAAGTCATCCATTCTGGTTAACAAAAATATATAGTTAAGCAATCCCCTCTCCCCAGCAAACACAGCAACAATGTCCTGCTTCCACAGTCTTCTACCCAGGATTGACACTTTCATCTCATCTCATCTAATTCTCTGCTATGTACTTCCTTGAAAAAAAATAAATTTCCTATTATATTACGAACTTCACAAACATTAGCAAGAACGAACAGTTTGACATATGAAAAACAGAAAAGAGAAGATTTTATGATACTGTGAACTCCTATTACAAACACTTTGTTATTCAATTTTGCACAGTAGTAGCAAAGCTGCCTTGCCTGTATGTTTCTTCATTACTTCTCTCTTCTTTGTTGAATGTTTCATTGATGCTTTTTTCCTTTTTCTACTCATCATCCACCAACCCTTCCCATTCCATAACTTCCCACTCCTCACAAGCCTTCCCTCGTAACAAGTGGGATATTTGTTTCAAACAAAGTGATATGTAAGCCATGCCTGAAAATGTATATCTCATTCTGCCCCCCTGGTCTATCATCTCTCTGCCAAGAAGTGGGGAGAATGTTTCATATTTAGTCTTCTGAAGTTATAATTGATCTTTTCATTGATCAGAGTTCTAAAGTCTCTCCAAGTTGTTTCCCTTAACATCACTTTAGTCATCGTATAAATTGTTCTCCTGATTCTCCTTATCCCACTCTACATCAGGTTTTTCTGTCTCTATCCTTGTGACTTCTCCCAGTTTGATGAGATTCCATCCCACACCGTTCAGTTGATGGGCTCCCACCTTGTTTCCAGTTCTTTATTACAACCCAGAGAGCAGATCTAAATATTTGAATACATATGGGATACTTTCCCTCCGTCCTTGACCCCTGCCTGGTTCATACTGGACCATGCTTTGGTTTTCAAAATAACTTTCTGAATGACCATAAACCCAATGCCAAGATTCAGCTTTCAGTTGGAGAAATGGTTGGCATGCTCAGTTCCCTCATTGCCAAAATGGGATATATAAGACTATCTTCATTCTCATTCATTCATTCAACAAGCATTTATTAAGGACTTACTATATGCCAGAAACTGCGCTGTGATTGAAAAACCAAAACAAATGTCTCTGCCTTCTTTGCAGCTTGTATTCTCTTGAGAGATACAGCATGCTTACTGATAAGCAGATATGGGGTAATCTGGGCAGGCAGAAGGCACCAACCACCTGGGGCATCCAGGAAATCTTGGACAAATCTTATTTTTTTTATTTTGTTCTCAAACACACTGGATCCTCCAATAAAAGGGGAGTTCCTGGAAAATAAGGACTGTTTTTAACTTTTGTTCCTCTATCACCTGCACCTAACATAGTGGCTTACACATAGTAGGGAGAGAGTAAATACTTATTGGATTGGATTGTTCAGTCAGAAAAAAATTCAGGATATCTTCTCTGACTACCCTTCTACCTTGGGCTCTCCCATATAGAAGTGGTCAGGTGTCACAATGAATAGGACACTGGACTCGGAGTCAGGAAGTCCTGATTTCTAATCCTGACTAGAGCCCCTACTGACTATGTGACTCTGACCAAGTTACTTACCTTCTCCCAATCCCGGTCTCCTTATCTATAAAATAGGGATGACAATAGAACCTACTAGGCAGGATTGAAGATCAAATGATACAAACTATCTAAAACATTTTTCAGATCTTAAAGGACAATAGAAACGTAAACCACTGTTACTCATTTACTTAAGAGCCCTTTTCTTTTGGAAAGAGAGGGATGTTAGTTTCTGCTTTGTGCTGTTGATATTTCCCTCTAGTGGTCATTTCATTGTATGGCATAATTGAAGAAGAATCTTAGCTATTTCAAGGACGTGGTGTTCTCTCCCATCCTGGACATGGCTCTTCTCTGCTTTAGCAGACAGTTTTAGTAAAGTTGCCATGGCCAAGAACATTCATCTCCCTTCAGTCAGCCTGGTACTGAGCCTCTGCTCCCTTAAGCAAGCCAGTCCTGCCTTCAGAGACAGAACTTGCTGGGTCCAAAGGTTACTTTCCTTTGTCCTGCAGAATTGTAGTTCTGACTCAGCTTGCTCTGGGAGCTGCTGGGACAGCTTCCCTTGACCTTGACCTTTCCCTTGCCATGTACAAAGCACTCCCAAGACAGAAGCTCTTACTGGGTCTTCCTGTGTTCTTCTACACTTTTCAAGGGTCTGTGCTATTCCACAAATGTCCTGAGTTCCCAATTGCATAAGCTCTGTGGGCTAAAGTCTCAGTTCAAACACATAAAATCCAATCCAACTCAAAGAACACGTGTTTTGAAATCAGAGAACTTGGGTTCAAATTTTGTTTTTGATACTGCCTGTGTGACTTTGGGCAAGTTATTTAAATTGTCTAAGTCTCAGTTTCCTGATCTGAAAAATGAAGAGTTTGGACCACATAACCTCCAAGCAGAGGTGTTCTGATAAATGTTTAACAACCTACTGGCCAGGAAAAAATGTATGCATGACACACTTTTAAATTTAGTCCATGTTATTAACAATTTTGCAGTCACTTTATTAAGTCTATAAAATGAACAAGACCAAAAATTAAGCACCGATTTGTAGTTTTTGGCAATCTCTGAGATGCAAATGATTGCATTAAAGATTTAATGATGGGCTTCTTCTTTCTACTTTTTCTCCCCCCCCTCCCCCTTCCCCTCTCCCCTCCTCCTCCTTCTTCTGGAATCCTGGAGCAGAATGGCAAACACGAAGTCTGTTCTATATTAAGAGATATCTTTGGGGGGCAGCTAGGTGGTACAGTGAGTAGAGCACTGGTCCTGGAGTCAGGAGGGCCTGAGTTCAAATCTTGCCTCAGACACTTAACACCAAAACTAACTGTGTGACCTTGGGCAAGTTACTTAACCTCAATTGCCTTACCTTCCCCCCTCCAAAAAGAAAAAAGAGAGAGAGAGATATCTTTGGGAGGCAAAAAGGTGGTGGTGGGGGGGGAGAGCCTTTTAAATGTACTATATGTACTTTCTACCTAAAGTAGCACTCCAGAGAAGTACTGTGCTGTCCCTAGAAGCTAAGTTTCATCTTAAAGCACTGAGTCAACCTCTACGGTTGGTGCTCCATGACAACAACTCTCCATGACTGACAACAACTCTCCATGACAACAACTCTCCATGACAACAACTCTCCATGACAACAACTTCCAGACTACAACTGCAGTTGGCATCCCAACCAGATGATTGCTCTTTTGCTTCCCCAAAGGGTGGGGGCATCTTCTGAGCGGGAGGAGGATCAGAATTTCTTATCCAACTGAGAGACAGTGTGGTCAAAGGACCTGTAGCCGAAGCCTGGCTCTGCCAATGAATGTAGGAGAAGAGAGCTGGACCCAAGCTGCTTTCCAATCTTGTCTCTGACTCTAGGCATGGGATATAGGGCAAGTCATTCTACTTCTTCAGGCCTCAGTTTCTTCATCTGTAAGGTGAAATTAGACTAGATGTCCTGGAAGGTCCCTGCTATCTTAGTGAGCCACCCCATGGCCCAGAGCTATCTGTTAGATTCAAGGGGCAATAATATTGGACATTGCTACGGTGTGTTCTGCAAAGCCCTTTAAGTGCATCATTTCCTTTTAGCCTCACAGAAACTCCGTGAGATCAACATGATTAGGCAGGATAACCCTGAGTCTTAGAGAGGAGTGACTTGCTTAAGGTCACATACACACAAATCTCAAAGGCAGGATTTGAACCTGTCCACCACACCGGGTTGTCTCTCTTAATGCAGTTACTATCTCAGGTCCTAACAATGACTAAAGCCAAAACTGAAACTTCAGCTTCTTTTTCTCTGATTGGTCTTCCTGACCTCTCCTCCCCAGCTCCCATTTCTCCTCCCCTCCCTTCCCCTCCCCTCCCCCTCCTTCTTTCCCTGCCTCCCTCCCTCCCTTCCCCTCTCTCTCTCTCTCTCTCTCTCTCTCTCTCTCTCTCTCTCTGTCTCTCTGTGTGTCTCTCTATCTCTGTCTGTCTCAGTCTCTCTGTCTGTCTCTCTCTGTCTCTGTCTCTCTCTGTCTCTGTCTCTCTCTCTCTGCCACCCCCCCCTCTCTCTCCCTTCTCTGTCTCTTTCACTATCTGTCTGCTCTCTCTGTTTCTCTGTGTATTTCTCTGTCTCTATTTCTCTATGTCTCTCTCTCTCTCTGCCTGGCCTCTCTGTCCCTGTCTCTGTCACACACACACACACACACACACACACACACACACACACACATACACACATATAAACACACACACTTTGTCTCTTCTCTCAATATGGATTTCAGGAGTTGATTTGTTTGATCAGAAATCTGCAGTTTAAAATCAGAGAGCAAAGATCCTTTAGGGAAAGGTATGGGAAAGGAAATTACAAAGATAAGAATCTCCTACATGAATGATTCAATTTCTAAAAGGTTTATTCAGCTTGTTTTGTCTCCTTGTTAGACATGATATTCCATGGAGACCACGGTGAAGGCTGACAAGAACTCAGTCACTGGAGAGGGGGGCGGAGCAGGAACATGACCCCAAAAGAGAGGGACTTTGTCTACACACCACAAAGGGTATTCGGACAATTATCTAGTTATTATAAAAAGCATCAACATGATCTGGGTCAAATCTTACCTCTGACATTCCTAAGCTATGTGACGTTGAGCACCTCACACAGCTTGGTGTCCGTGAATTTATTTTTAAAAAATATTTTTATAGTTCTATTCCAATATAATTATTTTTCTTTGTAATCCTGTGTATTTTTATGCATTTAAAAACATTATTCTTAGAAGGGACCCATGGGCATCTCTAGGTTGCCAAGAAGGGTCTAGGATACAAAAAAGTTTAGGGATTCCTGACTTAGGATTTATCTACCAAGTCATAAGCAGGATTTGGATAATTTTCTTTACAGATAAAAATTCGATGGGGTGGCTAGGTGGCACAGTAAATAGAGCACCAGCCCTGGAGTCAGGAGGACCTGAGTTCAATCCAACCTCAGACACTTAACACACAAAAAAAGAAGAAAAAAAAACCCTAGCCATGTGACTTTGGGCAAGTCACTTAACCCCAACTGCCTTTCCCCCCCAAAAATTGGAGTTGCTTCTAGTATTTGTGTATGGCTGTCCCCTGCCTGGAATGCCCTTTCTCCTATCTTCCCTCTGCCTCTTAAAATGTCTTGTTTCCTTTGAAACTCTGCTTAAGTGGCATCGACGTGGAGCATTTCCTGATCCCATCACCACTCAAACTTACCTTGGATTTATTTTTAATATATTTACATACTTACTTAGGGAAGCTCCATGGTGCCTGGTCTAGGGGATAGAGTGCCAGGCCTGGAGTCAGGAAGACCTGAGTTCAAATTTTACTTCATACACTTAGCTGTATGACCCTGGGCAAGTCACTTAACTCTGCCTCAGTTTCCTCATCTGTAAAATAAGCTGGAGCAGGAAAGGGCATAGATACTCCAGTATCTTTGCCAAGAAAACTCCAAATGGGGTCAGGAAGAGTTGGATAAGACTGAAATGATTCAACAAAAACAAATGTGCATTGCATCTTCCCCAATGGAACAGAAGCTCCTTGAGGACAGGGACAGTGTCAGTGCCTCCAAATAGGTAAAGCCTTAAGCTGATGCCTGAAGTCTTATTAGTTGCATGGTACAGTGAGGAGGGAAACGGCTGCATTTGGAGCCAGGTTGGAAACTCACCTTACCCTCATCACCCCCTATAGGATTTGGGTGAGTCACTTAGATGTCCCTTCATTTGCAAGATTAGAGGGCTGGCCTAGATGTCTCTCAAGGTGCCCTCCAGCTCTCTCTTCTGGAAACCTAAACTAGCTACTGATTATTTTCTTAGAAGGAACATAGCATTGGGGGTGGGGAGGGGTGGGAAGAGATGGACAAGGGGAGAGGAGTCTAAGAGGAAAAGTAGGAGAACTCCAAAGACAAAATGTGCTAACATCAGATGGGGCATCATATATGGGAACAAATGTATGAATGGATAAAGGGATGGATGGATGGATGGATGGATGGATGGATGGATGGATGGATGGATGAAAGAACATTTGTTAAGTACTTATGTGCCAAGCACCGTGCTTAATAGAGGAGATACTGCATGAGATCTGGATTCAGAAGACCCAGTTTTCAGTTCTGGTTCTGGCCATGTTTTAGCCTTGGAATGAGGTTCTAGCATGCCCAGCAACATGCTCTCCTGATGCTGGGGTCTGGTTAGCCAATCAGAGTCAGTTAGAGAATGTCTTAGTCTTTCTAACAAACTTCCTTTATATACCATCATGATTCTACTGGAAGCCGTGTCCCAGCATCCTCCACACAGAGAGCTTACCCCGGCAAGCTGATGGGGGTATGCACATGTTCCCCCTGCCCCTATTACTGTAAGCCTGGGCAAGCTCCTTCATTTTTCTGAGCCTCAGTTTGTAAGTCTGTAAAATGGTGGTGATAATACTTGCATTACCTAGGCCACCTGGTTATTGAAAGAAAGTGCTTTCTCAAGCTTACAGCACAATAAGATATCAATATCCCAAATGTGCCCAAGGCTGCCTGGAACGTTGATAGTTTCTCTTGTTCTTCCATTATCATAGTGAGGCTGGGAGCTCAGTTTAACACACTCCTCAAAGTTACCCAGGAAAGAAATAATCTCCACTCAGCTCTCTTATAATGAGACCCTTAAATCCTCCAGTCCTGGGGAAACCTACAATGGCGCTCCCTGCTGAGATCTCAAAACCTTGGGTGCTGGCTCTCAAGTGGAAGAATCAGGCACTCACTGAACTAACCTGTTTTGGAGAAGTATGGTAAAGAATAGGCAAGGAACAAGCTCTTGTCTAAGCAGCAACTGTGGCCATCCCAAGAGTGCCCTTTATTAAAAGATTCTGAATATAGTCAGAGAGGACAGATTTAGAGTTGGAAGGGCCCTAAAATGTCAACTAGTCCAACTCCTGACTCATTGAAAAATAGGTAAACTGAGGCCCAATCAGGGAAAGTGACCTCTACAAGGGCAAGCCTTTGTAGGCATCTTTAATCTGGAAACAAATTCCAGCTTTGTCACTTACTGCCTGTGTGACCTTGACCACGTTCCTTTCCTTCTCTGGCCCTCCATGTCTTAATCTGTAAAATGAGAGGCTTGGGCTTTCCTTCCAGTCTTTTCCAGCTCTAAACCCAACGACCGTGAGATCTCTCCAGACCACTTCTCCTCTGCCTTTCCCACACGCTGTCTCTTGATTGTAGTTCAGAGGGATAACGCTGCATTTGTGGTCTGGGAAGCAAGACTTGCCAAACTTACGAGCTATTTGACCGTGGACAAGTAACTTCACCTCTGTGCCTCACTGTAAAATGGGAACAATTATTCCTAGAGTGCCCTCTTCTTAGGGTTGTGGGAACCAAATACTATGTGCAGAAGTCTCTTCCTTCTGATTCTGTGCGACTTTAGACCAGTCACTGGACTCTTCACTGCCCACCAGATGGTCCTCCCTGGGACTGTAGCCTTTAGAAAGTGGAGCTTCAGTTTCCAGGGTGCTGGACCCTTCCCGTTAGAGAGACCCAGCCTAAGGGAGAGAACATTTCATCATCCAAAGCTCTGGCCCCTCCTTGTTTTCTGGAATATTTCCTCCCTTTATGATGTCTTCTAAGATTACACCATTGGAGTGGATGTGGCCCTTGCGCAGCGCCGCTCACCGGATTGTTCTGAAGATCTAATGAGATGCGGGGTGTGAAGCGCCGTGTAGACCTTAAGGCACTTTGTGAACTTCAGCAATGGAACGGGGAAAGCTACCTTTTCATACAACGGGAGTCTGGCGCCACCCTGTGGTACAATCAATCATTACATGCAACCAGTCTTTTTTCCCCCTAAAATAGTTTAGTTTATTTTAATCTCCATCCAGATCTTATCTTTAGAGAGCAAATTCCAAGGGGGGAATCTATTTTCAGTGCTGTCATCAATAAAGCACTTGAAATTCATTTGTGTTAGAAATGCAAAGATAATGGAATGTGATGGAACCCAATGATGTCTCACTAAGAAGTCTGGAAAGAGAGTTGGCCCACTCTGGACTTGGTTTGCCTGCAGAAAGTAAACGTTTCTGTAACGTTCACCTGTATTATCCAGGCTGCGATTATGTCATGATCAAGGGGTCGCTGAGGACCTGTACATTTTCCTCGTTCTTTCCCCGTTTCAGGATCTAGCTATAGAAATGAAGTGTCAAAGATTGGCCATTTCCCTGGGCTCTATGACAAGGAAGATAGCAATCTGTCTATAGATAATGTCTTGGGTGTAAATGAGTCATGGGCAGCTGCTGAAACTCAGAGAGATTTAAGTGATTAGTAGCTGGTCCCATAGCTATTAAGTACCTGAAGCCAAATTTAAAGCCAAATCTAGCATCCTATCTTGATGACAACATTCTAGAAATGGTATCACTTTATGATATTACATTTGTGATATTTTGGGGGATGACATTTTAATATGGATGGGTAAAATAAATGCATATACTATATCATTTAAGGGGGCAGCATGGTGGATAGAGTGCTGGCCTGAAGCTAGGAAGACTCATCTTCCTGAGCTCAAATCTGGCTTCAGACACTTAGTACCTGGGTGACCCTTAATTCTCTTAACCCCTCTTTGCCTCAGTTTCCTCATCTGTAAAATGAGGGTCTTGGAGAAGGACATGGCAAAACCCTCCTCTATCTTTGCCAAGAAAACCCTGAATGGGGTACAGGACTGAAAAACAACTGAACAACGTGGTATAGTGAATATAGATAGACCTGAGTTCAAATCCCACCCCCTAATGCCTACTAGTTGTGTGACCCTACAGGAGTCATAGATTTTAAGACTGGAAGAGGTCTTCAAAGCTATATTGTCCAACTCCCTCATCTTACAGATGAGGAAACAGAGGCCCAAAGAATTGAAGTGACTTTTCCAAGGTCACAGGGATAATAATATGGTGGATGAGTGGTAAAGGATTTGGATTTCGGTCCTGTCTCCAGAGACAGTTTTCTTTCTACTGAATAAGGGGAATGGGGCAGGAAAAGGGCCCATAATGACTATTTTTCTTAAGCATCATGCTAGAAAAATAAAGCCTCAGCCTATGATCATGAAAGCCCAAACTTGAGTGAACTCCTCAGGACTGGACTGGATGCCCTTCTCACCCGGCATCATCCCAGCCCTGGCAAAATTTTATTTTATTTTATTTTATTTTATTTTATTTTATTTAGCATTCTGACACCATTTTCTCCAACTCAAGGTACATTGTGTAATGACTACTTGCTTCATCCTGCCCCCTTGTGGCCAGATGGGAAATTGGGAATGATTCTGGAATTTGGTCCTGTATGTACCAAGGATGAAGCTGTTGTTCAATTCCTCTTGTGCTGGGACAGCTACTCACAGGTTCATGACTAAGTTGATATAGGGGAATTGCACCACACATCGTGGCACAAGTTAAGCTCCTGGTATCACAAGGGTCTGCTTTGGACAAGATTCTAGAATCATAGAAGCTGGGGGAAACCTTAGAAGTCACCTAGACAAACCCCTCATTTTATATATGAGGAAACTGAGACCTAGGGAAGGGACTTGTCCAAAGCCACACTGTTTGTTTCTGGCCCAATGGGGATTGAGACTGAAATATCCTCTCAGTCCAGGTTTCTTCCTATATGATACAAATGCTAATAAGACAAATCAGATGCTTTCATGTAGGTGAGGAGTTCAAGGCTCTGGGATTCTGGCATAGGGAAGAATGAAAAAGAGAGATTCAGGACCACTGTAGGGGATGGATATTGGAATCTGATTATTTTTGCGAGCTAGATAGTTGAAAGAGGGGAATATATCAAACTCCTGGAAAGAATCATTTACGTTTTTATTGCCACCACCCCACAGAAAAAGACAAATTGGAAAATACTTGTATTACATTGCTATAACATCTTTAAGAAAATAACCTATATGACCATCAAGGGCCTTCTTAATGAGGTTTGAGAAGAGAACAAGGTTTAGTTATCCCAATGACATTCATCAGCAGACCTTATCTTTATCATCACACAACAGACCAAATTTATTATTTGTGATTGGAATCTATTTCAGAAGAGCAAAATGCTGCCTACAGGGCAGAACCACACAAAATAAGTCAACAGATAACTTGGATGATTGATTCTCTGTTGGGACAATGGAAAGAGTGAGAAAGAGTCCTGGATTTGGGATCAGAGGATCGGGGTCCAAATCGTGCCCCTGGTATTTACAAACTCTGTGACGTTGGGCAGGGTCACTGAACATCTCGGTTTCATCATCTGTAAAATTAAGGGGATGGCCCCTATGACCTCTTAAGTCTCTTCTAATTATAGATCTGATTACAGGTCTATGAACCTGTGAATAAAAAGTGAGGAATAAAACTGGGAGATGTATATCACCCAAGGGGTTTTCCAAGGTTATGGAGGGTGTACAGTGCAGAGTACTTGTTGAATGAAGAAGACCTGATGATAGCTAGCATTCATTTAGAACTTTAGGATTTACAAAGCTACTTACAAATGTTCGCTCTTTTGTTCCTCAAAACAACCCTGTGAAGTAGATGCTATTATTATCCTATTTTATAGATAAGGAAAAGGAGTCAGAGAATGAAGTGACTTGTCCAGAGTCACAGAGCTAGCACGTTTCTGAGTCAGGATTTGAACTCAGATCTTCCTGACTCCAGATCAAGTTTTAAACCCACTGCACCACCCAGCTGTTAAAAGTGTCTGTGATTTCAGATAGAAATTCATGTATAACTTAGTAGCCAGGACTTATAGGACTGCTTGAGGATCAGGGAGGTTGGTGGTCTGTTCAAAGTCAAACAGATGGAAAAGCTCAGAGGTAGTATTTGAACTCAAGTTTTCCTGACTTACTCCAAGCTTATTCACTGCACCATATTGCCTCTGTTTTTACTATCTAATGGTGAGCCATCATTGTAGAGCTAGTCTGCTACCTAATTGTACTCCTTTTTCAACACTCTTGTGGAGTACCACAGACAAAGGACCCTATTGCTTAGTTTGAGGTTTCCTCTAAAGCAGGGATTCTTAATCTGGAACCCATATATCTCCCCATGGACATATTTCAGGGGGTCCATGAATTTGAGTGAGAAAAACTTACATCCTTATTTTCATTAACCTCTCATTTAAAATTAGCATTTCTTTCAAATATGATGTAAAAAGAAAAACATTATTCTGAGAAGGGACATATTGGTTTCACCTGACTGTCAAAGGGGTCCATGACACACACAAAAAATATGAACCCCCGCTTAGAATTACTTCATATATAAAAAATTTGAATTCAATAATATGGAAACATTATAAAAATGAGAGATACAAAGAAAAAATAAAGGACAAGAGTAGAATTTAGTATTTTTAAAAAGTAGAGATAGTAATTGTGATCTCAGACAAAGTTAAAAGTTAAAATAGATTTAATTAAAAGTGAAAAGCAGAAAAACTACAGTCTCAGCAATATTATTCAATATTGTTTTAGACCATTTAAAATATCTAGACAGTATAAAATATTGAATCTGTACTCGCCAAAACAGAAACAGGAACTATATGAATACAAACATAAAACACTTTTTTTATACAAATAAACTCCTTTCTAGAAAATTGAAGTAATATTTATTGTTCATGGGTGCGTAAAGTCAATCTAATTTTTAAAACTACAGTTTTACTTAACTAATCTATTTATTCAATGTCCCAATTAGCTAACTAAAAAAGTATTTTACTGACTTAGGAAATAGCAATGACAAAATTCATTTGGAAGAACAAAAGAAGAAGAAAGAAACCAGGAAAGAAAGATGTAAAAGAAGTAGATTCAGCACTATCAGACCTTAAACTATATTATGAGGTGAGAGCATTGTTGAAGTGTAAAAAGAATAATTTTGAAGATTTTAAATTAAAATTTTCTTGTATAAATAAAACTCATATGCAGCCAAGAACAGAATGAATGTAGAAAATTGGGAGGGAAAACTTTCATAAACAATCTCTCAGATAGGACAGGAATGGGTTGGAATATTGCTTTGGTGAATGAAATTATGAGTTGGTCAATTTAGAAAAGTTTGGAAAGATTTGAACCTGGAAAGGAAGATGCTATCCATCTGCAGAGAAACAGAGGACAGGTGGAAATAAGCATAGTATAGTCTTACATATATGTGTACGAGAATGTATGTGTATATATGTGAATGCTTATAGATATCTACATATATATATATATTCATGATTAATTGTAAACTTCTTGGGGGGAAGGGAGGGTAAAAAATAAAATTTTAAAATGCAAAGCAGATAGCAAAAGAAAGGCAATAAGGAAGCAAAGAAAAGCTGGGCAGGGGCGGAGCCAAGATGGTGGAGTAGAAAAGCTGGGCAGCTTTGAAAACAGTATGTAATATTTATTATATGGGTTTTTTTTAAATGGAAATGTATTTTTTTTTATTGAATCCTCCCTTATATTCTTCTGTGTATATGGCAATTATTTTCCTTTTCTCGTTTTGTATTAAGGTTAAAATTTTTAAAAATTACCAAAAAAGGCCCCCTCTTCCCCCCAAAAAGAGTTACTTCTATATGTTATATCTCTTATTTTACATTCATATTGGCATGGCTTATTTTCTTTCTTAAGGATAATAGACTATGCATTCTTGTTTGGCATGTGGTCCACTATGACCCCACCATCTTTTCAAGTGCCCTCAGATTTTAACTCCAAAGTCCAGGACTCTATCCATTGCACCACCTAGCTGTTAAAGAAAGAAAAGAAAGAAGGCCAGCCATTCCTCTATGGTTGACTAAATACGACTCCCCCTTGCTTCAGTACACCAACCCAATCTAATCCTACTGAGGCATCTATCCAGACATCCAAAACATATTGCCCCATCTCTGTGATGTGCTTGTAACCTCTGCATAATAAAAGGACCATTCATGTCTCCAAATGAGACTGGAAATGTAAATAAACAAAGTCATAAGTGCAGGTAGGGGGGACCTTTAAAGTTTCCTTTTGCAGACAGCACGAGAAAATTGGGCAAAATGCCTTTGAAAATAGAGACCTCACTGGTCTTTGATCCTGCTGAGTGTTCCTGTACATAGGACAGTAAAGCAAGGCTGTGTTCATCAGATTTCTCCATCTAGGTAATGGCTAGACAGCTTCAAAGGCTAGAAGGGACTCTGTGTCTGACTGTGCTCCACAAGCAGTAAATTGTGAAGGCAGAGCCTTTAGGGGCCAAGGGAGGTAACAGTATGGGGGAGGGATCAGTCCAAGTGACAGAGTCAAAACTCCCCTGAGCCCCTCGGTTCCCAAGAGGGAAGCATCTAGTCTGGCATGGCCCCCCAGACATGGCTTGGCTAGGGTGGGGTCCAAGTCCAGACATCACAGCAGGCAGAGGTCTGAGGACACAGAGTTGGGGAGGCAGGGTTGCATAGTAGACCATAGCTCAACTCCAAGTAGATAAAGATTGGCATTTATATAGTGCATTAATTAAGGATCACAAAGAACTTTATATAAGTGGTCTCATTTCATCCTGTATTCCCATTTTATAAATGAGAAGACTGAAGCCAACAGAGGTGAAGTATCTTGCCTAGGGTCACATAGCTAGCAAATTCTGTCTGAGGCAGAATTTGAACTCATGTTTTCTTAATTCCAAGTCTAGGACTCTATCTACTGCAACACCTAGCTGTTAAAGAAAACAAAGAAGGAAAGAAAGAAAGAAAGAAAGAAAGAGAGAAAGAAAGAAAGAAAGAAAGAAAGAAAGAAAGAAAGAAAGAAAGAAAGAAAGAAAGAAAGAAAGAAAGAAAAAGAAAGGAAGAAAGAAAGAAAAGAAAAGAAGGAAGGAAGGAAGGAAGGAAGGAAGGAAGGAAGGAAGGAAGGAAGGGAGGAAGAGATGAAGGGAGGAAGCGAAGAAAGGAGGGAGGGAGGAAGGAAGGAAAGAAGGAAGGAAGGAAGGAAGGAAGGAAGGAAGGAAGGAAGGAAGGAAGGAAAGAAGGAAAGAAGGAGAAAGAAAGAGAAAGGAAAGAAGGAAGGAAGGGAGGAAAGAAAAAGACTGGAGCTGGGGGATGGTTGCTCCTGAGTTCTGTCTTTCATTGGTATTTTTCAGTCATTTAACAGTCTTTTCAACCCCATTCAGAAACCCCCAATGGAGTCATGAAGAGTTACAAAAGAAGTGAAACGTGACCAAAAAACAACAATTATGAGAAAGTTTTGTTTCACACTGACCATAATCTGCCTCCATGAGGCTTTCATCCATTGTTCTAGTTCACTCTCTGGGGTGAAGGAAGCTTAGACTTTGTTCTTTTTTACATAACTTTACCTGAGTGATTTCCTCCCACACGCCATGTTAGAAAACAAGCACGTGGCTGAAAATAATTCATTTAATTCAATTCAATCCAACAAGCATCCATTAAGAACCTACTGTTTGCAAAGGACTGTGCTATGTGCTGAAAATTTTAAAAAAAGAGTAAACAACGAGTTAGAGCCCCAACCGTCAAGGATTACCTCCTAGTTGGTGAAATGGGGCTCCCTCTGGGTTGGGACAGAGTAGCCACTGGCATCTATATTCAGATACCATTTAATTCTGTCCAATTCCATCAATCCAACAAAGGTTTATTAAGCACCTACCATAATAAGGAAATAGAATGAGCAAAAACAGCAAGTTTTTTTTTTTTGTTGTTGTTGTTTTACCAAATTCCAATTTCTGTCCTCAAGGAGATTATATTCTATGAGTTTCATCTCTTCGATGCAAAGTATATACTGTGAAACATCCCAGTGACTGACTGAATTCTTCATTTCTTACTGAAGATGGAGCACATCCTGATCCTTTCTGTGGGCTTGCTGGTGCTTCTGAGATAGCATAAGACCCAAGGAAAGCCTCCAGACCATTAGGATTCTCTGTCACGGCAGTTTTTAGCCTTTGTGTGTGTGTGTGTTAGGGGGTACCACAGCATGGAGTCAGGAAGATCTGAGTTCAAATGTAGCCTCAGACACTTACTAGCCTTGGGCAAATCACTTAAATTCTGTGTGCCTCAGTTTTCCTTAACTTTAAAATGAGGATCACAATAGGATCTACCTCCCACAATTGTTGTGAGGATCAAATGAGATATTGTTTGTAATGTGTTTAGCACATTACCTGGCACATAGTAGGTGCTACTGTTTGTAACGTGTTTAGCACATTACCTGGCACATAGTAGGTGCTACTGTTTGTAATATATTTAGCACAGTACCTGGCACATAGTAGGTGCTACTGTTTGTAATATATTTAGCACATTACCTGGCACATAGTAGGTGCTACTGTTTGTAACGTGTTTAGCACAGTACCTGGCACATAGTAGGTGCTACTATTTGTAACATATTTAGCACAGTACCTGGTGCAGAGTAGGTGCTTTAAATGCCATTTGTTGTTGTTGTTGTTGTTGTTGCCATTATGTCATGGACCTCTTTGGCAGTCTGGTAAAACCCCTTCACAGAATCGTGTTTTTAAGTGTATAAAATAATAAAATTCATAGACACCAATGATGTTGAAATGGTGTCACCAAAATAGAGTGAGTGTGCATGGATGGGGGCAGAAGGTCTTAGATTTGCCCACTGATGAAATGGCAACCCCCCCAGAGTCTCAGAGAAGAGCCGAGGTCAAGATGTCAGAGTACAGGACACAGCCCAGCTGGGGTGGGGGTAGCGCCAGCACCAGGAGAAGCTTTGTGGCTTCAGACAGCAGCAGCAGCTTTGGGAGCCCTTGGCCCAGGATGGTAAGGGAGTCAGATAAGGGGCCCCTCTGCTGGCACCGGGTGCAGCTGGCACTGATTGGCCTCCCTGGGCCTGTTTCCTTATCAGTAAAATAAGCTGCCTCTGTGCTCCTGGATACTCCCCCTCTCCTTCCTCCCAATAATTTGCTCTGGGGCATCCATATTTAACAACTGGTTCTCAGAAGAAAAAAAAAAATCCAGGCACCACACACTGTTAAATTTATCTGAATTATTAACAATTTTCTATCACTTTGTTAAGTCCAGAGTCTAGGGGTCAAGAACCTGCAACTTTGAGGCTCCATGTGGCCCTCTAGATCCTCAAGTGAATCGAGACTTCACAGAACGAATCCCTTCATTCAAAAGGCTGCCCCTGAAGACCTAGAGGACCTCCTGTGGCCTTGAGGCTGCAGGTTCCCCAGTCCTGGGCTCTAGACAATTCACCAAGTCAGTCTCTGAGTTGTGTGTTTGCCAGTTTGGGAGGCATGAATGCTCCCACTGAAAAGTTATATTGGGGACCCAAGCACACTCTTGCTCTACAGCAATTTTATCAGGTGACCAGGAACATTTTTCTTTTAAAGCAGCAACTCATATAGTCAGGTAAGCTCCTTGAGGGCAGGGACCTTACTTAACAAATCTTTGTCCCATTGGCCATCTCTTATTCCTCCCTCAGCTGCTTTCTACCCTTTTTGTGGTGGCAGCTAAGAGGTACTATAGAGAGAGTGCTGGTATTGAAACCGGGAAGACCTGAGTTCAATCCTGCATGGGACACTCACTTAACAAGTCTCATCATCCTTTTCAGCCTCATTTTCCTTATTCATAAAATGGGAACAATAGTACCTGCCTTATAGAGTTGTGAGGAACAAATGAGATCATATATTTTAAAAGTGCTTTGCAGACTTTTAAGCATTATTGAAACACTAGCAATAATTAGACATTTATAGACACATGAAACCCAGATTTTCATGGGAATTTCTTGGTGGGGGGTTAAGGGAGGGGGGAGTGCCTCCATATTATCAAATTTGATTTTTATTGGCTAGTATTGCCTTCCACTTTTCAAACACACAAGGTTCTTTCTGCAAACATGTTTTAAATTTTGGCAATCATTTTTTTGAGGGCCTCTCCCCCTTCTATCCCTTGATGAGATGCTAGTATTCACAGGGTTGGTATGCAGGGTTGTGTTCCACGAAGGCATTCACTTTGCTTGGCCCTCTGGGGCTTGTCTATTAAAGTCAATGCTTTAGTGTAACACCCCCAGGATCAGGGTCAGGCTGATGTGGTGTGTTGGCCCATGGGAAGGATGTGCACAGCTGAAGTCACACTCAGGCCACACCCAAGACACAGAAGGCCCCAGCAAACAAAGTAGTAATTCTTCGGATATACGTTTTCCCAGGGGCTATGATTTAAATTTTGACTCTTCGTTGTTCCTTGGTTTGCTCGCTGGAAAAAAAATGCAGGACCCAAGGGGAGAAAGGAATCAAGGCTAGCATCTGTCTAGTGGACAAGGGGCAGATTTACAAATGTTTACTCCCTCTAGTATTGCTGGGAGCAGAGGGTCTTTCTCCCTGAGTCAGACTCTTGGAGCAGAAATGGCTTAGCCATGTTTTTATGAGAATTTTCCAGCAGATCCCCTCAAAGGACTGTGCGTTCTAGTCAAAATTTACTTCATGGGTGAATTACTCCTACATATCCTAGCAATGTTCCCCTGGGGATGAATCTGGCTAAAGCTCTGTTTTAGGACAGAAAAAGATCAAGTTTGGTGTTGACACCAATAACTGTTCAAAAACATTTCCAACTGTTCTAATTTTTCAAAAACAAAGGTCAAGTTCCTATGGCAGGAACCTAAAAGAAGATATGTACAACCCCTTCGGAGTATCCTGGGTCTTAGCAAGAGGAGAGACAGAGGGCTTCTTTCTTGGATGGGAAAGCAGAAAGACAGAAAAGAAAGGAAGGGGAAAATGTCTGGGGGCAAATGGCTACCAGCACATGTTTTTCCATAGGAGGCACATTCACATTGAAGGGAAAAAAGTGGATGACCATCCAATGGGGACAGAGAAGGCCAGAAACATTGCCCTGAATCGTTGATGGTTTCGAGCTCAAGTTCAGGTATTTGGAACATCTTTTTGCAATGAGACAGGGGATCAGTTCAATAAATAAATAATGCTAGCAGTTTGAGACAGCTCAGTAAGACAAACTTTGGGTGCTGGCCAACAGGACAGAAGAATTTTCTATTAAAAAAAAAAAGCCAAACCACACACAACTCCAGGGTGGAGCAGTTTATATATCTCAAATCTTTGATTGGAGCTATTGGGAGGGAGATTGATTCGGTGAGTTGGGACATTTGCACCATCTGGCTTTCTCACATCACATTTTTCCATCGGGCCTGTGGCACAGGAGAGACAAAGGCTTATGAAACATTTAAATCACTGGCCGCCATGGTTTTCCTCCTCCTGGCTCTGAACTCCAGAGAGGCCCATGGTTTGGGCTTCAGTTGATAAAAGACAGATCCAGAGAATTATTTATTTTGCCCTCTCTCCTTCTAGGGTTTCTATTTAATGGGATGGATTCATTTGGTGCCATTTTTTCTGCTCCCTTGGAGTTTGGTCCCATGAAAAGTCAGAATCATAACGGGTAATGTCTCACCCAGTTTGTGAGTAATGGTAGGATGCTTTATGGGACTGACCTTTTCAGGGTTCTCACTTTGGATTGGCCAAGCCTTTTTTCCCCTTTCTCACAGTTTACTTATAACAGTTATTAATGAGGAAGGGGAGGGATGACTGGCCCAGTCTGGGGGCAGAAAACAGAGAAAGAAAAATTGTCCCTGTCGAGCATCTAACATTTGCCCCCAAAATACTATATTTATTAAGCTTTCCAACAATATCCGAGTTTTTAAAGTTCCTTGTTAGAATAGGAAAGGACACATCATAAATCCACTCCTGTGGGAAAAAAACTGGTATGAGAAATTGAAACGGGTCCAGCCAACAGTCACTGACTCCTTTTTCCCACCTTCTCAATCCCCTCTTCCATCTTAATCTTACCCACCTTATATGTAAGAAACTCTAGAGACCTTGGCATATAAAGGAGGCACATGAAATGCTTAGTGATCGGCTCTGTACAATCCCACAAAATCAGAACTGGTGAGAGAATGGTTTTTAGATAACAGCATTGTGGAGGAGGGATATAGTGGGCTCAGCTGGGAAAGCTGGGCTCCAGTACCAAGTACCATGAGCCAGCTGCGCTACCTTGGTGTGGTGGAGGGAGGTCTGGGTGTGGAGTCAGAGGACCTCCATTTGGATCCATCATTTACCAACCATGTGACTTTGGGCAAGTCTCATCAGTCTTTCTGGGCCCTTATCCTCACAGGTAAAAATAAAAGAGTTAGACTAGATAACGCCTGGAGTCGCTTTTGAGCCTATGTCCGGGGCAGCCTAGTGTACTCAGTAGACAGCTGGAATCAAAAAGATCTCCTCCCAAATTCGTCCTCAAGCATTGACTAATTCTGACTCTAGGCCAGTAGCTTCTCTCATCTCTGGCTTCCTTATCTGTAAAATGGGGGGATGAAGATGGAAAATACCTCTACTGCTAACCCCACAGGGTTATTCAGAAGATCAGAGGATCATCATTTAGTGTTAGAAAGGCATTTTAGTGGTTATTGGGTCCAACTCTCTGAGGTCCACAGAGATTAGAAGTGACAGAGCCAAGACCACCTAAGTCTCTTGTATCAGAGCTGGAATGTAAACACAGATCTTCCATCTCCAAATCCAGCGCACTTTTGACCAGACCTTTTAATGGCCGTCCCTTCCAACTTTGACATTCCATTTTCCAGCATGGCCTTGGTTTTAACAGTGCACGCTTGATCTTGGCTAAGAGGGTTGAATGGTTGATTGGGCCAAATTACTGCATTTGGCAAAATCAGTGAGAGGTTAAGCGATTTTCTTTTTTCCTTTCAATTTTTTTTTCTTATATAGATAGACAGAGACTCAGGGAGGTAATAGCCAAATGTCCAATGATGACAGAAATATGGCAGTATGCTTTCCATTTTGTTTGCAGAGGTGGGGGACTATGGATGTGGAACACCATATGCTGTTGGATTTGGCTAATATACTGGATAGTTTTGCTGAGTTGCTTTTTTATTCTTTTTTAAATAATAGATGATTCTGGGTTGGGGGAAGAAGAAAATATTGGGAAATTAAGGTGATTTGAAAAGACAAGAGATACAAATTTTTTAAAAAAGAAATATAGGAGTGTATTAAATGCAAGCCTTCTCACTTTAGATCGGCCAAACTTTTCTTTTCTTTCTCCCAGATAATCATAATGGTTGTGAATGAAAAAGGAAAGAGATGTCTGGCTCAGCCTAGTGGCAGAAGGTGCCAAGAACATAAGCACTGTCTGCCCTGCTGATGTATTGGGTTTGGGGGAATCTGTCTAATACCCCTATAAAATTATAAGAATGTAATATCATGCTAAATAAGGAAATTTAATGATGATGATGATAATGTCTACTATATAATATTTTAGGATTTATAAAGCATTTTCCAAGCTTTATTTCACTCCATCCTCACACATTTGTGAGCCAGATTTTATGACTTTCTCCATTTTGGGGGGTGGAGAAACTGAGGCTGAGTGGTTAAATAATGAGCTAATGTTTCCTTCCTTGGACACCTGATGAAGGGCAGAGAGACCTGCTTTTAGACTAAAAAGATCTCAGTTCCCATTCTGGCCCAGACACTTGGCTTTGTAACCTTCAATAGGCCTCTTTCAGCCTCAGTTTCCTCATTTGTAAAATGATACTCGTACCAGCTCCCTCAGGAAGGCACAGGGGAAGAAGAACTTTGTAAATGCAAAATGCTATGTGTCATTTATGGAATGGTCCTGAAACAGGCCAGCTGAACCTTTTGTAAGGTGAAAACCACTGCTGGAAGCCTTGCACTCCTCACTGGGGAGCTTTGGAACCCTGCCCTTGGGCTCAGTGGCTCATCTGAAACAGATCTGACTGATTTAGGTAAGTAGTCCAATACTCCCAGGGAGCTGTCCCCACAGTACAGATAGCCGTCCATCCATGCCTGTCCATCTTATGCAGATCTCTTCTATGTACACCCATAAAGTTGCTGTTGGACTCTGCCCAACCCAGTGGAACCTTCCTCCCTTTCTCCTGACCTCGTACTAATGGAACTCTGGACCACACAACCTGCAGGATGCTTGTTCTCACACTCGCCCTGTTCCCTCCTCATCTACTCTTCTGCTCATACTTTTCTTCGTGGTTCTTTACTCCATTGAGCATAAGGTCCCAGAGAACCTCAGAGACCAGCAAGTCCAAACCCTCCCCTTTACACATGGGGATCATGGATTTAGAGTTGGAAGTGACTTCAGAGGTTGGTCAACTAAGTTAAGTTGCTAAGTCAACTCTCTCATTGGATTTTTTCTTTGCTTTACAATTTAAGAAATTTAGGCTCAGATAAGTTAAATCAATAAACATTTAAAGAACCTGGTATATGCTAAGCACCGGAGATGTAAAGACAAAACAGAAATGGTCCCTACCCTCAAGGAACATATATTCTGATGGAGAAGACAACAGGTATATACAAGACATATGCACGTTTGTTGGGATTTAAGACAGACACAATATCATCTTGATGGGCTAAGAGAGCGCTATCCCAGGGGGCAAGTGAGACAGGAAAGGTGTCTTGCAGAAGGCAGGTCTGGAGCTGGATTTTGGAGGAAACCAGGGATCACAATGGGCCAAGACATCAGAGATGGGAATTTCGATCCACACTTTCCTTTCACCAAGCCGCGCTCTCTTGACACCACCCCAACCTGCTGTGTTGAGGCCTAGTCACATTCATCATGCACTTCTCCACTGGGTAGTTTTAAATTTCCGTTCTTCAGAGAAGGATTTACAAGATCACTGGAGGAATCTTGGTGTTCAAAAGATGGGCCTTTGTTTCAAAGAGAGGATTAGGGAAAGTCAATGAACTATGTAGTTTTCCAAAGGTCATGCATCCCTTTGTCCTCTTGCTTACTTCTGGGCTCAGCTCTTAATTCACTTGTCTGTCCAAGATATCTATGCTAGTGGAATAACTCAGTTATTTGACTCATTTCTTGTCGGGTCCCTTCCTGTTCCAAGTCTGTGATCCCACAATGAAATGTCTGTTAAATGGAATACAATTCTTTGGGCTAGGAGCTCAGAAATTTTTATCAGATAAGGCTTTTGAGGCATCAAATACCGCATAGCACAGGGACTGGCATATAGTAGGCATTTAATAAATGCTTGTTGATTGATTGATTGATTGAAATCAGTAAGGTTATAGTACATCATCTGAAACTCAGACATTGATTGGAAATGATCATTTGGTCTTTTTAGACCCAGATGAGAGGATGACCTCACACTTTCCATCTCAAATTGAAACTGCCCATGGCCTTCTAAATTGGAGGTTCTTAACTGTTCTTAACTGACCCCCACTGGCAGTCTGGTGAAGCCAAGGGACCCCTTCTCACAATCAGATTTGTTAAATGCCTAAAAGATAATAAAGGATTACAAAGGAAACCAATTAGGTTGAAATGCAGTTATGAAAATATTTTTTAAAAGCCAAGTTCAGGCCCCTGATAAAGAGTGTCTGCCCTAGAAGCAAGTCTTAGCAGCAGAAGATCTTCTAGGAAGGAGATTTTAGGAACACAGTCATCCTTGTAAATGCATCAGGACCTTCAAGGAAAGCAGTGAGTGGATTACAATAGGAATGGTCCAGTTTAAGGATTTTGATCCTCATGTTTTCAATCCTTCATTAGACTGTCTCTTTCACTGGAAAACTTTATTTCTATGCCTAATCCCCCAATGCTTCAGATGGGCTGAGAATCGATAGATCCCCAGCCTCTCCCCTTTCCTACTTTTATTCACAGAATGTTGAGAAAGAGGAATGTCATCCCCAGCTGGGGGACACTGAATCATTCTTCCTGAGACTGACTCCACCTAAGGGGGATGTTCAGTTTAGGAACAAGGGCAAGAAATCCTACCCGGTTGGAGGTGAATGAGAATCATGGCAGTTGGGAAAGAGAGACCAAGTCCTGTGGGACTTTTTAATATGCTGAAGTGAAACAAGAAGAAAAGCATCCAAGGGAAAAACCATGGTGATCCCATATTTACCACGAGCCAAGGGACTGACCAGGGCTAAAAGCTTGAAGAAATTGATGTCAAGGGGCGGCTAGGTGGCGCAGTGAATAGAGCGCCGGCCCTGGAATCAGAAGGACCTGAGTTCGGAGCCGGCCTCCGACACTTAATCCACACAAACAAAAACCTAGCCGTGTAACCTTGGGCAAGTTACTTAACCCCAATTGCCCTAAAGGGGCGGCTAGGTGGCGCAGTGAGTAAGAGCGCCGGCCTCGGAGTTAGGATGACCCGAGATCAGATCCGGCCTCAGAAAATGAGCACCCACGCATAAATCAAATGACTAGCCGTGTAACCTTGAGCAAGTTACTTAACCCCAATTGCTTTAAAAAAAAAAAAGGAAAAAAAGAAATTGATGTCAGCCACTGATGCAGGGGAAAATACACACACACACACACACACACACACACACACACACACACATATCTGTGGATAGACTCTGTTTATGTTTCCTCCCTTGAAAGCTGTAAAACTTCCCAAGGGGCCCTTTTTGGACAGATGTGCGACACACCCAGAAGAAGCTGGGGTGGGGTGGGGTGTAGCAATGCAGCATCGCACTTAATCTCAGGAGCCTCCCTGTGGGGCTGCTTGTGAATTTTACACTTACACAGCTTGCCTGTCATCTGCACTCATCTCCCTACTCCAGGAAAAAAAAATAATAAACAGCGAGGGCCAGAGAAAAGTCTTTGTCATACAGGGCTAGCCCCCTCAGTGGCGCAACATTATCTTCTACTTTTTTAAAAAAAGTATTTTCTTGATCTAAAAAAAAAAAAAAAAAAGGCACGGTCACTTCCCAATCTTCCCAGACTCAACAGAGCCATTGCTTGTAAAAAAGATGGAAAATTAAGGAAAGCAACCAATACTCTGGTGATGTCTGACAACATATGCCACATTTCACACCTGTTGTCCAGGGTCTCCCTGCCAAAGATATCAGAGTCCATAGATTCAGAGCTGGAAAGGGGATCATATAGTGAAGTCAAACCTTTATAGGCAATTAGGTCCCAGAGAGGTTGAGCCATCTGCCCAAAGTCACATAGGTACTAATGCAGCAGAGCACTGCTTTTATTAAAATCCAGGTCACCCGAGCTAGTGTTCTTCCCCCTTGACCAAGCTAATTCCATCATTCCTCTGGGGTCAAGATTGACTTCTTCATTCGAGCTCTGGGGTCTGTCATTATTGTTTTCCTTTCTGTTATGGAGGGCAATTGTGGAAAGTGTTGTCTTCGGTCTGTCTGTCCATTGCCCTCTGTATCAGGTCATACAGGTCTTCCCAAGCTTCTCTGAATTCTTCATATACATAATTTCTTATGGTGCAATAATATTCCATTGAATTCACATCGTGTAATTTGTTCAAACATTCCCAAATCAACAGCTGCCCACTTTGCTTTCCAGTCATTACATCATTGGACTTGGAATTAGGAAGGTGGACCTGGGTTCGGATACTGACTTATTAGCTTTGAGTGAATCAATCTCTCTTGGCCTCAGTTATCTCATTATTAAAGTGACCTAGTGACCTCTATGGACCCTTTCAATGCTAACGATATGTTTCTATGATCATTGCTATCATGAAAGTGCTGTGATGAATATATATATGCATATGTATATATTTCTATGCATCTATATATCTAGATACAGATATGTTGATGGAGAGACATCTATCTCTCTACCTAGCTAGCTATATCTAGAAAGACAGGTACATCTAGATAGATAGATATCTAGATATAGATAAGTCTAGATACAGATGGATAGAGATATAGACAAGAATCTGTATTTGACCTCCTTGGGGTACACAGTTTTATGTATCCTGTATTTTTTTGTACCTTTGGTGCCCTTGACTACAGAAGTCAAAGTGGGTTGAAGAGTCCCCCACCAATGGTGTTCTTTAATTCCTATGGGGGTCCTGTGTGGGCAGTTACACCAGCAATATTCAGAGATCCCAACAAGAAAGGGGTTAGCAACATGGCATAGGCATACAGTCCAAGTTTCCACCATGAACGTGAGGGTGCCATTGGTCTCCAGATGTGCCCAGGTTTCCGTGTAAACTGTGCCTTTACAATCTTCCCTTCTTCCTGGAAAAATCCTGCTGTTCACTTTGGGCACAAAGATTTTTTTTAGAAGGACCTCGGCCAGGTGCTTCTGGCACTAGATTGGCTGGCCACAGCAGATCTTAATTATAAGTTGGCAGGGAGCTGGGTTGACTGTCCAGGAATGAGGGTACAAGCCTTTCCAACAACAGTCTTCTTTCTCTTTCTCTGGGAAGTCTATAGTTGAGACCCACACACACCTTAGAGCTACGTGTTGTGCAACTGCCACAGCTGAGGGTGTTCAGAAGTTTGCTTTTCCAAAAGCGTAATTGGTAGAATGGTAAAATATTAATTTTAAACATGAAAAGGTTGGCGGGGGTGGTGGTGGGCTTCCTTTTTTACGGGAAGAGTCCAAAATAGGACTCTAAACTTACTGGCCTAGTGGAAAAAGAATGTTGGTCTTGGAGTCAGGAAGGCCTAGGTCCAAATTCCAGCTCTGACATTTAATAGTTGTGTGACTATGTTCCCATTCATTTAACCTCCACGAACCTCGATTTTCTGTCTGTAAAAGATGGAGGATAATGCCTGTAGTATAAACTTCATATGGCTGCTGCTAGAAGGTCCAACCAGAGCTGGAAACAAGAGAGGACCCACCAGTTAGGGAAGAACTAAGCAAGCCATTGTCCACCACTTCGTGGAATTTCATTGTGCAGCCAGAAGGTGTAGCAGATAAGTGTGGGACATGAAATTAGGAAGACCCAAGTTTGGATCTGGCCTCAGACTTACTATGTGACACAAATAAGTCAATTACCTCATCTGTAGCTTCATCTGTCAAATAAGACTGTTGGCCTTGGCCGACATGTTTTCTAAGGCCCCTTCTGGTGCTAATCTCTGATCTATGAACAATATATTCAGTCATGTAAGTGAAAATACTCAAAAGCAGCTATCCTCTGAGTAACTCAAAAACAATAATGGTCACTCAGAATGGACAATGCAACGTTAGAGAGATGGGGATTCGGCAAGCAGAGCAGAATGCTACATATATTGTCAGGAAACCGTATGTGATGTTTTGCTTGACTGTTTTTCTTTGCTATGAGGGAGGGTTTTGCAGGAGGTGGAAGGGGAAGGGAGATCCACTCAGAAATGATTGGGATATATAAGGAAAGAGTACCGACAAAACTTGTTAAAGTAAAGTGCTACATGAATGTCAGCTATTACTGTCAGTAGATCTGAGATTTACATTTTATTGGAAGTATATGACGTGTACATAGGGGTATGTTAGTCAATGTTTAACAACTGAGTCCCCCGCCAAAATACCCACGACGCACTTTAAATTTAAAGTGCATTATTATATTTTTCTCCATAATTTTTAAAGTCTAAACAATCAACAAAACAATAAATCAAGCCCAGATTGGCCGGTTTCTGAGGTGTAAATATTAACATTGAAAATTTAACAATCAGGTCCCAAGAGTCAACACACACAGTAAATACAAAGAATATGATCAAGGAGGCAGATGAAATAGACCAATTCTTGTCCTCTTGGAGCTTACAGTCTAGTTGGGATATTTACTCAGCATGCCATTGAAATGAAATGGGGAAGATTCAATTATTTATTAAGTAGACAGCAAACTTCCTAAGAAAACTGTTTTTTATCTGTTTCCTTAGTGCCTAGCCCAGTTTGTGACACATAGTAGGTGTGTAACCAATCTTTAAGCCAAGCTTTTTAGGGGCAAGTATGAAATTCCATTCATAAACCCGACTTTCCAACATGAAGCAAGACACGAAAGATTGTTGTGTTGTAGGAATCAATCTCTACAAAGAGAGTCCAAATAAACAATGGAAGGAGTCACTGGCATGGTTCATAAGTATTTATTCAACTTTCACTGGATGGAAAATGCTGAAGACATTTGTAGTATTTATACAACATGAGATATACAGTGTGTGGTCCATTGAGAGTAACAGAGTTTATGGCAGAATCTCAGCGATGCCCCTGGGAAAACTCCCAGGTCATCCATTCACCTTGTCTGATCTTGCTAAAAACCGAGCTCAGTGTAAATAAAACTGAAGAGAAGTCGAGATGCATTGGCCTCCCGGCTTTCTCAGGCTGAGTCCAAGAGGCATATTTTCATCTTGATAGCACAGGGAGGGGTGATCTAGCTTGCTAAATCAGATCCTTTGCTCATTCAAAGGGGAAAAAGAAAAGAACAATTTTCCTCTCCTCCTGGATGGCT
Source organism: Gymnobelideus leadbeateri (assembly GCA_011680675.1). Taxonomy (NCBI): domain Eukaryota; kingdom Metazoa; phylum Chordata; class Mammalia; order Diprotodontia; family Petauridae; genus Gymnobelideus; species Gymnobelideus leadbeateri. The sequence goes on along the minus strand of WOXC01011525.1, from coordinate 606,537 downwards.
CAACAAAATAAATAACATTATCTTTTTAAAGAGAGAAATAACAAAGTAAAATGTCTTTAAGTGCTGTTAACTGGAGGGCGATCATTTGTAACAGGAGAAAGCATGAAATATTGTAAAATTCAATTCAGTAAACACTTATCAAAGACTTACTGTATGGGGGAAGGGGTGATTTTGGATTAAGATCTAGCTAGAACTTTCAGCCAACCAGTCTTTGTCCACTGCAGTCTCCAAAAGCCCCTCCATCTTCCGATGTCGTTGGCAGCACTAAGCAATTCACTAGATACATATTCGGTGCTGTCTGCTCCAGCTGGTTTGAGTACACAGAAGCTTTCACAGAAGAGGCAGACCAGCCCATGATGCCTGAAACAACAGTTCTTGTTGATACATCGAAAGCAGAAGGTTTACCTTGAGATACCCAAGGGGCAAAGGAAGAGAATTTCAAGGGCAGCGCTACATGCAGATAGCGGCCACTGGAGACTAATCAGAGGCACCAGCAGGTACAAGCTCCAGCTGTGGCTTAGCTGGGGGGAAAGGTGTGACTGTTCTCAAGTGAGATGGTCTGCAGCATATAAGAGGAGGAAGGTGAATAAATAATTCTGTAGGGGGTGCTCTCTGGACTTGGCTGGGTTAGGCTCTCCTCAATCCTAACTCAGCACAAACATACCCAAGGCCATCTTTGTCCAGTTCTAAAGTACAACCACGACCTCCTCCCTAAAATCTGAAGTGTGGATCCTCAGTGGCATTGTATGGCCTTGTGCCTGATGGAAATTTACTGGACCAATTTAACCATGGGAATAGAGATTAGATCACGACTTCTTTGGCAGAATGAATTCCTAGGCAAGGAAAATTGTACTACAAATGTAGGTCAGCATATTCCCTTCAACATATGATCTTAGAGAAGCACTAATGAATTCAATGACCTGCCCAGGATCAATCAAAAATATTTTTTCAAAAATATGTGGTTTAGGGGAGGCTAGGTGGCACAGTGAATAGAGCACCAGCCCTGGAGTCGGGAGGACCTGAGTTCAAATTTGACCTCAGACACTTGACACTTAACTAGCTGTGTAACCTTGGGCAAGTCACTTAACCCCAATTGCCCTGACCTCCTCCCTCCAAAAAAGAAAAAAAAAACATTAAAAAAATATTCGGTTTCTCTCAATAGTATAAACTACTTTGGACTAGGGTTAAACCAAAAGTTTGACATTAAAATCACAAAGCAAAAATTGCAAAGTCTAATTTTTTTATTTTTTAAAGACTGAAAATAACTGTCAAAACATAGTGTAATGATGCATTTTAAGAATCATGGTTTTAAATGATCACATTTAATTTGTTATCGTGTTTTATAGACTATAAAAAAAGGTTTTTCAGATACAAAACTTTGTTTTATGTGAAACTATCTCAATATAATAGTATATTATATAATAGTAAATTATATATATATTTATTATATATTATTGTATAATATATAACATAATATATAAATGTATAATACATAATGTATAAATGTATAATATACAATATATAATATAATAATAAAAGTAAATTAGCAACAAATTGTGTTAATAGAATGAAAACAATCTTGTCAAAATGCTTAGGAGTAATTACCTGAAGGTCCTGGTTCCAAGACAAGATCTGCTTTTTGCCACAGATTTAGGTGTGATCCAGGAAGTGCATGATCAGAAAAGGGGTGAGGCTGGTCTGGCATCAGTTTCATCAGGATGGTAGATGGATGTGCTAAGGGTGATACTATAGTGTAGTCAGCAAGTGTTAAAGGAGGTAAAAGAAAGCTTTTGACATGTGGGGTAGATACTCTGTGAGGAATTTATTCGAAGGCATGGGCAAGAATCACAGAAGAGAAGAGGTATGGATGGCTTGTGATCCACCATGATGAGATCACAAAGACACTGAATGCAAAGTTCACGAGGCACTTTTCATGCCTACTTGCCTCCTAGGTTGGCAGTAATGATTGGTCCATCAATGAATGAAAAGCATTGATCAAATGCTTGCTAAGCACCAGGGTTATAAAGACAGAAAGCCAGGCAGTGCCTGACCTCAGTAAGCTTATTTTTAATGGAAGACACAATACACAAGAAAAGTGATGGCCAAGGAGGGATGTTTTGGTCTGAAGCTTCACAGAGATGGTCAGTTAATTCAGGAATATCAGTTGGCAATTTTTTTCCAGAAGTAATGGTACTACTGATTTAATTTCTAAGAGGTGGAAATGGAGGTCAAGAGTGAAGAGAATATGCTTGTGGGTTATATTCACAGGGTGAGAGGCAGATGGAAGATGGCCCTGGTAGATAACTGGGTGACTGGATGGGATGCCATCATCAAGAATGATCAAATGGGATTAGGCAAGGAAAAGTCTTTTTCAAGGTAAGGACTACGTAAATGCTAGTTCTTTAATTAGACCAATAAATATTTCATGTTTATAGGTGAAGAAACTGAGTCACAAAACTTTGTCACCCTTCCAGTAAATGGCAGAGCCAAATATAGCTAAAAAGAAGTGATTTAGATGTCACATTGTGTATGAAACTGACCAAACAGGATTCAATGAGTGAAAATAAGAAATAAAATCACTGTCACTATTGGAATTTCCAATATCTCCAGCACCCTCATTCACAACATCCCTGCTGCTGAAACTTAACCAATAGAAATCTCCTTTGGTTGGCCACTCAGTGGTTTGGGACAAAGTAACCAGTGACAACGATGGGCATTTGCAAAGTGCTTTGTGGTTATGCTCTTTTTGCTTATAATGACCCTGTCAAGGAGACACTAAAGGATTCATGATTCATGTTTAGCACATGAGACTCAGAAGCCCTGAGTCCCATAACTAGTAACAGAGAAATAGAACTCAGGCCTTCTTGATGCCAAGTCTAGTCATCTAAATTAAAGCATTTTCCAGACTTTTGGGGTAGAAAGTAGAGGTTGGGGGGCATTTTAAGGTTGCCTGTGAATGTGTAAGATATGTTTGAGGGTCTTCCAGCCTAGTGGAAAAAGTCAGAAGTCCTGGGTTCAGACCTTTGCTTCATTTCTTGATCTGTGTGGCTTTGTTCATGTATTTTACCCTCTCACATTGTTTCTTCGTTCATAAGATGAAGGAGTTGGACGAGATGACCGACAAGGTCTCTTTCAGTTCCCTTCTCTTTGTTTATGGAGACCTTAATTTAGAAAGGCCTGATGGGTGACCCCCTGGCCCCTCACCCCGGCCATTGCCAGTTGTCTTGTCACTGGATCTCAGTGTTTCTGGAGGAGAGTGAGGCTGAGGACTTTGCACAGCCCTGCCTCACTTCAATCCAACCCTTGTGACGTTGTCGATCCTCTTCCAGAATGAAGGATAAGCAGCAACAACAATCCTGGAGCCCCCACTGCAAGCCTCTCACTTAAGAGTCAGGGGTCTCCAGGCTACAGTCAGTGACAACCAGTACATCCTCACAAAAAGAAGCCTTTTTTTGCTGCTGGCACTTACTTATCAAGAGTCTTGTTCTCTTTAAATCTACAGTTTATACAGATGGCAACACCAGTGATAGATGCTGGCCCCTAGAGCCACTCAGCAAATGCTTCAAGCTTGGGGGGTAAAATGTGGACCACGTTTCACTAGATTCAGAAAATGGCCTGGTTCAGAGGGCCACTCGATCTCCCCTCTAGTGGGCAGAAGTGACTGATGGCAGAACAAAGGAAGTAATAGCATTAGGAGCAGGGATTTGCACTCTTCACTTCCAGTAAAAGATGAGAAACCCTTTGTTTCTCTGAAAAGAATTCAGAGTGTGTGACTCATGGAATATTCCCCAGTTGATATACCAGCTCTTCAACGGGCATGGCATTCCACCTCCACACCTTTGCATAGGTCCTGGCCAGTGTTTTGCATGCCTTCCTCCCCCCCACCCAGTATGGGGAAATACTGGGGAAATGCTACATTTTCTTCACTTAGCAGAGATTGTCTCTGGTAAAGGTTTGTGGGTTTGTTTCACAATCTGAATGAACTCTGAGCCCCCACTCACTGAGCAGCCCTACCTCCTTCTTTGGAGCTGACTGCATTTCAGTGAGCACCAGGTACGTGAGGCTTGTATTTTACACAGACAAAGACTCTCAGCTGCTCACATAGTGTTTATTCATCATAAAAGGAAGAAACAAATGGAGAACGATGGTCCATAATAAAACAATAAAGGATGTGCCAAGTGCACGGCCAGACTTCCCACATGACACAGGACTGCTCTGGAGGCGGGAGTCCTAGCACAGATACCCTTTAATTTGCCACCCTTTAAGTGGTCAAAGGATTGGCTGTTCCATGTTCAGCCCATTGTTTGAAGAGGCCCAGATTCTGGAGGAACTCAGCCTGGCTTAGAGCATTTATCAAACACCTGCTAAGGGTCAGCCATTTTGGTGGGTTCTGAGGATACAAAGACAGAACCTAAACAGTCCTCACCACATTGTTAGTTTCTGAAGTGAGGTGAGCCCCATCATCTCTTCAGGATTCTGGGCCTCAGGTGTCTTTTTTTTTCCCTAATACTGTTCTTTTGAGCCTTCATTTTATATACTGTTAGCTGTCAATGGTGAGCATCCCAGTTCTGTGGGAGAGCCAACGTGGATTTACTTCAGTGCCCTTGAAAGGTCCCTGGACCTGTGACAGCACTGCCTCCGGGCTTAGGCGATGATGGCAAGGCCTCTCGCCCCCATTAACCCTCTAGGCACTTGAGGGACTGCTAGGCCCCCAGCTGACCCCGCCTTGTTCTAAGGAGCGATGCACATCCGGGCCCACAAGGAATATCCTTGCTCCAGGTAGAAATCTCGAGATAAGAGTTCCAGGGTTAAGGTGTGCTTGACCTTAAAAGGCAAAAGGTGTTGTAATTGGCCAAGAGCCAAAATGGAAAGTGCTTGCCTAGGATAGGCTATATATGTAGAAGAGCAGGAAATAAAGTTGGAGTTGCCCCCTGAGTTGCTGCGTGAGTGTGCTTTGTTCTGCTCGGCGCTCCCCGCCACATGGCGTCTGGAAGGCCCCAGGAAAGGCTCCGACGACAAATGGTGCCGAAACCCGGGACTCTGCACAGTCGATGTTGGAGCCCCCCCTCATTAGCAGGTCGTATATCGCCTTCCCCCGCTTTTGCCCCCTTTCTCTCCAGTACCCTATCTATAAGGTAACTCCTTAGCCAATTATACCCACACTGTGTCTCTGATGGCCTTGGTTCCCAGCATCTATTTTGTCAAGCCTGACATTCTCTCTCCATACCGCGAGACTCCCCCCCCCCCCCATGTCTCTTGAGCAGTTGAAAACAAAACAAAACAAAACAAACAACTCGGTCTTCACGACCCCAAGAAGGAAGGATGGGCCAGTGTTTCCCCCTACATTTGGGGATCTGAGCCTAGATTATCTTAAAGCAAGTCTTACCTGGCCTCCATTAGCATCTATCTGGAAGCCAAGCAAACATGATTTGTACCTGGCCTCCATTAGCATCTATCTGGAAGCCAAGCAAACATGATTTGTGCCTGGGGATTTCTAACAATCCTCTGTGAGCTTTTGGAACATTCCTGTCAGTTTCTCTCTGTTCTGTTTTTTTGTGTGTGTCTGTGTGAATGAGTGAGTGTGTAATCTAACATCATGTAAGGTTTATGATAAATGCAAGTCTAAGACTAGAGGAAAAGCAAGAAAGTTTAAGCATGTAGCAAAGAAAGAAGCATGGGTAGGAAGTTAAGATAGAGATGGTATTTGGTATTGAGAAGTGTGAACAGAAGTTTTAAGATCTTTAAAAGTTTGAAAATCTCCTCTTCATTCCACTCTGGCCAAGTGGAGTGAGGAGAAGGCGATAAGAAATAACGAGGGAATCTTCTCCCCTCAAATCAAAGAGGCAGGCAGACGAAAATGTAACTATTTCCTGCCTCACCTAAAAGAAGAAAAATCTGTGTATTAGACAAACATGTAGTAATAATACTGCTGATATTTATTGTGATAGCTGGTTGTTCATTTAACTTTGGCTATTCTGGAAATATGCAGTGATTTAAAGTTATAGTTTCCACATTACTAATGATGAAGTAAATGTACACAGGGAATTGGAAAGGTATTTTGTAGAAGTCTTATTGAGCAAATGAGAAACTTGGGAAAAAAGGAAAGAAAAATATAGGGATGTGGTTTTCAAGCTTGCTTCATCTAAGGATGTATTTATGTTAATTTGAAGGTTTATGGATCACCACATTCAGCATCTATGTGAGATTCCAGAATGTAATTGATTTCTAGTGATAAGTTGATTGGGTATGTGGCATCAAGAAAATTTTAGTTCTGTGTAACTTCAAAAACTTGATTTTTAAAGTCACCAGATTGGTAATTCATTTGTTTTATTTCAAAGTTCAAACTTAAGAACATGATAATTGTTTATGATATTGTTACTGGTAAAAAGTTGTATTATCTATGCTGTATAAGAAGCAGTTTTCTTAGTCTTGGAGTATTGTAATGTGGGAAATCATAAGCTTCCAAGTCTGTCTTTGTTTAAAAGGAAGTTTCAGTTAAGACTGTTTAAAACTTGTAAGACTGTTAACTAAGTTATT